>JAGWCC010000370.1:600000-1107215 GCA_022651775.1 Drusus annulatus | reverse complement strand
TGTATTAAAACCTGATACAACAATGATTGTTCGCTTAATATTTTTATTATTTGGGTTTAGAAAAGAAAACTCAACCGAAAAAAATTATGGTGATTACTTTTCTAACTAATAGGTTATCCAACATCCTTTAATAAATCTTTGTCTCTTTCTATCGAGTCAGTATATAGTCGACCGTCCTGGCTACACTGTTTCGCAAAGGTACCTACCTCTTCATGTATATTCTTACTCCAAGAATCCAATAACCATTGACTCGAAACACGGAGTGCCTAAGTTAATTAAAATTAATTTGTATGTATTATTTCACAAATAATTACTATCAAGTAAAAGTAGTATATTTACGGCACATTTAAGAATCGCATATTCCCAGTATTGCCCTAATCAAAGACCGATTAATTATAATGTTGTTGGTTGTTTTAATGTGCGTTTTCGATTTTTTTTTTAATATAGATACTTTTGTTTTTCCTAATAAGGCGGTTGTGTTGAAACTATTTAGCGTCCAAGTTTAAAATTTGAATATCACAAAGCTGTTGTGTTTTAATAGATAAGTACCTACTCGTAATCATAATTTTTTGTAGTAATCGAATATCAGCATTTTTCGTTTGTGTACATCACTAGCGCGGTTCGCGCTCTTTTCACTACTTCGTATTATTTCTATGCAACTTAACATCCAGTTACGTAGTTTTGTTATCGCATATTCGCATGTGCCATGTATAATGTATTATTGTATTTTGCTGGGGAGTGACCTGACCATTCAGCTTGAGACAATAAGCAGATGATACCGGCTTGCGAAATCTCTGCTGAATCATAAAATTATACTCCTCGGAGGTAAGACAGATAGAAATGGAGAATTCATCTAAGCTGTTATGGACTCCGCTCATTGTAAGTAATAATAATAATAATATTTGGATGATTTATATAGCGCCGTTTTTGTGAAAAATCACCTCAAGGGCGCTGTACTAGCTCACATAACCTCTATTCGAGTTTTTATGAAGTATTTTGTTTTTCCGCTCGTTTTTCGTGATTTCACATTTCTACAGAACACATTTCTCGTTGCAATCTAGTTTATTTTGTTATGTTGACGATTACCAACAGTCAACTCAAGGTATACAAATTTTTCATCCGCGTCTTATGCACTGTAATGCTAAATGTAACTTTGGGCGTCCAATGTCTCCTATGTGCAAAGGCTTTGACCCCAATTCGAGAATCTCTATCGTATTTGGGAGGATTCTCGGTTGCACGGAGAACCTTGGGCATTGACGTTCCGAAAGCCTATGTTACTTGATCAGTCCAACGCATCGGTGAATTTCCTCTGCTTCTCCTGCCTTCCACTTTGCCAGTGACCACAGGCTCCCCTAGTTTTATGTTCTCAGTTATGTGAGTAACGTGTCCCAAATATCTCAGGATACGTTGTAGGCAGACAGTTGATAGCCTAATTTGAATGCCTACCACTTGCAGAATGAATAGATTAGTGCGCCTGGCTGGTTGTCCCTGGAATTCTGAACATTGTACTCCAGCACCTCATTTCGAGGTTGTTTATCCATTGGTGATAGTAGTAAATAATTTGAATAACAATTCCAGGCTGGTGGAGTTGCAGGCCTCACCGTGGATGTGACCCTCTTCCCTTTGGACACAATTAAGACCCGGTTGCAAGCCCGTTCCGGCTTCACGGCCTCGGGAGGCTTCTCAGGCGTGTACCGGGGCCTGGGGGCGGTGGTGCTAGGCAGCGTGCCCTCGGCCGCCTTATTCTTCCTGTCCTACGAGGGGGTGAAGGCCATCGCCCTGGAGCGGGGTGTAGACAAGGCCTACCAGCCGCTAGTCAACGTGCTGGCTGCTTCTGTCGGTGAAATTGTAAGTGCAAACTACTTTTTGTTTTATCACAATCCTTTACAATTGGTGTGAACTATACCGAAGACCTTTTGACTCCTAGGCCCCTCAGACAGGGTAATGAAATCTGTTTTCGAAATAAAATCAAAGTAGTGAAAATGTTTGTTTAATTTCACCATTCAAGTAAAATCCTTGAAGAAATAAGCCAATAGAAGTGAGTTGTGGGCACCGTTTGGTGACATTGATCAAACATTGAAATTCTTTCCTGAACAGATACATATATATAATTTTTTTTTAATATTACTTGGGTTACGAATAACCTGACAATATTTGAAAAACTCCTACCACCATCATAATAAGCAGAAAATATTGCTTGTGCAATGATATAGCCAGCAAAGGAATTGAACCCACGACGCCCGGATGGGAATCCAACGCGTTTATCCACTCGGCTACTGACCCGGTAGTGCAAAAATATATCACTTTCTTAAAATTGACACAATTTATAAACCAAATAATATTTTCGATTGAAATTTTCAAAGAAATCATATACAACATTTGATCATAAAAAATAAATTATAATTGCTTTGGCTACATCATAATTTCACCACATTTTAAAGCTGAATATAAAAACCTGATATTAATTTAGTAAATAGCATTCAATATTTGAAAATTCCATGTAAAAGATAACATGATTATATATATCATATTGTTATATAATAAATAATAATATATATTTCCCATGCCCGCAATTTTACAATCGCTGGATGTGTGAAATCTGATTGCGTAAATATTTAAGAAACAGTGTCACCTAAGGCAGAAGGCGACACTCAATAACTCATGAATTTAATTGCTTCCTGTCAAAAAAGGTTCTTTTGCGGTTGCCTCGCCTAATTGAAGAGCCCATCCCACTGATGAGTCATAGTATTTATTCTTTCAAGGAATCAGTACACTTCATATATTTCCTTAGCCATGACACACTATAAGTGCATGTATCACATAAATTCCTCCAAGCATATGCTTGTATATAACAACAATGACAATTGAGTAAACAAATAATAAAAATACATGTAAAAAGCAGTTGATGATTGGTAAGTACTTACGAAAAACTGGTATTGCAAAGGATTACAGTACAATCATTGCATTCTGCAAACAACTGGTCTATCTGTGTGGAATGAAAGGGTTTGATTTTATTTCTCCCGGGTAGATAAAATAGGGCGAAATATTTAACGGAACACTTGATTCACTGTGGCACAGTCGGTTGTCACTTTTCCTTACAAAACTTTGGCAACATGATATAACTATACATAATAAAACAAAAACAAATAAAAAATACGAAATATAAAGTTTATTTTATAAACTAATAATGTTTTACGGTGTGGTAACGTTCGAAACATTTTCCAGGGTGAAGTGGTATACAGCAAAATTGGCAAATAAAACTCGTTTCACTTCGCTTTTGGTGGGCTGCGCATACCCGACATTGTCTTAGGGGATTTTTTCTCTTACCCTTATCTAAAATTTTACCTAATGTATGTTGTTTCATGTCCTTTGACAATCTTCCGGGAGGATCGAATTTTGGTGTTCGCTTCGTAGGTTGTGTCGATGGTCCCGGATCCGGGTTATCTAATTCATCATCAGAAGGTATTCGGTCGGTTACCCAATGCAATGCTACTTCATGCAGAAATTTTTTTATATTTCATCTTTGGTTGATGAACCGAATTAAATATGACTAATGAATTAAAAAGTGCACAGTTAATTAGGTACATCGTTACCCTCTTTGTCCATTTTGTAGTTTTACGCAATATCGAATAATATGAAAGATATTGATCAGCACGGTCAACACCTTTCATGTGCTTATTGTATTCGATTACAGATGTTGGTTTTATGATTTTATTGCGCGTTTTCCAATCCATGTTCTGGCTTTCTTTCATTTCAGCAGAATGAATGGTGGAAATCATTCAAACTTCTTTTTTAGATTGCCAAACTTGCAATAGTACATCGCCTTTCCTTTTGAAAATAGATTCACCTTTCTTCTGTTTTATCATTTGCAATGATTTGGGTAGACCCCTGTTTTTTCTTATGGTACCACAAACTCTTTTAGTAATAAAGCCTTGCAATTTTCGACACTGTTGTAGTAATTGTCCATATAAAGATGATGCCATAAATTAGTATACTGAGACACAACATTTTTTTACAGTTTCTAGTAATTTAATTCCTTGTGCACAATATATTTCTAAATTGCAAATGTAGCCTGTATCACTTTCACATAAAATTCGCACCAATATTCCGTATTTCACAATTTTCGAAGCATTGTAAACTCTAAAAAATAGTCTTCCCCTCCAAGGTATCATTCCCTCATCTAAACTTAATTCTTGGTGGGATTTGTAAATGTTTATAAATTTTGGTAAAAAGTGGTCAATAATTGGTTTTACTTTGCATAATCGGTCGGAACTATCTATGATATCTTCATTGTTAGAAAAATGCCACGCTTTCCAAATTTGCCGAAACCGGTCTCTGGATATCGTTTTAGCAATATAAGGAATTTCAGTTGTTAGTTCCGTAGACCAATACTCCTCCCTTATATCCTTTCGAACTTGAATCAGCCCCAAAAACTTTTTCATTTCTTTCAAAGTAATATTTTTCCACTTAGCCGATTTTTTATATAATTTGTAATTATGTATGTGAGTTTTGGTGGTAATATCTATTAGATTCGTTTACAAAATATTCAAACAAATCATCACCGATAAATAACTCTATCGCATCATTTACAGTTTGAGGACAATCAACATTTAAATTCAAACCGCGGCGGCCTAAAAACGATTCCAGAACTGGAGGATTATCAAACGATGACCACTCGTCCACATACTCATCTGAGCTCGTCTCCGAATCAGAATCACTTTCAATAGTGCGACGGTGAAACGTTCTAGGTCTTGGGATTTGTTCATCATCACTCGATTCGTTGTCTGACAACTCTTCAATATCACCATTCCATGAACAATCAGATAAATTGTCGGCATACACTTCATCGTCACTATCATTGGCTTGTAAAGACATTTTTGTAGGGATAACGTCTTATACAATGCTAATATATTCAAATAATAAAATACCAAACAGTAAACAAAACAGTACGAGCGGTATGAAAAATAGTCCAATATGTGAAATGACTCAAACTAAACTGGAGATTGAGATCGCATAAAAACTTTAGATTTCTGGCAACGCCTTTACAAGTGGCACACTAGCCAATCCGGACAAGGCATCTCAAATAACGTCTACAGACTGACGCCTAGCACCCAGGTAGCAAATTACCCTTCAATGTGTTTTATTTTACGCTGATAACAAACCCGTGAAATGCCGTTTCCCGCCGAAAACCGGCAGTCTGCGAAAAACGGCATTTGCCGTGTCCCGCAGTTGACCGACAGTCCGCGAAAAACGGCAAATGCCGTGTCCCGACGACAATGTGTTAGCACAGATTGTACAGCTAGCTACATATGTAGCCAGGAGATTTCAGGCCCAGCGGACGGCTGGCTACATTTGTAGCCATGGAGCGTGGATCACTCAAAACTTTATTTATAGCGTTTATTTGCCGAGTAAAGACCAAAGTAAAAATGTTATTTCATGAGCCTGATGCTTTGTCTATCATATAAAAATTATAAACCATCACTTTTACTTGAGAATTTTAATTTATGAGCAATGTTTTCAACACACATCTAACAGAAATCTGTCATTGGAAGAAACGCCACACACACAGTTGCGTAGGAACTTGAGTGTGTATCGATCATGCCGTGCTCGCCTATCGGTACACGTATTTGATGTGTGTTTGCTTACTTTTATAGCGCCGTTTTTGTGGGAAAATCACCTCAAGGGCGGGTACCCATTATTTAATTATTGTTTTGGGGCGCCAGTCACTGGAGATTGTTTACAACTTGACTTTATTTATGTTTATTAACATTTATAATTTATTGGATTTGTCATGTTTATTTTTGTGTACTTTATTACTTATATCATTGTTTTTGTTAACAACATTATCATTTGAACAATGGAGGATGAAGACGTAGAACGATTTATTTTAGACATTGATTCAGATTTTTCCACGAGTGATGATGATGAGTATAGAGTGGACAATATAGAGGACCCAGATGATTCTTCAGAAAAAAGTGACGGTGAAATTGAAGATTCCGATTTATTCGAAATTAATACCAAGACAGAAATAAAGGAACAGAATTTTTTCACCTGCGTGGATAAATGGTAGTCGTTTTTGTCCGGTAGTGCACGAGTTCAACCAACAATCTAGATTACGAAATTGCGAACTGAATGAAGAAAGCCGGGAATTTGACTTGTTTGAATTATTTCTCAGT
This sequence comes from Drusus annulatus, assembly GCA_022651775.1. NCBI lineage: Eukaryota > Metazoa > Arthropoda > Insecta > Trichoptera > Limnephilidae > Drusus > Drusus annulatus. The sequence continues at coordinate 1,101,039 of JAGWCC010000370.1, read as the reverse complement.
TGTGATGTCGTAAGCGGAGTTGTGGATGAAACCAATTCGGTATTATGAGGTTATGAGCTAGTCAAAACCAATCAACCATTCCCCCCCAGTCAACTAATATGTGGTCACCCTGTTCAATCTGGAGGTAGCGTAATGTGAATATATGTGTTAAAGCAGTGATTTCCAAAGTGGTCTATATCGACCCCCTGGAGTCGATTCCAACCTGCGAGGGGTCCACGTCAATGAAAAAAAAAAATTGGGGGTGCATGAGACGCAAATGGGGGTCCACGAGAGTGGATTCCATTTAGGCAGGCCGTCACCAAAATTTTGGCTTCCCACAAATGTAATAATCCACCTCACAGATAGTACCTTACGTAATACTCTCTTATAATAGACATTAATTCCCTAATTATTTTAATTATAATATTTTTTTGTTGATTTGCTAGTACTTTTCGATTTCAAATCTCTACCGACTAGTGCTTTTTTTTCGGAGAGAAATTTTTGTTGATTTGCTAGCACTTTTCGATTCGAGATCTCTACCGACTAGTACTATTTTTGTTGGCGAGTTCGACTTCAATTAAAGTGTTCATCGCGAAAGGTTTATTTCAAAGAACTAGCAGTTCCTGAAGCGTTCACAAAACTTTGAAGTTTTTCCCAACGCTAAAAAAAATGAATATTAGGAAAGCAGGGGGTCTACACAAAACAAAAAAAAAGGCAAGTGGTCTACGGGACAAAAAAGTTTGGGAACCTCTGTGTTAAAGGGACGACTTATTTTAGTATCTTAAAAATGTATTTGTTTACGTAAATTAGTGCAGAAAAATAAAGTTTTTATGTATATTCGTAAAAAGCATTTACTTTGGGGCTTGCCAAATTTATAAATAAAACAGATAAACTTTGTTTATAACCACTTTTATTTTTTATTAAATGTTAATTATCATTATTATTAACAAATTTATTGAAAAATAAAAGTGGTTATAAACAAAGTTTATCTGTTTTATTTATAAACTTTTTATGATTTAATATTATGTGGAAAGGTACATTTATGATAATAGACCAATTAAGTTTTACGATAAACCTTACCATCACTATTCTGTGAGTGATTATTTCCGGGAAAGCTGCATTTTTGAGGTAAATTCAAATTTATTTGTTTTTAAATTAACCGCTTGTGTTATTTTTAAACGTATATCTAAAATAAATGGTCGTATTGCATATTTTATTGTTTTACTTTAAATAGTCAGATTGCAGTGTAATTAAATTGTGAGTAAATAAGTTGCCACTCTGAAAATTCACGCCCTTTCTGGGGAACAATTAGCACTCTGGCCGACTCATGAGGGTTAATGTGCACACATATCTCATATGTTGTCTCATTATTATATTAGGTTGGGTTATTTAGTGTTTCGCAAAATTGAGGTGAACTATAACAAAATTGCGCCATATAAATTCATTATTATTAATAGCTTTGTAAGAAAGAAATATTACAGATCAATAAAAATTGATCAACACAATAATTCATCATCGCGGTGCTACATTTCTTTAATTTAATTTTTTTACATGAATACCACACAAGAGTCTCAACTGCTCCCAACCGTCTAGAGCCAGTGAGACGATGGCATCCCCAAAGAGGGTATGTTGTGAGGCTGAAGGTAGTGAGGAGGGAAAGGAAATTGGGAAGAGGAAGGTTGGGAAGTACCTGGCTATTCAGATCTGGTCACCAAACACGGTTAAAGCCATTTCAAGCAACGTTTCGATTCTGAATGGTGGTCTTTCACCAGGGCGATACGAGTATCTACCACTCTGGAACGTGCCCCAAATATACTTTTTATTATTTTTACATGAATTAAATGTATTATGACACATATTAATTAAATAAAAGTTGTTGGCGCACGCCGGGTTGAACCAGCAACCTTTAGATTCGTAGTCGAGCGTCTTACCACTCGACCGTGGAAGTCGTCAATCTCAGGGTGGGACTTGACCTCTTCCACAAATGATCTCCACCGGCTGCGGCTCTTCCCATTCGCCTCCAGTCCTCAGCTCAGTCCTTCCTGTCCCGCTCCAATCCTCCGAGTCGCTTCCAGCAGGGCACCACCATAAAACAATATGCTTAAATACGAATGCCAATCGTAACCTCTCGGCCATACAGATCTTAAATACCCTAATCGATCTTTCATTTGTTTCCAGATGGCGTGCGTGATTCGCGTCCCCGTCGAGATTGCCAAGCAGCGCCGTCAAGTCCTGCCTTCCTCCGTGTCCCGCAACGGCTTCAGTGTGCTGTACTCTGCCTACCGGGCCGAGGGCTTCTGCGGGGGCCTATACCGGGGCTTTCTGTCCACTGTGCTGCGAGACCTGCCCTTCAGCTTTATACAGTTTCCGCTGTGGGAATGGCTCAAGGAACTACTCAGAGAGAGGAGCCCCACTGGACACGTCACTTCATTAGAGGTATACACCTGCCCCAAATATACCATATTGACGGCCTCGATAGTCGAGTGGTAGGCAGCTCGACTACGAATCCAAAGGTCGCGGGTTCAAACCCTGCGTGCGCCAATAACTTTTATTTAATTAATATGTGTCAACACATTTCATTCATGTAAAAATAATAAAAAATATATTTGCGGCACGTTTCAGAGTGGTAGATACTCTAAGTATCGCCCTGGTGAAAGATCACCATTCAGAATCGAAACGTTGCCTGTAATGGCTTTAGCCGTGTTCGGTGACCAGATCTGAATAGCCAGGTACTTCCCAACCTTCCTCTTCCCAATCTCCTTCCCCTACCCAGTACCTTCAGCCTCACAACATACCCTATTTGGGGATGCCATAGTCTCACTGGCTTTAAACGGTTGGGAGCAGTTGAGACTCTTGTACGGTATTCATATAAAAATAAAATATTCACTCCACACAATCGTCATCTTTGGGGATGCTGTGTGGAAGGTATTTTTAAGAAATGGAAGAAGTAAACCTAAGCAACACAAAGATGAGTCGTAGAAACGAACAATCTTGTGGTAAATTTCAACCGTGTACAAATGTCGGGCGCGTTTCTTGGCTGTGCACCGGTGCCGAAGGGATCAATGACACTAGTTCATCAGAGCATCTTCCATTAAAATCCCGATTGAACAAGGTCTGCATTTCCACCTGACGCCTGTGCTCCAGATGATATCTTCTGCATAACTTTGTGTCACCAATGCCTCGAAAATACATGCTTTCGACAGCCCCGACTCTGCACCAATATTTTCATATGTTTGTTAAATCCTTGGAGAAACAATGTATGGAGAGAGAGCTAATTATTTTTACCCAACCGATACAAACTTGCGATAAATCACTTTCTCCGGGTTTCTACGTCGTACACCATGAGAGAGAAAGAGACAACAAATATAATACTCCGCTTCTATGTACCGTAACAATGATCTTAGGCTCCTGGGTCACCGCGGGACTCCGCCCACATTTTTTATTATGCCACTAAACTTGACACAACTTAACTGTTTTTTAGGTTAGATCCTATATTTTTATTGATATCAATATGTGATATGAATGGATGTTTAAATGCCTTAGTCTTAGCCACGCCCAGGTCCGCCGAGTCCGGTAAAAATCATCAAAAACCGACTACACTGCCTTGGGTAGATACCACTCTATATACTCTAAGGTTAAATCAATAACTTTTTTCAAGATTGTACTTACTTTGTCTATATTTTGGTTTCAAATACACGGTTAGTCCTAAATTTACCAACACAAAAAAAAAACATTCCAGGCTGGTCTCTGTGGTTCAATATCTGGGGCCATCGCCGGCGCCCTGACTACCCCTCTGGACGTCGCAAAGACAAGGATAATGCTCGCGCCGGCATCCTCCAAGCCCTCCAGCGTGAGGAGGGCGCTCGCCACCGTATTTGCAGAGCGCGGCGTGAGGGGCCTGTTTGCGGGCCTGCTCCCGCGCATCACCAGCTTTGCACTCGGAGGAGCCATCTTTTTGGGCGCGTACGACTATGCCACTGCGCATTGCGACGCCTGGTTTGCGCCGTCGAGTACTTCGTAGTTACGCACGTGAAAGGTAGGAATTTCGTACCTGCTTTGTTTCAGACTGAATTTAACGGACACAACCAGCACTGGAAATGTTATTTCTATTGTTGATACCGTCTAATTTATTTACTGTCATGGATGCTGAAGTATGAATTTATTGTCATTCATACAGCAATACAGCAGGATCTCACTTATGACCCTGCATAAAACTTGGTTCTACCATAGTAAATTGGTGAGATTTTGCTGTGTTAATTTATTGCTATCCATACTGTAATATGGATTTATTAAAAAAAGGTTTTTTGCCATTAATACTGCCATATATATGGCTTTGTTGTCGTTGATACTGCAAAATTATTTTATCGCCATTGATACCAAAGTAAAAGTACAGAGGACATGTATATTGAAAGAGAACAATCATTTTTTTAAATCAATATTTTCAAAACATACATACCAAAAGAGGATATTAGAATTTTTTATTATGTGTGCCTAAAGTTATTAACCTTTGTGGCGTTGTTACGTATCCGTTTCTTGATTCAGGAGTTTGTCGATTTTGTTCTGGGTCCGTTAGCTGATGTCACCGAATATCTTTACTGCCAATAATATTTCAGTATCTTATTCTTGCTGGTTCAGGTGTGAGAATTCACTAGTACATTATATTTGTTGTTCTTATTGAACTTTTTAGTGGGATCCTGGACTGCCTCCAATAGATCTAGGATAGCGGCCTTACATGATTCCATAAAATCATGATTATTCATTTGTGCCATCTTTACCCTATCTTACAACCTGCCGTCGATTTCGTATGGCGTTATGTTATTGTCGCGATCACAAATGAAACACAATTAAATTAACAAAAAAAAAAACACAGTCATAACTAATCCAAATGCGAATAAGTTTTTATCACACTTTTAAGGCATGTGGCAAGTTATGTTTTATCGGATAAATCACTAATTTCAAAGTTCTCTCAACAAAGTTCAATAATAGATTATAATTGCAATAGAACAGAAAATACGCGTGTCACTCGAGTTTATGAATGATTAATTATACTATGTGTATTTTTTTATCAACACTGTACAACAGTATAACCTTAGAGCAATAATATACAAGAGGTATAGCTGTAGATCGATCTGTAGTCAGTTTTTACTAGCTTTTACCTTGAAGTAACTGACTCGGTTGGAAAAGGGCGTGGCTAAGACTGGGGCTACGGTATTTGTATATCCATTCACAGCACATGTCGACATAATGTTTTTGTTTATTCGTAAAGCCACTTTTTCACAGTATTTTTATCAATAAAAATATAGCATATAAGCAAATAAACCGTTTAGTTGTGTCAAGTTTAGTGCCATAATAAAAAATGTGGGGCGGAGTCCCGGTTGCCCAGCAAGATCATTGCGTCACTAAATTAAATTTGTTGTCTCTTTCTCTCTTATGGTGTACGATGTAAAAACCCGTTTGTGTAGGTTGGGTAAAAATAATTAGCTATCCCTCCATATATTGTTACTTCAAGAGTATAACATTAGGGGTGCGTTGGTACCCTAACCTGTAACCTCTTGTAATACCAAATACGTGGTATTCAAAGGAAAACATCTTTAGAAAGTCGACATGTTTCAAAGGGGTTGGTGTTACCCGAAAACAATAAGGCATTTTAATTATAGTCAATCTGTTAATGGGCAGGTTCCTTCATTTTCTTGACGTAGTAGCAGTTACTGTCGTATGCACGATGGTGTGCATTGATTTTTCGGTTTCCTTTTTTGTAATGCGTTGAACAATTGTAGCACGTTGGTCTTTCCATCTCGTTGGCGCGGTTCGCCAGGGAATGAACTTGTGCGTCGATAGATTGCGAATATAGTTGATTCCTTTCCATTTTTATTTTAACACGTTTACTGCGGCCGATAAATCGCGAACAATCGTGGGGTGCTGAAAAATAGCAATTTTTCAAATCTCTAAAACTATATTACAAATATGAAATAATAAGATTTTTTTTTTTGGAGATGCTAGTATATACCGTCTCTTTTGTGTGAAGCATTCACGCGCGGCGGATGCTGACTCACACTACGAAATAAGCAAGTGTAAACACGAGTCATTGAGAGCACTAAAGCTGAGTTTACACTGCATGCAAATCATGCATAGAAATATCTAATTATTTTTGTTTGAAAATATTATTTTTTACCTGTAGTATTCCTTTGGGTTTTTTACAGCTTGTACGTTTTGTTTATTGTTGAAAATGTTACAGATACTTGACAAAAAATGTAGAAAAAACTGTCTCATAAAACACTAAAAATTCTAAGTATCCGTCCGTTTCGCACTCAATAACACTATTAATTATATTTATGAAATAACCTAAAACATGGATCCAGGCACAGACCAACTTTTCCGGGACAATCCATACAGCCATAAATTGTGTCTTTGCGTGTGCGGTCGATTTTCCAGCAATATGTGCACCTCTTTCTTTTCGTTTTACCTCTATTGTCTTTTTCAAATAATGATGGAAGGTGTATTTTTTTAATGATACGTGGAATGGAGATGGAGGGGGCCCAACTAATTCTTCTAATACTGACATTCTAAAATCATAAAGAGTTCCCTTTTTGTCGCTATTTGCATTATACAAATAGTACGCATTTAGAAGAATCGACTGGAAGCGTCTTTCTCTTGCATGGATAACAAGACAACATCTGATGATGAAAGTCGACGCCGCTCATGTATTTATTATATGCTACTATCATATTTGGTTTCACTTGCAACTTTCCATGGCGGTTTGTTGTTTCTGTCAACTGGCCATCGAATTCCGATGAAATCGCCAATACTTCCCGACGATCTTTCCACTTAGTGACGCATACTCCGCGATCGGTGTATTGGCTAATGGATTCTCCAGTTTTTAGCATTTTATTTTTCACCTCAAACGGATTAACTTTCCTATTAGTTCTAAGAGTTCCGGTGACGTATGTTGCCTTATCTAGTAATTCCTTTGTGAGAGGAACACTGTTATAATAATTATCCATGTATACTGAATGACCTTTTCCAGTCTTTCCTTCCATTAACAATTTGACAACCCTCTTGGTGTGGTCTTTCCCTCCTAATTCTTTGTCAGCAGCGCCACCATATATTATTAATTCTAATGCTAAGCCATTTGATTCTCCCAGCATATATATTTTTACACCATATTTTCCCTTTTATATACTGGCGAAATTTAAGTTTTCCTCTCCACAACACTAAAGACTCGTCGATGGATAAATTTTTTTGAGGTTCGTATATTGCGTTCATCCTGTCATTGAAAAAAATTATAAGTGATTGAATTTTATCCAAACTAGTTGTTTCTTCCGTATTTTTGTTAAAATGTAGTGTCCGAAGAATCAACAAAAATCTGTCCCGGGACATGTATTGCGAGAAAGCTTTTAAATCAAAGAGATGGTTTTTCTTCCAATAATCGTTGAGTCTATTCAGTTTAATGGTTCCCATGTGAAATAAAAGTCCTAGCCATATTTTAAATTCAGCCACTGTAATATTTTTCCAGGAACGTATTCTACTTCTTGCTCTTTCAGAATGAGCTAAAATTTCTGCCGCATATTCATTCGACTCGTTAATAATGAGCTTGTAAAAAACATCATTAGCAATGATATTAAAAAAATCGATGGGTTTGTTTCCTGGCATATCGATTTTTAACCCTGAGTTACCCAAAAATGGAAATGTCTTGGCTGGTATCCGATTATTTGACCACTGAGGGATATCTGGAGATGGTGGATTTTCAATTTGACTATTGTCCCTGGATGTAGAAGGTTGGTCTCTTGGGGGTGATTGTGAAGGTGGTGTTTGTTCAGAGATTTCACTTTCAGAGTCACTATCTGTATCATCATCGGTTTCATAAGAACTACTTAATTCGGATTCATTATAATCACTAAATTCGTCACTATCACTTAAATTTGAATTTTCACTATCACTACTATTTTCCGCCATTTTTCCTTTTTTAGAAGTCGAGGGGTTATCCATTATGTTAAAAAAAAGGCTAAATGTACTAATAACTTAATGAAACTAATAACTAAAACTATATATATATATATAGTCAGTAAAATGAATAAAAGTAGAATAAACACAAGTTTCAGAAGTCTTCAATGTCAATCAACAATTTTTTTCACTTTATATACAGTGTAAACCCAGCTTTACAGTAAAAAAACTGAACACGTGTTCTCACGACCGCATCGGCTCATATTTATGAACACACTGACATAAAATATTGTGATAAGATTGGATGAGTATCGTTTTAATTATGCAAAGACACTTTTAAGTTACGTGACCAATTATTACCGGCCATCCGCGCCTAGCGCGTACTCCGCACCGCGGGATATGTTAGCTGTACGCGCCTGGCGCGTACTCCGCACACAACGTGTTAATAAGGACTTTTACATATCTTTAATAAATACTTACGCCATGCTAGCTTTCTCGGAGAGCTTCATCGTGGTGGAAGTTCGTTAGATAGGGGTGAGAAACTTGACTTTTTTTTTGGTAGGGCAGGATTACAAATAATATACAAAGAAGGAAATACAGAAATGAAAACTATTTCTCTTTTGCTTAAGAAGGTGCCTTCGGTAAAAGGCTTATATTTTAGCAAAGGAACGCTACTAGGAAAAGCTTTAATTCTTTGTGGACACCGTGAGCTTAAATTAAGTTAGGGGCATTATTTAAATCAAATTATAGTTAACGATACCCTGGGCGTACTGCATACAAAATCCTTAAAGCATCGCCTGGATTCGCAGATATGACTGGAGGTTAGCGCGGGAGGGCTTGTAGTTCAGGGATGGGCACGTCCGTTCGGTAAAACTGTCTCAGACCAAGAGGGCCGGTCACCACGCGCGTAGCGCTGGGTCGACCCTTTCTCCGATTCTCCTCCCCTTTTGGGGTTAAGGTGGAGTACATTAAAATATTAACAGACGGGGCTTAAAGTTAATGTTTACGAAAATATCGTTACATAACACTTCCGCGTCAATTCAACGATAAAACCGCCGTGCAACGAAGGTTTTTTCCGTCTAAGCCCTTTAGAAAAGCCATGTTAAAACCATGGAAATAAATTAAACGTTGTCCACGCAGATTCAGCATTAAAAACATAGGCAAAAGGTTACATGTTTACATATAATACAATCAACATAATACATAACAGAAAATTCAAAAGACATACAGGTAAGAACATAAGTGGTAGTGTACATAGTATATCTAATCAACAATATACAAAAAGTTTTTTTTTAAGACAAGGAAGAGAATTAAGTGGTCTTTGAAGCTATACGAGGTTTATAATTATCATTATTGTTCACTTTGAAATGGCTTCCCGCGAAACTTAAGCCAATTTCAACTTAGAGTACCCAGGACTTTTTCACCATTTTTATTTTTTGTTTAAATTTTTATGAAAATACCATAGAACGTTAAATACTGCCATCTACACAAAAACATACCATTTTATTCAAATTTAGCAAAGACGCAAACCATAAAAAGTTTGTCTAATAAAAATAATAAACCACTGCCATCTATCGAAAAAAACTGAACCATAAATGCTTTCTCGTACTTGATAGGTGTAGAAAGTTTTTTTTTTTTATTTTACATTCGTTTTTTTGTACACCTACCCTATCTAGCCACTCCAAAGTTCCTATAAACCTTAAAATGAAGTTCTTTCAATCAAACATAAAAATAATAAACAGAAATATACTTTATTAGCTGTACGGGACGTGTTCTGTAAACACACGTCCGCGTCAGAAGAGAGTGTGTGCTGGACCTGCTTCGGCTTGTTTCAGTTGTACTGGGACCATTCGACTTTGTGTAAATAGGTACAAAGTGTGGAAAATGTACAAGGGGTACAAAATAGCTGCAAAGACCTACAGGTCGGCCTTTGCAGCTTAATATATTTTTTACATAAGAAAGTAGTCAGTACATCATAAATACATTGGATTCCGTGAATACAGGTGAGTAGGCTTGCATAATTGGTTTATTGAAGCCTCTCCCTGCATTCACGGTAATCGACATACAATTTTACGTAAACCGGCGTGAGGCAGGGGTGAGTGAGCGGGGCTCGGGGCTGACGGCCGCGACGCAGTGCCCCATACGGACGAGATAGCGCCTTTCGGCGGCGTAAAAGGAGAGGTCTGTTCGCGCAGGCCGTTATTTTCCTTCTACGCCTCTAGAGACTATGTCGTCCGTACAGGCAAAAAACATAACATATATGAAATATTTTATCAGAACACTCATGAACACTATGGAGCCATAAAATGCCACTGACACGTCCGATACACTCCCCCCGGTGCAGTCACGGCTGCGCCCATCTTGTCGGGAGGACGTGTGGTCCGCCGGGGAGGAGAAGTGTACCGCGAAGTTAACCGCTGGCCGGGCATAGTCGCCGGTAGCGGTCAGGAAACGGGCAGGTCTGGAGTAGAGCTGGGTTCAATGATGACGTCCAGGTCTTCCTTCTTGGCATCGTGGCGGGCTGGAAGAGGGCTCGGTGTCTGGCGGGACAGCGAGCGGCTCGTAATGCAGCGGGCAGGCAGGCAGGCGGCTCGGGGTCCGGCGGGACAGCGAGCGGCTCGTGCGCAGCACAGGGTGGCTCAGCGCAAAGCGGGCTGGCAGGCGGCTCGGTGTCTGAGACAGCGAGCGGCTCGTACGCAGCACAGGGTGGCTCAGCGCAAAGCGGGCTGGCAGGCGGCTCGGTGTCTGGGACAGCGAGCGGCTCGTACGCAGCACAGGGTGACTCAGCGCAAAGCGGGCTGGCAGGCGGCTCGGTGTCTGGGACAGCGAGCGGCTCATACGCAGCACAGGGCGTCTCAGCGGACATCGGGCTGGCAGGCGGCTCGGTGTCTGGGACAGCGAGCGGCTCGTAATGCAGCAGGCAGGCAGGCGGCTCGGGGTCCGGCGGGACAGCGAACGGCGCGTAATGCAGCAGGCTGGTAGGCGGTTTGGTGTCTCGGACACTCCCCCCGTCTGGGCTAGCTGGTGTACGGCAGATGTACACAGAGCGTAATGCGAGCTTAGTGGAGAAGGGCGGCTTGCTGTACGGCAGAAGCGTGGAAGGCGACTCGGTGTCTGACGGGACAGCGAGTGGCTTCACATTGAAAGGTGGCTTGCTGCACGGCAGGAGCGTGGCAGGCGTGGCAGCGAGTGGCTTCACAGAGAAAGGTGGCTTGCTGCACGGCAGGAGCGTGGCAGGCGTGGGTGGGCTGCCAGGCGGCTCGGTGTCCGGCGGGACAGCGAGCGGCTCGTACACAGCACAAAGCTGGCTGGCAGGCGGCTCGTACACAGCACAAGGCGGGCTGGCAGGCGGCTCGTTGTCTGGCGGGACAGCGAGCGGCTCGTACGCAGCGCAAAGCGGGCTGGAAGGCACAGCACAGGGTGGCTTAGCGTACAGCGGGCTGGCAGGCGGCTCGGTGTCTGGCGGGACAGCGAGCGGCTCGTACACAGCACAGGCACTGTAGCGCGTAGCGTCTCCATAGTCCGTAGGGAGCAGCGGCATGTTGTACGGCTGGAGCGGGGCTGTTGAGCTATCATGACAAGTAGAGACAAGTGGCGTAACAGCGAGTTGCAGGGGCGTGGCAGCGAGTCCACCGTAGCTTGTAGGGCCAGGCGGCGCACTGTAGCCAGTAGAGATGCCTTTGAGAAACGCCACTGTAGCAGGAGAGCCACTGTAACTGGTGGATGCAGGTGGCGTAGCAGTGAGTGGCAAGGGCGTAGCAACCAGTGGTAGGGGCGTGGCAGCGAGTCCACCGTAGCGTGTAGGGCCAGGCGGCGCACTGTAGCCAGTAGAAGCGCCTTGAAGACACGTCACTGTTGCAGGAGAGCCACTGTAACTTGTGGATACAGGTGGCGTAGCAGCGAGTGGCAAGGGCGTAGCAACCAGTGGTAGGGGCGTGGCAGCGAGTCCACCGTAGCGTGTAGAGCCAGGCGGCGCACTGTAGCCAGTAGGGGTGCCTTGAAGACACGTCACTGTTGCAGGAGAGCCACTGTAACTTGTGTAGACAGGTGGCGTAGCAGCGAGTGGCAACGGCAAGCGGTAGTCCGGGTTAGGTTCCGTACTTGTAAAGAATGGCGGAAATTCCGGCATAGGTGAGCCAGGATGGGGCTCCGTGTTGGCATGCAGTGGGCCAACAGGCGGCTTGGAGAAGCGGCAGTCAGGGTTAGGTTCCGTACTTGTGGAAGGTGGCGGAAATCCCTGCACAGGTGAGCCAGGATGGGGCTCCGTGTTTGCCAAGGTAGCACGTAAGTGTGCGTTTCGCTCCTTTAGCTCACTTAACTTCAGCCTCAACTGGCGGGCTGTCTCCTCTGTAGAGGCGTACAGTAGGGTATCCTCTGCAGCGAGTGGCAAGTAATTAATTGCCTCCAAGAGCATCCGCAATGTCGTTTCAGGATGGGCATACTCGATGCTCATAAAACGTTGAATATTCAAGAACACAGCGCAGAGTGCTCCGATCTTAATTGCCTCCAAGGGCATCCGCAATGTCGTTTCAGGATGGGCATACTCGATGCTAATAAAACTTGGATATTCACGAACACAGCGCATAGTGCTCCGATCTTAATTGCCTCCAAGGGCATCCGCAATGTCGTTTTAGGATGGGCATACTCGATGCTAATAAAACGTTGGATATTCACGAACGCAGCGCAGAGTGCTCCGATCTTAATTGCCTCCAGGGGCATCCGCAGTGTCGTTTCAGGATGGGCATACTCGATGCTAATAAAACGTTGGATATTCACGAACGCAGCGCAGAGTGCTCCGATCTTAATGGCCTCCAAGGGCATCCGCAATGTCGTTTTAGGATGGGCATACTCGATGCTAATAAAACGTTGGATATTCACGAACGCAGCGCAGAGTGCTCCGAGGCATCCGCAGTGTCGTTTCAGGATGGGCATACTCGATGCTAATAAAACGTTGGATATTCACGAACGCAGCGCAGAGTGCTCCGATCTTAATGGCCTCCAAGGGCATCCGCAATGTCGTTTTAGGATGGGCATACTCGATGCTAATAAAACGTTGGATATTCACGAACGCAGCGCAGAGTGCTCCGATCTTAATGGCCTCCAAGGGCATCCGCAATGTCGTTTTAGGATGGGCATACTCGATGCTAATAAAACGTTGGATATTCACGAACGCAGCGCAGAGTGCTCCGATCTTAGCCTCCAGGGGCATCCGCAGTGTCGTTTCAGGATGGGCATACTCGATGCTAATAAAACGTTGGATATTCACGAACGCAGCGCAGAGTGCTCCGATCTTAATGGCCTCCAAGGGCATCCGCAATGTCGTTTTAGGATGGGCATACTCGATGCTAATAAAACGTTGGATATTCACGAACGCAGCGCAGAGTGCTCCGATCTTAATGGCCTCCAAGGGCATCCGCAATGTCGTTTCAGGATGGGCATACTCGATGCTAATAAAACGTTGGATATTCACGAACGCAGCGCAGAGTGCTCCGATCTTAATGGCCTCCAAGGGCATCCGCAATGTCGTTTTAGGATGGGCATACTCGATGCTAATAAAACGTTGGATATTCACGAACGCAGCGCAGAGTGCTCCGATCTTAATGGCCTCCAAGGGCATCCGCAATGTCGTTTTAGGATGGGCATACTCGATGCTAATAAAACGTTGGATATTCACGAACGCAGCGCAGAGTGCTCCGATCTTAATTGCCTCCAAGGGCATCCCCAATGTCGTTTCCGGATGGGCATACTTGATGCTAATAAAACATTATTATTCTCTTGATATGTTAACATTTATAAGTCTACCCGGAAAAAAATTATAGTTACAAAATCTTATATGTGAAATTATTTGGATCACTTTTGCATTTCAGCCTTCAAAGGACCGAAATAACAAAACGTTATAAGTGGGCTTCACTGTTATCCACTAAACTTGATTATTAATAAAATATAGTTATATTCGACATACTAAAGCACTTACTAAAAAGGAACTTGTAATATTAGTTTAACTGGTGCAAAACAAAAATATATATTCAAATTAATAATAGACACAGCAGAAATACGCAGACTGCACCGATCTTCTCGCCTCGAAGGGCATCCGCAATGCGATATTTGGATCGGCATACTTTTTGCTAATAAAACATTATTATTCTCTTGATATGTTAACATTTATTAGCCTACTTGAAAAATAATCTCTCTTTTTTCCAAAGAGCCGGAAAAAAAATTGATGTGGGAAAATCTTAAATGTGGAATTATTTGGATCACTTTTGCATTTCAGCCTTCAAAGGACCGGAATAACAAAACTTTTTATGTGAGAACTTTATAAGTGGGTTTCACTGTTATCCACTTAACTTGATTATTGATAAAAGATAAGTTTCTAACATATATACGGATGGCAGCTCTGGTCTCCGTCGGGTGGTCCGCAGTCTTGCCAAATCTCGTACACGTTGCGCAGACCGGTTTCGCCCCACTATCCGGGCACGAACCACGCCCGTGTCCCTCCTCGGCACAGTGAGCGCACCTTGTTCGATCTTTACAGAACTCGTACGAATGTCCCGTCATCTGGCAATCGGAGCACACGGTCCAGTCAACGAACACTCCTCCCCGTGCAACCAGCAGATGCCGTAGATTAGCCGGAAACTCGTACACTCGTTGGCAAGTGGAGCCGGATCGAGTGACTTTATCGGCACTTCGTTAATATATTTTCTCCTGTATCCAGTTGCTTTACGTTAGGAGTTCCAGCTAAAGCGCTGCTCGGGAAGCCTTCGTCGGATAATTCCGTGGGAACATTAAAAAATATGACCTTAGGATGCCTTTTTGCTGGTAGTCGCGCACTTAGACTGCTAGAATTCGTACGATTGAGTTCGTTCAAAATTTTTCCTTGTTCTTCTACGCTGGCAGTGTGAATGACTACTCCCTTGTTCCGTATGTTCCTCATACCAGTGATCCGAAGGCTTGAACGCTTCCCTGACATTTTTTTTTGTATCCTAGCTGTCTTTGACGTTGTCCAGCTTAGGGAATACACATATGGTTGGTCTCGTTGGTCCTACTGTAAGTCCAGCACGTGTAATTGGCGGAGACATAGTATCTTTATCCGTCAGAAATGCAGTTTTTTTAATCACGGGTCCAAAATGGTGGCTTGCGCCGATTGTCCATTAGTTTCAATATCTTTGAATCGCTCCTCTAGTTGCGATTTCAGCTTTGCAGCCATGTGACATATTTCTGTTGGTCCTGATGTTTGATTTATAAAATTGTTAACGTGATTCTTCATCGCACTCACATATTAAAACCTTTGACATAGATGTTGATTTTTCTGAACTAATTTCTTCAGTTACAACATAAAAAAATTGAAAAATCTCAATGGATTTGACGATAACGTGATTCACGTAGTGTAATTGTATTCAAATCCGATTGTACTATAGCCAATGTCGATACTACTGCATCTTTTCTTCTATTAATACGTAAAACATATTATGTAGAATTCTAACGGATTACAACATCTTGCTTTAATTTTAAGACTGGTAAGCCCATTTGTTCTTGTAAAGCATTGAATCGTGTTAGAGCATATGAACTTCTTTTAAAAAATTCTACCACGGATTTTACTTTATCAATAACATTTTAAATTTATTTTAAGCTAGTCTGCGCAAACCAATGAACAGTGTGTGCAAAACATGGCCAATGGCGCCACCCACCGGGGCGAATCTCGGCCACAATATTTGCCACATTGTCACTTACAATAGCGACCACTTTATTATCTAAATTCCATTAATTTATTTTCAAAAGTTCACACAAATTTTCAGCAGTATGCCTTTCGCTAAAAGTGATACATCCCAATAGACGCGATGTCATCTTTGTATGGCTATTAATGAAATGGTCAGTAATTGCGACATAACCAATTTCATTTAATGACGTCCATCCATCCGTTGTAAGACATACTCCAAACGCCTGATCTATATTCCCTTTTACCTGTTCCATCGTAACGTCCATAAGTTGAGGAATCAAGCTAGACGATATCGTATTTCTACTGGAAGCATATATTCTGTACAAAACATTCTCACAAGTTCTTTGAATTCTTCATTCTCGACCACGGAAAAGGGCCGATACTCTTTCAGAACTAATTGGCGGTCAATCTCCTTCGATTTTTTTTATATGTAGTGGGCGATTTGATTTTAAATATCCTGATATTGAAGGTTGTCTTACTTATTACCGGTGCCGTTGAAGAAATTTCTGGTCGTATTTGGCTTTATTATTTGTGGCAACAGAAAAATGATTCCATATTTCACTTTTTTTTCTTGACCACATCATATTTAAAAAAATTAAAATATCAAAATGTCCAAAGTCAGTAATAAACAAATACAAATCTATCCCGGGCACAAATTAACAAAAGCGACAAGATATCCGATCTGCATTGCCTCCTAAGACATCCGCAATGTCGTTTCAGGATGGGCATACTCGATGCTAATAAAACGTTGGTTATTCACGAACACAGCGTAGAGTGCTCCGATCTTAATTGCCTCCAAGGGCATCCGCAATGTCGTTTCAGGATGGGCATACTCGATGCTAATAAAACGTTGGATATTCACGAACGCAGCGCAGAGTGCTCCGATCTTAATGGCCTCCAAGGGCATCCGCAATGTCGTTTTAGGATGGGCATACTCGATGCTAATAAAACGTTGGATATTCACGAACGCAGCGCAGAGTGCTCCGATCTTAATTGCCTCCAGGGGCATCCGCAGTGTCGTTTCAGGATGGGCATACTCGATGCTAATAAAACGTTGGATATTCACGAACGCAGCGCAGAGTGCTCCGATCTTAATGGCCTCCAAGGGCATCCGCAATGTCGTTTTAGGATGGGCATACTCGATGCTAATAAAACGTTGGATATTCACGAACGCAGCGCAGAGTGCTCCGATCTTAATTGCCTCCAAGGGCATCCGCAATGTCGTTTCAGGATGGGCATACTCGATGCTCATAAAACGTTGAATATTCAAGAACACAGCGCAGAGTGCTCCGATCTTAATTGCCTCCAAGGGCATCCGCAATGTCGTTTCAGGATGGGCATACTCGATGCTAATAAAACTTGGATATTCACGAACGCAGCGCAGAGTGCTCCGATCTTAATTGCCTCCAAGGGCATCCGCAATGTCGTTTTAGGATGGGCATACTCGATGCTAATAAAACGTTGGATATTCACGAACGCAGCGCAGAGTGCTCCGATCTTAATTGCCTCCAAGGGCATCCGCAATGTAGTTTCAGGATGGGCATACTCGATGCTAATAAAACGTTGGATATTCACGAACGCAGCGCAGAGTGCTCCGATCTTAATTGCCTCCAAGGGCATCCCCAATGTCGTTTCCGGATGGGCATACTTGATGCTAATAAAACATTATTATTCTCTTGATATGTTAACATTTATAAGCCTACCCGGAAAAAAATTATAGTTACAAAATCTTATATGTGAAATTATTTGGATCACTTTTGCATTTCAGCTTTCAAAGGACCGAAATAACAAAACGTTATAAGTGGGTTTCACTGTTATCCACTAAACTTGATTATTAATAAAATATAGTTATATTCGACATACTAAAGCACTTACTAAAAAGGAACTTGTAATATTAGTTTAACTGGTGCAAAACAAAAATATATATTCAAATTAATAATAGACACAGCAGAAATACGCAGACTGCACCGATCTTCTCGCCTCGAAGGGCATCCGCAATGCAATATTTGGATCGGCATACTTTTTGCTAATAAAACATTATTATTCTCTTGATATGTTAACATTTATTAGCCTACTTGAAAAATAATCTCTCTTTTTTCCAAAGAGCCGGAAAAAAAATTGATGTGGGAAAATCTTAAATGTGGAATTATTTCGATCACTTTTGCATTTCAGCCTTCAAAGGACCGGAATAACAAATCTTTTTATGTGAGAACTTTATAAGTGGGTTTCACTGTTATCCACTTAACTTGATTATTGATAAAAAAAAGATAAGTTTCTAACATATATACGGAGGGCAGCTCTGGTCTCCGTCGGGTGGTCCGCAGTCTTGCCAAATCTCGTACACGTTGCGCAGACCGGTTTCGCCCCACTATCCGGGCACGAACCACGCCCGTGTCCCTCCTCGGCACAGTGAGCGCACCTTGTTCGATCTTTACAGAACTCGTACGAATGTCCCGTCATCTGGCAATCGGAGCACACGGTCCAGTCAACGAACACTCCTCCCCGTGCAACCAGCAGATGCCGTAGATTAGCCGGAAACTCGTACACTCGTTGGCAAGTGGAGCCGGATCGAGTGACTTTATCGGCACTTCGTTAATATATTTTCTCCTGTATCCAGTTGCTTTACGTTGGGAGTTCCAGCTAAAGCGCTGCTCGGGAAGCCTTCGTCGGATAATTCCGTGGGAACATTAAAAAATATGACCTTAGGATGCCTTTTTGCTGGTAGTCGCGCACTTAGACTGCTAGAATTCGTACGATTGAGTTCGTTCAAAATTTTTCCTTGTTCTTCTACGCTGGCAGTGTGAATGACTACTCCCTTGTTCCGTATGTTCCTCATACCAGTGATCCGAAGGCTTGAACGCTTCCCTGACATTTTTTTTGTATCCTAGCTGTCTTTGACGTTGTCCAGCTTAGGGAATACACACATATGGTTGGTCTCGTTGGTCCTACTGTAAGTCCAGCACGTGTAATTGGCGGAGACATAGTATCTTTATCCGTCAGAAATGCAGTTTTTTTAATCACGGGTCCAAAATGGTGGCTTGCGCCGATTGTCCATTAGTTTCAATATCTTTGAATCGCTCCTCTAGTTGCGATTTCAGCTTTGCAACCATGTGACATATTTCTGTTGGTCCTGATGTTTGATTTATAAAATTGCTAACGTGATTCTTCATCGCACTCACAAATTAAAACCTTTGACATAGATGTTGATTTTTCTGAACTAATTTCTTCAGTTACAACATAAAAAAATTGAAAAATCTCAATGGATTTGACGATAACGTGATTCACGTAGTGTAATTGTATTCAAATCCGATTGTACCATAGCCAATGTCGATACTACTGCATCTTTTCTTCTATTAATACGTAAAACATATTATGTAGAATTCTAACGGATTACAACATCTTGCTTTAATTTTAAGACTGGTAAGCCCATTTGTTCTTGTAAAGCATTGAATCGTGTTAGAGCATATGAACTTTTTAAAAAAAATTCTACCACGGATTTTACTTTATCAATAACGTTTTAAACTTATTTTAAGCTAATCTGCGCAAACCAATGAACAGTGTGTGCAAAACATGGCCAATGGCGCCACCCACCGGGGCGAATCTCGGCCACAATATTTGCCACATTGTCACTTACAATAGCGACCACTTTATTATCTAAATTCCATTAATTTATTTTCAAAAGTTCACACAAATTTTCAGCAGTATGCCTTTCGCTAAAAGTGATACATCCCAATAGACGCGATGTCATCTTTGTATGGGTATTAATGAAATGGTCAGTAATTGCGACATAACCAATTTTATTTAAAGACGTCCATCCATCCGTTGTAAGACATACTCCAAACGCCTGATCTATATTCCCTTTTACCTGTTCCATCGTAACGTCCATAAGTTGAGGAATCAAGCTGGACGATATCGTATTTCTACTGGAAGCTTATATTCTGTACAAAACACTCTCACAAGTTCTTTGAATTCTTCATCCTCGACCACGGAAAAGGGCCGATACTCTTTCAGAACTAATTGGCGGTCAATCTCCTTCGATTCTTTAATATGTAGTGGGCGATTTGATTTTAAATATCCTGATATAGAAGGTTGTCTTGCTTATTACCGGTGCCGTTGAAGAAATTTCTGGTCGCATTTGGCTTTATTATTTGTGGCAACAGAAAAATGATTCCATATTTCATTTTTTTTTCTTGACCACATCATATTTTTAAAAATTAAAATATCAAAATGTCCAAAGTCAGTAATAAACAAATACAAATCTATCCCGGGCACAAATTAACAAAAGCGACAAGATACGATAACGAAAAACGAAACGATCACTGTACTGACTTCACAGATACTAATTACTAAACGGGAGAGAAACAAAGGATTTATCGATTTTATTATTAAAGGGAATCCTTATAACATTGGCACTCTTCTGAGGGTCGAGGAAGCCAGGGAAAGGGCATGGTGCGGGGGATCGCGAGCCGTCGCTCAATCGAGCCGGACCTTTGCAGAGAGCCGATGTAGTGACCGGATCGCTAAACCGAGCCGCTTCGCCCACTACTAGTTCGTAATACTCTCCACTTCTGTTTCCGGACAGAATGGCCAAACATGCACTTAAAACTTTCTACGCGCCGTGACGAGTCAGCCTTGATTCCTTTTAAACTTTGTCCCTATGGACAGGCTTGCGAATCCGTGCTTTCTATGTCTCAGTGACCCAGCCGCTTTTGTCGTCAAAGTATAGCCTTAATTATCACTATTTAATTATAAGCCGCTGTCAAAATATCAACCTGAGATGATTTCACTAGATTTCAATCGTCAGTGTACAGTCAGTTGGCTGTTATCGGATCTTCTAGTTTCAGTAGTTGTTAACAACGTTTTGCGCAGTTTGAACTGGTGATTCCGGTGACAGTCGGTTTTGATTTCTAATGCCCTGGAGTCGACAGCGAGACAATCGCTGTGTCGCACACAGCGGGACAAAGAAACTGACAAAAGCGAGAGGTACTGGAGTAGACTCGTGAGATGTCGACTTACTTCGACGACGGCGGCGGAGCGACTGTTGTGGTATCTATTGGGTCTTATGTGAGGTACAGGGATGCCTAAATCCCTTTGTCTCACGAACTGAAGCTAATGTCAACTGCGGGGGTGGTTATTTTCTACCCGATGTGTGGGCTTATGGCAACTTGTAGGACTTAAAATACTATCTGTTTTGTATTTTTTTTTTATCTGGGGTGGTTTATTTCAATGTAGATTATTTTAATTTTTAATTATACTTTTTTTTGTATGTTTGATTGCTATTAATTTTCTTTTATTAGAGCCCACACATCAAGGGGGGTATGTTATGGAGAGTAGATTGTCCGAGAGAGGAAATGCTTGGGTTTGTATTTGAGGCGAGGTTGGTAAAGAACGACTTGGCTAATTCAACTATGTGCGTTATGAGTGGGGGGACTTTCGTGCCTTTACTGATGATGCTATTTCTGACACACCAAGGACTTTTGGCATATCTTCTGAGCGTGGCTGAAGTTATAAATTTTACATAAATACAAAAAGTGTGGTAATTACCACTAAGATTTCCATAGTATTATTTAATTATTTTCCGAAGCTCTAATCCCAAATATAAAGAAAATATTAATAATTTTCAAGAAAGTAAGAGATTGATAAAAATGCCGGTTTCTAATAAGGTCCAGGTAGCTCGATTGGCAGAGACGTTCCTTCCGGATACAGTAGAGGTTAGTTAGATAGTTTTTATGTTACATATCTATTATCTTACTGATTAAGAAACAAAATTAGCTTATTGAAATGTTGCCTTACTCTAGTGACAGATTGAACTGCGTACTCAGCCAGGAAGTAAAGTCTGATATCTAAATATTTAGAGGCAACTGCCCTTGTGAGGTGAACAGAGATGACCGGTCTAACGTGTGAGAAAGTAAAATGTCAAAACAATCTACGTTTAAAAATATTTTTAAAACATTAGTAACTGAATGTTCCAAAGAAAATTTAGGATTCATTATATTTCCTCCACTTCGGTTGAGAGCTTCTCTAAAAACGCGTTCACTCTGTGTACAAATCGAGGCCAACGGTATACAGGCCTGGGCGCGCGACCGCCGAATTACGAAGTCAGTGCTGTCATATTTAAGTGTTCGTTTGCGATATGCGAGTCCATTTTCGACGTAAGATTTTTTTACTTATTAAAATCATAAGTTGAACGAAAATGAAGATGTTTATTATTCACATTAACACAGTTAAAAAAGGGAAAGATAAAAAAGAAAATTAAGTTCTTTATTTAATAAACCGGTTTTTTTTATTCAACAAAATACACACAAAACACACATAAAAAAGACACGATCTGTAATAAAAATGGAAACACATTTTATTTTTGTAATTAAATTAACTTACTTGTTGTAATCACACAAAAATAGACACATAATATATTACATTCTGATACGAACCAGCGGAACTAGGTCCTGAATGAGGACTTTTAGATCTTTAATACTTACGCCATGCTAGCTTGCTCGGAGAGCGTCATCGTGTTGGAAGTTCGTTAGATGGGGGTGAGAAACTTGACCTTATTTTTGGTAGGGGAGGATTACAAATAATATACAAGGAAGGAAATACAGAAATGAAAACTCTTTTGCTTTAAGAAGGTGCCTTCGGTGAAAGGCTTATATTTTAGCAAATGAATTTACGCTACTAGGAAAAGCTTTAATTCTTTGTGGACACCGTGAGCTTAAATGAAGTTAGGGGCATTATTTAAATCAAATTATAATTAACAATACCCTGAGCGATCGTGGTAGACTCGATTTGCGGATGCGGCTTTGAAGAGTCCGCTGGATTCGCAGATGTCTTGGTGTTGGTGCGGGAGCGCTGGTAGTTCAGGGATGGGCACGTCCGTTCGGTAAAACTGTCTCAAACCAAGAGGCTGGTAACCGCGCGGAGACCCCCGGGTCAACTTCCGCCTTGAGTCTATTCCCTTTTTGGGGTTGCCCGTACGTAATAAAATAGAATGAATTTAATATTAGGTTGAGTACCTTAAAATATTAACAGACGGGGCTTAAAGTTAATGTTTACGAAAATATCGTTACATAACAATTATCTATGAAATAATTGTTTCTAATAAACTCCCTATAATATCAATGCTAACATTAGAACAATGCAACTGCAATTTGAATAAATCACTAGGAAATTAATTTAATTAAAATAAATAAAAACACATTTCAATTTTTATATTATACATAAAGCATTTCAGGGAAAATGCCTTGTGTTTTGGGTACTATAAAAGTGAAAAGTCAACATAAAACAAAACATTTTGTAATAAAAAAATGTATTAATCAAAAATTCACCAACAAATACTATGACCGTTATTATAAAAACAGAATGCAGAAATTCAAATGACTTGTGCTTATACCCGTACCCAAAGGGCAAAGCATATGAAGTTGAATACAAGATAATGGTACTTGATAACATATAACTAATTAAATTTTTGTACTTTTCTATTTGATCCTGAACATCTTTGTACAGCAAGTTCATCGTTTTTGTTTTTTACTAAGTTACTTAAGAGGATTTTACAGGTTCTATGGCAAATGTTTTCTAACATTATTTGCAAAGTTTTTTTACAAATACATTCATTGATAAAATCATCCTGAAGCAAAAAATAATCATTTAATTTAGAAACACTTATCTTATTTAAAATGTAAAGTTGATTCTGGCCACTAATAAAAATATCAGGACAATAATCCAAAATTTTTTTGCAAAATAAACCATACTAACGCTGTAGCAACAGTGGAAATCTCAGTCGGTAGTATTAATTTCCCTCTACCTAATTCCAAAATCAAATCTTTGGGTACATTTTCAACTTCTACCTCCTTATCCAACGACTGAAGCCATGCTACACATATATTACATTTCTTTATTCTCAATTCTCTTCTAACATTATACCCAGCAATATATGTAATAATTGGCATTAAGTTCTCGGGAACATGATCTAAAGAAAATTCAGAATATATTATATCATTATAAATACTTAAATCTACAGACACATTATGAATTGATGCACTTGCGTGAGGAAGAAGTGTCTTTAATGCAATATTATTTCCTTTACATACTAATATAACGCTGTTTTTAAAGCGAAGTTTTCTTTCACTTTCTATGACCTGCATGTAGCTAATGTAATAATTAGCTCCACTCATTTGCCGATAACAACCAAATCTCGCTTCCAGATCATCATTCTGAAACTTGCCCAGTAGGAGGTAGTCTATTTTGTAAGTGGAAAACATATATGGGATTAATAATAAGAAAGGTGGTGATCTAAGGTGGTGATGAGAGATTGGGATGTTTGCGCACTTAAGGAAGCACTGACAGGAATCGTAACCCTCCAATTCTTTAACCATCTGGACATGTTCTCTAAAAAGTTAATACTATCCAAACTATCTTCTCTCATGGGTTCCCTGTGCGGATCATTAAAGCGCTTTCCTTCGAATGCACTATGTACATTCATAATTTTCCACCATCTACAAAATATATTTAAGAAATTTAATGTACCCTCAGGGTCTTGAAACGTTTCAGGATTTTTAAGTACAACACACTTTAATCCTGCAATAGTTTTTTCATTCAAAATTTTTAAAGCTAATGAAACATTTTGTTTTTGAATACTTTTTGACTTCTTCTCTTCTTCGTATACTAAACGCAAATGTTGAAAGTGAGCTTCCGACGTTCTATTATAGTCATCAATATTAGGAAATTTGATTGTACAATTATCACCCTTCTTAGATATCCAATTATTACGAACACACTTAATTATGTGAACAGGATCAAAAATGAAAAATAATGTTCTACTTTTATCTATGGGGTGAGGTACACTGGGGAGTAATATTTTATTGGGTTGGAACAATTCAAAAGCTTTCCTATTTATGGCATTATTATCAGATATTAAAGATATTATTTGAAAGCCGATATCTTCAACCTCCTTCATAACATTTAATATCAGTGATTTCAGTTGTTCGGCTGTCAAATTATTTACTGGCACTATACTAACAACGTCTTTATATTTTGACAAAATGCTAGAAATCATAAATACTTGAGCAGTTTTTGCAATTTTTGATGGATCAGTATTACTGCTTCCATACAAATTACCCCCTTTAAAATTAAGTTGAGGACTTATGTAAATTTCATCCAATTGTAAATTCACTAAAAGTTCATCTTTTTTTAAGAACTGTTTTTTTGTTTTTAAATATTCTACACTACCCTTTATATCTTGATCAAATAAACTGAATTTTGATATCAATTTCTTAATATTTCTAGGATGAGGAATGCACAAATAATTACTATTATATAACATATGATACACGGTCGAAGAATGTACAAACATAGATGCTGCAAAAATTAAAGTATTCCCACTGTACCGACGGAGATTTTTAAGGGTAGCGGCATACTTAATTTGTTCGATAATGAATATAATTTGCGGATCAGCATCTGGGAAGTGTCTTTGCAGCATTGTGAGAGCATCATTTAAATCTAAAGCGGGGATGGTATTATTATGGATAAAGGACTCGATAAAATTGATCAATTCGCTTAAATCGTCTACATTTCGAATAAAATTAATGTTTTTTGGATGTCGACTCTTACTTACTAACTTATTACCTAAATATAAATTTATTTTTAAATCACTCATCACTTTTATAGCCCCTAAAACACAAGGCGTATCATTTGAATTGATTAAACACAAAACACTATGTAATCCTGTCTCCGTCAAAACCCATTCTGGTTTGATTACATTTGAAAAAAAAAATGATACATCGTCTAAAGACTTTATAGACTTAGCTTCGCTGTGCTTCTTAAAATCTTTGAGGCTATGTTTAAGGGCAGCTTCCATCTGGGATGCCTCCACATCGCCGAGTCTCCTGGGCACCTTGGAGGTGGTGGACAGGTATCTGGGAGCATTTGGAAATATTGTAGGGACTGATCCCTCACGAAGCTTGGGATTTTTTCGAGGCACATCCAGAACTTCCCCGCGAACTGTGCATTTGTCACTTCGAATGATTGAAGATTCATCAAAATGTTTTATGCACACGTACGGATTCTTGATTCCAGAGAAATCTGTTGGAATCCTACGAAGCCATTTTTTCCGAAGAACATCATTTTTTGGAAGAGCAAATGTGGACACACTTCCATCTTGTGAGCGGTAGTTAGACTTGCACCCAATTAAACTGCAACATCTCCCCATCTTGTTCTTGGAAATCACCTGAAATTGAAATTGTTGATAAAGGTATTAGTATATACAGTACTCAAGCGACAAATAACCTCAAATATAGAGCAATGTTTTAGTTGAAAGTATTATAATGTTACGAATAAAGGGACGTGTCTGTCATATAGGTAGCATAAACACATTTAAAAATGAAATCTAAATATGTTATAAAAGGATCAACGTTATTTATTTATTTTACAACGATAGAGTATTTGAAATGTCAAATAAAATTTCTACATTAAATTCACGCTATAAACACGAAATTTACTTACCAGTTCAATTTCCAAGTCAACTTTAATGCTTACAATAGTACAATCACTGTTTATAATAGTCTAATCACTGTTTATTTAATACGTTTGGGTTAAAACAACATAAACCGTTACAACAACAAACCTAGAGGATTGTGGCGGCGGCCATTTGCATACTGAATGATGGCACTGAGATGGTCACGTGACACCTAAAAATCGCTCAGGCACCATGGCCTGTATACCGTTGGTCTCGGTACAAATTAAATGACGTCATCCGATGGGTACGTCGAGCCTCGCCGATCTTTTTGACCAAAAGGGAAATTTCCAAAAACATCTTAAAGCCGGAAAGAGCTGAAAGACATTTCTCACATTTATTTTTTTTATTCAGATGTCGGACCACAAATCCAGCGATGTAGATGACACATTCTTTCACATAATGACAGAAAAGTATTTTGGTGGATGAAGAATTTATAATATTTACAGATTTTCTGGAGCTACAGTTTTAAGGTTAAGGCTAACTTTTGGTAAGCAGTTTCCGGTCCCAGTATCTTTAACTTCGGCATGGATTAAAAAAAAAATTCTGTACGCAGATCTAAATTGCCTGACAGTTGGGTTATTATTGAAGCCTCCGTGAGACCGATTCGCTCCAAAGAATAATTCGATGTGATCTTGATTAAATTTGTACGTAGTAATGCATTTTAACGTTAGAGGATCTGAGATTAAATACTTTTTAATTAATATTTTTAAATTTTCTTTGCAAATTTGAAATCCAGTTTTTTTTTTGAGACTGAATAATTTTTACCCCGCTAACAAATTTCAAATTTGACAAATATTTACTTACATTAACAAGAAACTCGGAAAATTCTAAATGATTTAGAATTTTCCGAGATACACTGGATATACTGGCCTTTTCCATTTTGGTGAGTAAATGCTTCTAGAATTGAATATGTCAAACAATTTATTAATACATCTGATAAATAGTATTGTTGGCTCACTATTGACTAATTGCGGCAGTTTTAGTTGTTTGGCACAAAATTCTATGGCATCAGCTACAGAATCGCTAAACAACTGTGCCGCCAGTCGAACCTTCATTTTCTGTCGCACATATTCTATATGTGATTTACGTAATTTGTTGCCTAAATGAAGACCCTCACTTTCTTGTAAGAGGTTTAATTTTTCTATAAATCCCCAATCAATAACCCCACCATTACTGTCAATGATTTGTTTTTTGTCCCCCAAAGTGTTTCTTATTAATTTAAGCATATGACATGGGTCAAAAAAACTACAATTAAATCAGTTTCAAATGAAAAATAAGGTTTTAAATTGCCCTCTTCAAAAGAACAACCCAACTTTTTAGCCATTGTTACATTTGAAGGTGCCCCATCGAAAGTCAAAGATATTGTCCGAATTCCGCAGTCCTTTAATAGAGACATACATTGAGTAACCGATATGCCCTTCCGTTCCCCTGTCAAGCCGTCAGTGGGAAAATGTCCAACGGGTATTTTCCATGACCCGTTTACACATACTATCATGAAAGTAAGTATTTCACGAGCGAGGGGTATTCCATCTCCTTCTAAATTAGTTCCAAAATTAATATATCCCATTTCGACTTGTCCAACTCTTTCTAACTATTTGCGGATGCTCATTTCATCCATAACAAGTGAGCAAAGAGCCGGACTATCGCTTTGCCTAACTTTAAGTTTGATGGCATCAAAAATTTTCCGAGTTCTGTAGAGTACTGCCTAGTTACAGCAAGTCCGCTGGCTTTGCAAATTTAACGCTTTAAAAAATCTCCGTTGGGCCCACCAATGGACGATAACATTTGGATACCTTCACTTCGAACATTGCCCCGTTTTTCTAGGTCCTGTATTATATCATGTAAAGATGTGATTTTTCCTAAACGTCGACGATTTGATTGTTGTAATGTGGAGATTTTTTTTTCTTGTCTCAAAATTCGCGCATTACGTTTAAGTATTATATTTTTTGAGACTACCTTTTGTGTGGTGTCGACGATTGGTGCAACTGCGGCATCCTCGGGCGTTACGGATCTAACATCAAATTCATCTGCCTTCGAAATTATTCGAAACCGTTACTTCAAGGTTGCAACAGAACCCATAAAACAATGAATCATTTTGAAAACGCAAATTGAATCTAAGTCTTTCCTGCGCTTTTCTAATGAATACATTTTCAATGGTTGTTCAATTTCATCATATGAATAATCGTCTCTTTCTCGCCCTAATCTCCGTGCGATTCCGCGTAAGAAGCCATGTTGTACGGATTCAACGCGATAAATATGAACGGTGTAGAAAGGAGACCAAATTACACTAGCATATTCTAGATGAGGGCGAACTAATGAGCAGAGATTTTAGGGTCTTTATATTTATAAAAATAAGACAAGATTGTCCTGAAACCGAGTTTACCATGTTTTATTGTACGAGGTATTTCTTGTCAATATCATCGTCGTCCAATGCTACTGATCCTTTGGAGTCTGAATACTTCGCCAGCATTCTCAGCTGCAGGGGAACTCCCGTGAAGCGGTTCACGTCTGGGGCGAGCGCCTCTCCTCTTCCTCTCCGCAATCTCCCGGCCGGAGGGAGAGACAGAAATGCCACACACACGTAAGAAGTTTAGTTGTTTTTCTCCGCCGATCGGTACAAATGGTGTGGAAAATTGATTTAATTTCCCTTCAAATGTGTTTGCTCAACCAAGAATATTTGAAACGTCGGTACTTTGACTAAAAACAAGTTTTCGTTTAACACTCTCTGTACGGGACGGTATGTCCGCACAAGACTGTAAAAGGGGCGCCGGCCTCCTATTACGCTTCATCCAGGCTCTCAGTTGTAAGGTGAGAGCGCGAGGGTGCTCCGGTTCGCTCGTTCGCTCAGATGGTAGTGGCAGATGGGGATGCCGTAGATGTCCCCGTTCTGGGACGGGTGGTGTCGTGTACGACGACAGGTGACACCATGGTGGAAGGTTCAAAGGCCTGGTTCAAGCTGAGTCGGTCGAAGGGCGGTCCGGCATGGTGACCAGGAGAGTGGCGGGAGTAATAAAGAACGCGTAGGTGTTCCAAAAATGTGACATACTTTATTCTGTATCTATTGGGTCTTGAGCGAGTTTCAGGGATACCCAAATCCCTATGTCTCACGACCTGAGGCTTAAGTAAACTGGGGATGGTTTTTTTCTACCCGATGTGCGGGCTGCCTACGGCAACTTGTAGGGCTTGAATACTATGTTTTTTTGTATTTTGTAATATTTTTTTTTTTTATAACTGAAGATGTTTTTGATTTGATTGTTTGATTAATTTTGTTGTTTTTAATTTTTTACTATACTATATTTTTTGTATATATGGTTGCACTTTATTATCTTTTATTAGAGCCCGCACATCAAGGGGGGAATGTAATGGATACGGGTAGGGGGTAGGTAAGGGGATCGTCGTCGGGTCTTGATTGCCCGAGACAGGAAATGCTTGGGTTAGGGTTCGAAGCGAGGTTGGAGTAGAACCTTTTGGCCAATTCAACTATGTGAGTTCTGAGTGGGGGGATTTTCGTGCCTGTATTAATTATTCTATTTCGGACAAACCAAGGACTTTTGGTGTATCTTCTGAGCATGACGTTCTGGAATGTCTCGAGTCTTTTTATGTTACCCGTGGCCCATATAGGTGAGGCGTATGTGATGATAGGACGGATTTGGGATTTGTATATGAGTAGTTTGTTTTGAGTGGATGTTTTGCTATTATAGTGTAGTAGTGGATAGAGCGCAGACGATGTGCGTCTGGCTTTTGCAAGTGTATTTTTTGATGTGAGGCATCCAAGTGAGCTTTTTATCTAGTGTGACTCCAAGATATTTGGCGGTGTCTTGCCAAGGTATGACCTGGCCGTGCATTGTTACTTCCCCGGAGGCAGATCGCCTGGCCTTCTTCGCGAAAAGAGGATGGCGACGCTCTTCGAGGGGTTCACGTCGATACGCCACTTGTCATACCATTCTTGGAGTCTGTTGATGTTAATTTGTAATCGGTGTGTAATCATCCTGGGAGAGCTGTATCGGACCATAACCGCCGTGTCATCTGCGTACAGAGCTTTGTAAGAATGGGCATTTTCTGGGAGGGGAATGTCATGCGTGTAGGTTGACCAGAAGAGGGGTGGGTGACAGCAGGGACCCTTGGGGGACTCCCGCCGTCATGAAGGCTATTCTTGAAAGAGCGCCGCGGTACTTCACTTGGAAGGTTCGCTGGCGGAGAAATGATTTGAAGACACCGAGTAATTGGGGATCGATGCCTGTTTCGTGGAGTTTGAAAAGTAGGCCGTTTATCCATCATACTTTGTCGAAAGCTTTGGCTATATCCAGGAAGATGGCGCCAGTGGACCGCTGGGTGTTGAAGCCGCCGAGGATTAGCTCGGTGACTCTCAAGAGCTGGTGGAGGGGGTCGAGGAGTGTTGGGATCTGAAGCCGTGCTGCTCGTCTGGGAGGGTCGATACCTCGTGGATGTGCTTGAGGAGCCTGGTGAGGGAGAATTTGCTCGTAGATCTTTCCGATGTTTGAGAGAAGGCTGATCGGACGGTGGTTCTCGCAGAAGAGTGGGTCTTTTGCCTGGTTTTTGAAGACCACGACGTGCGCGTGCTTCCAACTCTTGGGGAAGTAGCGCAGTCTGAGGCGCTGAATTAATCAGGTTGACGATGGTGAGAATGGTTTTTCGGGGGGAGAGCTTTAAGAGCGAAGTTTGTTACGCCATCAGGGCCGGGAGCTTTTTTATTACGTTTCGATTTTATGACCCTGATGACTTCGGCCGGGGTCGTGAAGTGAACATTTGTCGCGGGAGAGTTAAAAATGCTGTTCACTTTGCGGTTGACGTGGGCGATGTGATCTAAATCGGCGTGTTTGAAGCTGGGGGCTGAATTGTTTCTCAAGACTGTCGGCGAACGCCTCCGCCTTATCTTGGTTGTCGAAAACGAGACCGTTTTTCGGCGTGAATGGGGTGGTTTGGGCTGGGAGTTGCTTGAAGAGACTTGGATAATCTCCACAGGGGAGCCGTCCTGCGGGTTTATCTCTTGGATTTTCATATTCCAAGTGAGGTTGGAGTGCTCATCAAGTTTTTTTTTTCTTGATGAGGGCTTGAAGTCGATTGACAGAAGTTTTGATTCTACGGTTTGGGTTCGGTGCCAGAGGCGGCGAAGCTGATTTTTGGTAGTGATAAGATCCTTGATAGTGTTGGGTAGGTTCTCCCTCAAAGAGACGGGAGAACGCTCGGGTCGGGGGTCGAAGAATCTTTTATCGAAGACATGATAGTCTTCGCAAAGTCGTCAACCGCTTTATCGAGTTCGGCCGTGCTCGATATGGTATGGGGGATCGTTGTTTTTTCTCCCACTCTGTGCGAGAAGTACGTCCAATCAGTTTTTACTGGTGGGGGCGGGCGGGGTGGGGGGTCAGAGAAATAACGGAGGTTGAGCAACACGGGGTTGTGGTCTGAGTGGAGGTCGTTTATGGTCTCGATACTGTATGCCGGGCGATTTGTGGAGTACGGCGATGTCGAGTACCACGTCAGGTGAATGCCCAAGGTGGGAGAAATGAGTGGGTTCCTTGGGCCCTGCGACGACCAATTCGGGATGGGAGTCGGCGTAATTTTTCAAAAAAATTTTCCGTTAGGGAGTTTGTCCGCCTACTATTCCATGAGCTGTGTTTCGCGTTGAAATCTCCCATAAGAATAGTAGGCGTGTGTCCATCGAAGTAAATCCAGGTCGGTGTGAGTGAGTTTTTTTCTGAGGGGGGTTGTATATGGAGTTTACTCTCAATGGACCCGATTTTTTGGTGAAAATGGTAATGGAGGTGCTTTCTATGGTAGAAAGTGTAGGTGTGATATTGACTTTGTGTGCGATATTATTTTTCACGTAGATGGCTGTGCCACCACCGCGTGAGTGTAGACGATCGTTCCTGTACAGAGTGTAGTTTGCGATTTTGGGATTGTGGGAAGTGTTTAGATGTGTTTCATTTATGAGCAAAATGTCGAGTGCGTGTGTGTTTGTGAAAATACGGGCTTCGTGTAGGTACCTAGGTAGACCGTTGGCATTCCAGAATGCCATGCGCAGCGCGGAGGGCGTGGTAGTTGAATTAGCCATTTATCCTGAGAATAGAGAGAGAATTTGGGGTGCCGCAGCGAAGAGGATGGAGATGTAGTCGGCCGGAGAGGCGGCCGTCCGAAATTTGGGGATGAGATCGGCGATGAGGTCGCCGATTCGGGAGAAGTTAAAATTTTTAAAGAAATCGAAGAATCCGGAAGGGCCCGCTGAGGGCGGGGGGGGGGCTGAGGAGGTCAAAGGGGTTGTTGTGGGGGGGTTGGTGGAGGTTTGTGGGGGGGTTGGTGCAGGGGTCTGGGGGGTTTGGCTTGTGCCTGCGGCCTGCGCAAAGGAAATGAGGGGGTTGGTGGGGCGGGAGGTGAAGTTTACTTGTGCAATACCTTCAGGTCGTGACGGATGTATGGGGTCCGCCGGGCGTTTTGGGCATCCCTTGAAGTTGGCGGGGTGTTCTCCTTGGCAGTTTGCGCAGGTGGCTGGTCCGTCCTCCCTCTTCTTGGAACATTCCATCGTGAAGTGACCCCCCGCGCACTTGACGCAGCGGGGAGGTAGACGGCATGATTTTGCAGAGTGTCCGAAATACTGACATCTGTGGCACTGTGTGGGGGCGGATTTCGGGTCGAGGTATTCCACCTTAATTCGTAGGTGGAAGATGGATTGGAGTGAGAATATCCTCTTCCCGGACTCCCCATGGGTTAGTTGGACTAGGACCATCGGCACGTTCTTGCGATCGGGGCCCGAACGCATCCGATGGACCGAAATGACGGGGAGGTCCAGGTCGAGGAGTTCGACCTTGATTTCTTCTTCCGATATGGTGGTCGGGATGCCTCGGAGGACGGCCTTGGTGGTCTTGTCCTCCGAGAGCTCAAACGTGTGGAAGGGTGTCAGTGATTCTTCTAGTAACTTCGTCGCTAGGCGGAAGCTGGTGGAGTCCTTAGTGTTGAGGACAACGCCGGTGGGGATTGCCTTGCAGTCGTTGATTTGGACGCCGGCGCTGTCCAGCTTCCGCCTGAGGGTATTCCAGTTTACGTCTGATTTAATAATTATGGGTGGGATTCTTATCGGTCTTGGGGCTGGGGTCGGGAGGTCCACTTCAATGGCTTCTTGGCCATCGGTGGTGATGGTGTCTGATGTGGTGGATGGGTCATTCTCCGCGTAGAGGGCGGAGAAACGGTTGGCAGTGGTCGTCGGTAATGCGGTGCGGGGTGAGATTGATGCTTTTTTTTTTTTTTTGTTGGATAAAGCGGCAGATTCCCATAGTGGAGGGAAGTCGGAGGAGGTCGAGGATTTGGGGAGGTCTGGTGAGTCGGTGGAGGTGAGGATTGTTGGTTTCGGTGCAGCGGTGGTCGTGGTGAGGGTAGGTAGGGAGGTGCAGATGGTCATTAGCGGCGTGGTTTTCGATGGTATGCTGGGCAAGGAGGTGGTCGGCAGTTGTTTAGTAGGAGTTTTGGTGGGTTTGCTGGTGTCGGTGCTGTTGGTCGGAGAGGGGTCGAAGTGATATCGAACCCTACGTGGTCTGTGAGAAATCGCCTTCGAGTTGGCGCGGAGATGGACGAGATAGGCTTCCACTGCTTCGACGGAAAGTCCTAGCTTTTCAAGAGATTTGAATTGTTTGTTCATTTTGACCTGATGGGTAAATGAACTAACGTGGAACAAAAGTCAATGTAAGTGATTTTATTTTGATTTTTGAAGAAGAGAGAAAATAAGGATTTGATTTTTCACTGGAACCGGAACTGGAACCGGAACCGGAACTGGAACCGGAACTGTCACTGGAACCGGAACCGGAACTGTCACTGGAACTGGCACTGGGGGGGCACTGGAACTGAAGTTATTGATGACTGGACTGGCAAGGTTGCAGAAGGCGAAAAACTGTACTTTGGTCAAATGACCGGAGGCGCTGGAGGCGAGAGGTTGGCGGTGAGCGATCGGCGAACGGGAGCACGATAAGTCAGACTTCCTTCGACCGGCATGAACATGACATAAACATACTTTCGACATGTACACATACTTTATTCCAAAAAACTGCGTTATTTATACAAAAAATAGCATGCGCCGAACGCACCGTTTGCCGAGAGCAAACATGGGCGAGGGGACACCTCCTGCGCGGGTGTTTCCGCGGTCAGGTTCGCGACGCACTCAAGTACTGACAAAAACTGTCGCGTCCTCATTTGCCGATTTTGGTCGGAAAATGAGGTTAGTTGTTTTCGCTCCGGGAAAACATTTCTTGTAGCCTTACCTTTCGTCTTCGAAAGGTGTTTAATGACTTTATCGTCATCAAATGCTTCTGGCCATAAGAAGATTTTTTGTTACACAAGTTTTGAGAGAAAATAAGAAATTGGAAAATGAAAACTTTTCTGGTGGCCTGGCCTTTCAAGGTAGAAAGGTGAATCATGTTTATTTGCGCACATAATCACCTGGGCCACCACAAGAATTTTCATTCTCTTAACAAAGTACAATTTTACATGAAAAATTTAAATTTTAGTAACTAAATTTTCCACCTGTAAAGGTGTTGTACAGAAATCCGCGTTCCCTGGCCGGGCTTCAATGATTCTAAGTTAAAAAATTAGTGTATTTTATTACACCTGGCCAGGAAACGGGAAACAAACATAATATTTTTATAC
This sequence comes from Drusus annulatus, assembly GCA_022651775.1. NCBI lineage: Eukaryota > Metazoa > Arthropoda > Insecta > Trichoptera > Limnephilidae > Drusus > Drusus annulatus. Next base: position 1,066,249 of record JAGWCC010000370.1, on the reverse strand, counting down.
AAAAAATAGAAGTGATTTTCCTCAAGTTTCCGTCGTGATTCTGGGTTTCCTGTTGCCGCAGCATTTCCAAATAATTTTTATTTACTTTGGCGCAAGGATTAACATAGCGAATCACGAAGAAAACGGGGAATTTCCTTTTAAAAAACCGAAGTTTTATTACAATTAAGAAATGACGTTTCGTCATTTATCACTGAAATTCAGGTAGATAATTGCCTCTAGCGGCCATAAAAATATATCTACCAAAATTCTTATTAGAGAATAAAACTTTTCTCACGCAGACGGACAAGTCTGCGTTTTTAGAAATTCTAATTTTGACAATTACAAGAAGTCGATAAAATTTTAGCCGCGTAATTATTCTCGTTTGTGAGAATCTAACCGGAAATTCGGCAGAGTCCAAAATGGATTTTAAAATGCTCGTATCTCCGGCTGTGAGCTTCTGAGAGCTTTGAAAACAAAAAAATACAAATAGAATAGGTACATTTTCATACAATTACATAGGTACCCAGAAATGCGTTTGAAAATTCGATTTTCTATTTCCCTAGTTTTCTCATAGAGAATAGGCGCGCGCAACGGTACCGCCACGTTTCACTGTCTTGTGTCTTTTGGGCGGCCATGTTTGTTTAGTGGCGCCTCAATGAAATTCCGATCGCATTCCGAGCGCTTCTCTGGCGCCAGTTTGCAATGTCGACTTCCGGGTTTTTGGTACCGGGACCCGATGATGGTTTCCGACTGGAAACCCGAGTCTTTGGGTGCGTTTTCATGGTATTTCATACCAACAAGAACAACGCGATATTCGTTTTCTACGAAAACAACAATTTAAAAGGAAATTTATTAGAAATGATTTATCAATATTTGATGCGTTTTCAAGGTATTTCATACCTGTAAGAATGAAGCAATGGCTGTTTTCTATGAAAACACAAATTCAAAGGAGATGAGAATGAACATAATTTACAATTTCAAAATAGTTTTCAACGCATTTCTGGATAGAATTATTTACACTAATACCGTCTCATACACTCTCTTATAATCGTCTATTTCATGAAATCCGTTTCTGGTGTATGTTTATATGACCCAAACTGATTTAATAAGCTTTAACACGAAGCATGTAGAGCGAATGAACGAAGAAAGGAGTATGAAAAGTGTACGGGACGCGTTCTGTAAACACGCGTCCGCGTCTTTGTAGAGAACGGGAGTAGGCAGGGTCGTCCGCTTCGTGTACCAGTTCGACTTAGGGGTATTTGTATGTGAGAGTATTTCGATTTCGGAGTATTGTTTAAAAATTTCGACTTTGGGTATTTGTAAAATGTTTCGTGGGCCTCAGTGCCGCCGGTCCGCTTCTAGTGCTGTGTGCGCGCCGGTCCGTCTACTTCGAAGACTGGGCTTGAATGACGAGGGAGATGGTCCAATGAGTCCCAGTTTCTCAGTCAGAGGGCAAGCGAGGCAGCGGGCGGCGGAGAGGCAGGCGAGTCCAATGATGCAAGCGAAGAGAGAAGACAATTTCAGGACTTGGATATTCTTTATAAACAGAGTTCCTAAACTAAAAGTTTACTGACTCTCACATATTCATACGGGAATATCAAAATGATTTGCTTTGAATTTATGTTTCTTGTAAGGGGATGTACGACAGACATATACCCCTTTGCAACCGGTGGAAAAAAAATCGGAATAGCAATGCGCTATAGCAATAAAGCTTTTAGTTATTATCCCTTAGGTCAGGGAAAAATAATTTTAAAAATCTCCGGAGACCAGATTCTTAAAAAAATTACACGCACTATCGTGCGGTTCAGGAATAATTTGACATTCGCACGATCGTGTGCACACCATTATTTCGGTACAATTTCTTTAAAATAAAGACAATTCAAATTTAAAAAGCAATATTTATTTATATTTTTTTCACACATTTGCTTCACCTTCAACTTATCCATCATTTGTTTAAACATCTCATTACTAAATTCTCTACCATTATCAGATATGATTTCACTAATCCTCGAACCATCACCTAACCATCCCCGAACAACCTCACATACTCCTTCTGCATGTTTAGACTCAGCTTTCTCAATCCTTAACTCCATTCTTATCACCTTTATCTCTCTTATTAAAGCCTCTAGACTACGGGAGCCACTTGTTTCCCCACTTCCATCCGGAAGCGCCATATTAACATTTATTAATTTCATAGGGTTACAAATATATCAATATATAACATATTATATTTTCTTGTGGTAAGTATAAAAACAATTTTTCCCTCGAGATAAACACAGATACACGTTGCATTTTTCGCAGCGTATTTTAGAACGGCTTCTGCAATTTTCATAGCGGCAGACTCTGGGAGCATTTATCTCATCAAAAATTGGGAGATGATTATATCCATCATATCTCTTAGCTACAGATGGCGGATTTGCTTGCCTGTATTTCCTATTACTAGGCAATTCATCTTCTTCCTCATCTGTTTCGACACTTCTTCTCCTCTTTTCAGGTTTATTTAACAATCCATCGGCAACATCCAGGCGAAACTCTAATAATGTCAAAGTCTTGTTCCTGGGAACTCCATTTGCAAAGCAATCATTTTTATAGAGTCTCCAAGCATTTACCAGAGCTAAGTCCACAAAATGGATCAGAACTTTCAGTGTCCATTTTTTAGTTTTAATGAAGGTACGATAGTATTCCATTAGCTGGTCAAGAACGTCCACTCCTCCCATGTGCATATTGTAATTCTGTACTATCTTTGGAGCTGAAATGTCAATGTAAGACCTTGAACGTTTGTCCCATCTTTTGACTGATGTCTTATTTTCAGCACCAGTGCAATTTGACACCATCAGAACGGATTTGTTGTCTTTCCATTTAACAAGTGCCGTTTCTTCACTGACAAACTGCTGGCTTTCTCCTCGAACCATGACTCTGTCATTTTTAAATTTGATGTTGGTTCTTTCAGCTAATCTATTTAGCATAATAGTCCCAGTGCCATGTAGTTTCTGAGCGTGTAGTTGTTTGATCAGTGGAACTGTCGTAAAATAGCGATCAAAGTAAAGACAGCTGCCGGGGGGGACACTTTTAGCCAAGTGTAGAATTACTGATGGACCAAGGCCAAGTGGTGTGTCTCCAAAAGTACTCTTGGCTCCCCCTGATATATGGCAAAATCAAGCATGAGGCCACCACTTGTTGTGAGAACAAAATTCTTTAATCCCACAGGGCGAGGCTTGTTCTTCACCACCTGGCGAAGTTTACATCGTCCAGTAAACGGGATCATTTGTTCGTCGATCGAATAGTAACCTGGAACTCTTTCAAGCTTGGTACATGCATTTTGAACCCTTGTTATTACTGGTTGAACTTTCCATAGCGGGTTTGGGCCTCTTCCGGTGGAGCGTCATCAGTTTCAACCACATGAAAAGCATTGCGTAAAGCCAAGAAACGATCGCGACTCATCACTTCAGAAATCATCAAGAGCTTCATATTAGCACGCCAGTACATTGGCAGTTGTGGATAAGGTATACACCCCATAATGATATGTAAGCCAATCATTTTTGACATCTCTGGTGGGTTTGTGTTCAGTTCTCTGCCAGTTTTTCTTAGGTGGTACAAGTTAGAACATGTACTGGCTTTTTCAAAAAAATTGTCGTCAAAATAGTCGCTAAAATATTCCATGGAAGTCCTCACAGTGTTCTTCGGTAGCTCAGGGAAGTCATGGGATTTATCTGTGAATGGTGTTTGCTTCCAAGTACGCTTTCGTCTCGACTTCTTCCTCGAATCTCTTTTCTGCCTTGGCTCCTTCGATCTTGATATCGTGGGAGGAGGGGGGAGATTATCGTCATTTTCCATGGGCTCCTGTAGGTCAGCACACTCTGCCTCAGGCCCTTCGTCGTCATTGACCAGATCTTCAATTTCCGACTCGTCACCATTACCCAGAATCTCCAAAACATTATACTCATTTATGGCGATTCCTTAAAATAAACAAAAATACGGATTAGGTGGTTGATAAATGAGCACCTTAAAATAAAATATTTGTAGATAAATCACCTAAAAATGTGACCATAACCCTGGATGTTACGATCGTGCTGTGAGAGATTAAAAGGATAATAACCATTGGTTAACCAAACACAACTACACAAAAATGCATTTAAACTGTTACTTAACATCTTAGGTTCTAAAATAATGCACAATTTTACAATTTTATCAAAAAATTAATACTAAAATATCTACATACCTTTGCCAACTGCTGGATCAAAAAACACGGCCATCTTCGTTCGTATTTCTCGAGCTACTGACTAGTTCAAACACGTTCATCTAACTTCACGCGGCTAGAGCAATTCCCGCACGATCGATGCACACCGGGTCCGCTCGCAAAAACAGATTAAATTTTCGATAAAAAATTATGAGTCCGTTTGTTGTATATTATTAGTATGAGTCCGGTTGTAAAGGGTTAATGGGCGAATCGTCGGATTCGGTATCAATAATTGAATTTACTGTCGAATCTACCGTTGAAACGAAGTTAGGGTCGTCGTGATCTTTGTTCGGAGAGAATTGAATTTCGAGGCTGTCCGCGAAGGCTTCGGCCTTATCAGCATTAGAGTAGACTGTTGTTCCGTTTGGTCCTTGAAGAGGGGATATTCGCGTCTTCGGGCGTCCGAGGGCTTTGGAGAGCTTCCAGTAAGCTGCTCTATCGTTTTCTAGGGAAGAAATAAATTCGTGCCAACGCTCATTTCGGAATTCGCTGAGAGCGTCTCTCACTTCGCGGGAAAGGCGATTATAGTGCATTTTTACTATAGGGTTTCAATCCTTTTGCCATTCCTTACGGATGAGGTTTTTTTCCCTAATCAGATCTTTGATCTCTTCGGGGATACCGTGTCGAACAGTGTCGTTGGGTATTTCAACGGAAGCCTCTTTAATACATGATTTGATGGAACTGATGAGATTCGTAGTGGCGTTATTTAGACTTTCTTTGTCGGGAATTGAGGTGGGCACTTTTACGTTTTTATTTAGAAGTTCATTGAGTTTAGGCCTTTTGGTTCTGGAAGGCTGATTCGGAACTAGAGGGTTTGAACCTCCCGTGAGAGTTAGAAGGACGGGATTGTGGTCGGATGCTAAGTCGTTTAGTACTCTCAAGGAGTGCAAGTGGCTAGTGTCCTTTAAAATGACTATGTCTATGACATCGTCCTGGCGCTGTGATGCAATGTAGGAACGTCCGGAGCGTCAATTGCAATTGATCTGGTTAGAGCGTACTTGGCAAGATCTCTACCTTTCTGGTTATCATACCTGCTGTGCCAGGAGCCGTGTTTGACGTTAAGGTCCCCAGTTATTATAGTGGGGACGTTCTCTATGAGAAGTGAGTCTAGTTCAGAAGGAATTATTTTCCGCTTTGGTGGACAGTACACAGAAATGAATTTAAGTGTCCCTGATGAGGTTTTTATTTTGACCGCGGTAGATTCGATGTTTTCGCTAGAGAATGAATGAACTAGACAATGATCTATGTTGCTTTTTACTAGAATTGCTGTGCCTCCGGCTCTGTTTCCAATTCTGTCGTTCCGATAAACACTATAATTAGGGATTCTAAAGTTTTTTGCTGGCTTTACCCATGTTTCGTTGATCATGAATACGTCCAGATTATAATCGCGAAGAAATTCCATTATTTCTTCACGGAACGCTAGAACTGTGCCGTTGGCATTCCAGTAAGCAGTCTGTAGGTTTGAGTCATCTGAGCGTTGTCTACCCATTGTATTGTGCTGGTTATTGACTCGCGTGATGCTTGCGTAGGTCATGCGAGGCTGATTGAGAGGGGGAGGAGGACGTGAGAAATCCCTGTTGGGCCTTCTAAAGTGATGCGGACGCGATTTGTAAGAATTATAATTGTAATTTCGCTTTTGAATTGGAGCGGGCCAAGACGGGCAGCCTTTGTAATTGGCCGTATGAGGGCCGTCGCAGAGGGCACACTTTGCCGGCGTGTCCTTAGGTTTAGGGCAGTCCGATGCCCGATGCGGTCCGGCGCATCTTACGCAGCGTTCACGGCCGTGGCAACAATTTGCCGAATGGCTGTGAAGTTGGCAACGGAAGCACTGTCCCGTGCGCGCTTTGTTGCGGAGAAATTCCACCTGGATTCTTAGATGTAAAACTGAGAAAAGATCCGTGAAGATCTTCTTCCCTTCTTCATTTTTGGTCAGCGTGACCATGACTAGTGGGATCGGTTGTTTAGACCGACCCGATTTCATCCGGTGAACGGAGATCACCGGGAAATTACGAACAAGCTCTAACCTGACTTCTTCGGGGTCAATATCTTCAGGGATCCCCCTGATAACGACTTTAAGAGGCTTTTCCTCCGGAAGCCGATAAGAATGGTGTTCTACTTTCTTGGCAATGAGCATCCTCGTTATGCTGCTGTGCTCACGCGGGGTTTTAGCTATTATATGCAGGAAAATACCGCTATTTTTTGCTGTGAAATCTATGCCTTTGTCTTTCAGAGACCGAAACAAAGCCGTAGTTCCAATCTTCTGGTGTAATATGATTGGCGGGATTCGGTACTTGCGGCTAGGAGCAACGGATGGCTGTTCCTCAAGGTTGGCTGGGGCGCTGTATGACGTTGACGGTACAGGTGAAGTAGACCTCCGGGGAGAGAATCGATTTCCCTGTAAATAGGTTTCGGGTGAGGGAGAGCGTTGGCTTGACGGCATAACGTTCGACCTTTTTTGGTAGGAGAAGGAGACCTCCTGGATTGGGAGGTGAACTCCTGGCGAATCAAATTTTTAAGGTGCGTTTTTTCCTCTAGGGAAAGATCTCTATCGATCCTAGCGTGCATGAATGCAGCCAGGCTCATTTCGTAATTAGAAACGGATACGGGAGTATTCATCTTCGTTTTGGATTGAAATACCGTAATAACTCAATAGGGTAGGTAGATTCTCGGAAAAAGTGAAATATTAGGCGGGTAGCACGCGGCTGGTAATTCTCGGAAATTCCCGGGGTGATTAATTCTTGGAAGTGAAAGTGAAAGTTGAGCGTTTGTGGGTGACTGGGCAACCGCGGCGGTAAAAATAAAAATATTAGGAATTGACAAGAGACAAAGCTAATTATTAGTTTTTAGAATTTACGATGATAGAAATACACATACATAGACATACGAAGAAAAAATGGCAATGAACTCTGAATACGAAAAGATAGGATAGGATGGGATACTCTCACCAGAACTGGATCTGATGCTGTAGAAGTGTGGTTTTGTAGCAATACTGATGCCGTAATGGTGATGGCTGTACTCGTCTTTCGGCGGAATTCACGAAGACGGGCGTTTATCAGTATGCGAATCAATTCGATATACGAATTGATTCTAGAGTTCTAAAAACACTGCACTGTTCGAGTCTTTACACGGGCACTGAACTTAAGATCTTGACTAAACACTTGTAACTTTATCAGATTAGCACGAAAAATCTCCGGCTTGGAGCAAAAACGCGTAACTGATAGGCACTTGGATCGATGGTCAAACGATTGTATGTTGTAAGAATTCAGAATGAGCTAAAATTTCTGCCGCATATTCATTCGACTCGTTAATAATGAGGTTGTAAAAAACATCTTTAGCAATATATTACTTTTGTCAACATATGCACATCTCTTTTGTCATGCCATTTTACAGCCAGTAAAGTACCTGATGCTTTTGGCTCCATTTCACCTTTCTTCAGGTTTTCAAACACCGGCAAGTTCTTCCTAGTCTTCTTGACTGTCCCGCAGGCATTGGTTTGCTTACTCTGCAAATAGTGGAACAGTGCTGGACTTGTGTACCAGTTATCGGTGTATATAAAATGCCCTTTTCCTAAATATTCCAAACCAAATTGCTAGTACAGTTATAAATTGAACTACGCCAATGATACAAAAGTTTGCGGCACAGACTTTCGATGGCAAGCATCAACCCCGTCGCAACTAAATCTGAAATAAAAGTCGTTGATTCAAAACGTCGGGTTGCCGGTTTGCAAAAATAAATATTACAGTTTTGACGATTTCCAAATACGTGTTGCATTTAGTATGTCTTTCTTTAGATTAGAAACTTTTTCCTCGTACGTTAAGTTTTGAGCACCCCAATATTTTATCGCGCAAGCTACATCCCTTCGCAAACATCTGTTTTTTTTTTTTTTTACGTATTTCCGTACGTTCCTCGGGTAACTTGTGTCATTTGACAATTTTACCAAAGTATTACAGAAATTACGTAACAGATGATTTTTACATTCGATTTTGTCAACAATTAAGGCACCATTTGGGTTTATTGTACTGGAATCGCCGTCAGCTACAAACCGATTATAAATAATTCCGTACTCGGCCTAGGAACTGTTGAACCCCTCAACAATAATGGTCGATTCCATCGCGGTAGCGGGTAGACGAACCTGCCGTAGGATCGTTTCGACCAGCAACCGTCGAGAGCAACTGCAATCAGCGAGACTCCGTCTTTGTGAATATTTCCGACGGAGATTGCATAATCTGGCTCCTCTGTGGCAGCTTTGGTCATGGAGTGCGCTGCTGCTATTTCCCACCAGTCGAAAACTAGGTTTTGGATGGATAAATATAATGAATGGTAAATTCCGGGTAAATCAATGGCGGCTGAAATGGTTTTTAAATGTGTATTGCCCGATCCACGTGACATTAGAGCGGAAACTATTTACATCCACTCTATCATTTTTTCTTTGATCAAACTTACTTTAAACTTCCGCTCGCACATCCTACATTAATGATGAGTTTTGAGTCCAGTCCTTTTCGAAGTTCGAAAAGAATTTCAAGACATAAGGACAAATTACACCAGAATTGTGGGTCATGGCCACTTATATACTCTGATTGCTGCATAAAATACATTAAATCTACAACCTTACAAATCGTCGACCTTTGATTTTTGTTTTGGCTGGAACTTGCTTCTCCGTTGAATTTTCTAGCGAAAATATATGTTCGTCCTGTGCAGAAAAAAAAAATTATTTACACACTTGTCCACAATTCAAACTTAGTTTACGGGTACAATTTCTGCCGTAAGCAAGCATTATACCTGTTTCTACTCTCGTGGTACAAGAACGTATGGAAAGCAGAAAAACACTTTATTTTCTTCGGAACCCCCCGACTTAGGTATTTATTTTTCTTCTGTTGATTTTGAGGCTCGAGGTGGAATAGTAGTTCTTGAATGTTCCTGGTGACTGTTTTCTTGACTGATTTTGGACTGACTGATTTTCCGCACTTTTGAATTTGCTCCCGAATTTCGTTTTTTTTTCAATAAAATAGAATTTAATGTGGATGCCGCGATTCCTCAACGCTTACTATATCGGCGCGTTTTTCAGCGAGGTGTTTTTCCACCTGAGCATGCTGAGGTTTTTTAAAAAATCTATTTAAAGGCGCAGGCTTCTTCTTCGTTTTAATATTTCTTATTGCTTCATCTTCTTCTAATTTGCATTTGTATGGAGAACTGCTAAGAATCTCTGATTTCTTTGCCCTTTTTGATGTGGCTCTCTGAACACTTGACTTTGGAAAGGAGAAAAGTTTGCGAGAGTAACGTAAAAAGTTGACGGTGTGGCCGGTTGGGCTGATGACTCAGTCAAATCTGTAGACACCATTCTTCCCGCCTGTTCCATAAGTTCTGTTTCTATTGGAAGAAGTGGCTCCTCTGTGGCAACTTTGGTCATGGAGTGCGCTGCTGCTATTTCCCACCAGTCGAAAACTCTGTTTTGGATGGATAAATATAATGAATGGTAAATTCCGGGTAAATCAATGGCGGCTGAAATGGTTTTTAAATGTGTATTGCCCGATCCACGTGACATTAGAGCGGAAACTATTTTCATCCACTCCATCATTTTTTCTTTGATCAAACTTACTTTAAACTTCCGCTCGCACATCCTACATTAATGATGAGTTTTGAGTCCAGTCTTTTTCGAAGTTCGAAAAGAATTTCAAGACATTAGGACAAATTACACCAGAATTGTGGGTCATGGCCACTTAAATACTCTGTGATTGCTGCATAAAATACATTAAATCTACAAATAGTCAACCTTTGATATTTGTTTTGGCTGGAACTTGCTTCTCCGTTGAATTTTCTAGCGAAAATATATGTTCGTCCTGTGCAGAAAAAAAAATGTTATTATGCCATACCTAGCTGGCTTCGACTTCATATACACTCGAAATGGACAATTGCCTCTGTACGGCCGACAAATGCTCATCCACGGTTACATCAGTCGATGGAGAGTAATTTGATTTACATGCATCAGCTAATTGACTGTAAATGGACTTTATTGGCTCCAGCTTGTCTGGAGAAGCTTCGAATCACTCTTGTCTCCCTGTTATCAAAACGGATCTGACTATAAATAGCTCTAAACCTATGTGAATGGGCCTTCACTTGTCCACAACTCATTCAAACTTAGTTTACGGGTACGATTTCTGCCGTAAGCAAGCATTATACCTGTTTCTACTCTCGTGGTACGAGAACGTATGGAAAGCAGAAAAACACTTTATTTTCTTCGGAACCCGACTTGGGTATTTATTTTTCTTCTGTTGATTTTAAGGTTCGAGGCTCGAGGTGGAATAGTAGTTCTTGAATGTTCCTGGTGACTGTTTTCTTGACTGATTTTAGACTGACTTATTCGCAAGTAACCTCCTTTTATACCCTGAGACCATAGATGGGGATATTCCTTTGGGAACGCCCACTTTCAATGTGTTTTTACCACATTCACAAAAATCTCAGTTATCTTATTTCTCTTATGAAATAAGCTTATGTATATTCCACATCGAACATCTCTTATAACATAGTGATTCAAAATTATTACATAAAATTACAGTGCATAAACATGATGAAAATTAATCAAATTTGCTCAATCCTAAATTATAATACAACTGTAAACATGAACATATTATATGACGATTTGCAATAAGCGATAAGACATTCCTTCATAAAATACCAGGCTAGTACTAGAGGTACCTTATATAATTTCACCGGAATCTGACCTTGATTGTACAATAGTAGGTGATATATTTTCTTTCAAAATCAATATTAATATAGGAAACAGTGAACGAGCTCTTTCATTGGTTTACATGCATTCATCTGATTGGATATTTTTTAGCGTTGCAGAAACTCAGCCTAACTAATTGACGCTTACCCACGGTATCGCTGCAAGATGAGATAATGGTTTCATACTGAATACACAAATAACGCCTGAAATGCGAATAAATTTGTTAATAAATAGAACGCATACACTTAGTTTATAACCACTTTTGTATTCAATATTATGTCTACCGGTTTCGGAAGTACCCTTCCATCATCAGGACAATATTAAATTAATCTGAAATACAAAATACTGACATATATATACATATTTAGGAGTTGGAAGGAGAAGGGGTAATTGAGGAGATTATGGGAATAACCGAGCGGTTTATTGGAAAAATATCTAGGATAGGACTATAAGATAAATTAATTTGATTGTTTAAAATATTGCATTTACTGTTTAATGATTTTCTAATTTCTAGTGCTTCTAAGTTATCTAATTTTATCCCTTTATTGCAACGGTGAAGAATTTTAACCCCTGTATCCCTATTAAAATTATGATTAGTAGTAATGAGGTGATTAGCAGATAAAAACCCGCTCCCGCGGGTTTTTGCCGCTAGGCACTGCGGGCGGCTTTTGGTTGGGCTGCGCCCAATTCAAGTGTTGGCGACCATTTATAGGGTTTAGTCCTGTTGTAAGACAACAACTACAACAATAATTACTACCAATGCACGGTATAGCATGCTTACTTCAAATATTTAGGTATATAAAAAAAATATTCTTGTAATTAATATTCTAAATGCATTATTTTGAACACCGCGGACAATGAGAGGAACACCCTTCACCCCAACGTAAATCTCGTTCATCCATGACAACGCAAAGAATAAATTGTATTTTCTTAATAATGAATGAAAGAGAAAATGCTTCCTCTCCCATACCACCAGAATGGTTTTTTAAATCGAAAAAAATTGCACTTACGTAATTTGGAAACACAAAAATATATATTTACATATAGCACTACTTAAACCTATTCATAATATTGTATGCTCTTTTCAAAAGATTATCAAAAATAAATTCAGTTTTTTAATACGTAAACATACTTTTTTCGACGCGTCTTGAGAACGTTCAAAATGATTATTTTTAATAGGAGTATATAGCCTGTTGTAATTTATCTGATTTTTAAATTGCTTTGGTTGGCGTTGCTGATAGTTTGACGCGTACCTTGTTTCATTCCCCCCTTTTGAAACAAGGCTGATTCCCGAATCTCGCGAATTAATGACTATTTGCTCTAACCACAGTGATAAATAACACAGAATCGGTTGTGTCGTGTATCGCCTATCTTTATCCGTAACCCATAACGTTCGTAGTGTAGTTGGCAGTTTATTGACTAATGTCAATAATAAATCCGGATTATGTAAATGACCGATGTTTTTAAATGACTTTAACATTGAAACTAAATTTTTAATTTTGCATGAAAATCTTATGATTGCGTCTGAACCCGTATTCTCGTCAAGTTTATTTAGATTTCGGATCTCACCAATAGTTTTTTGGATGATGTGATCCGTATTGCCAAAAATATTTTCAAGCGTTATCATTATTTCGTTAACATTGCAAGGAGACAGAAGGAGTGAAGATACCGCGTCACGCGCCTCTCCTTTTAACTTATATTCTTCGAACGCCCTGCGCATATATGCAGCTCGTTCCTGCGCCTCAGCGGGGTGTGTCTCCCTCCCCACGGTCCCGTCCACAAATAGCCCGACAAAAGGTGCCTGGTACAGTGCGAGCCCGAATCCCGTCAGCAGCTCAGCCCCATTATTCCACCCTCCAGTTCTTAAGAGGGGTTCAGAGTTTGCTAACTCCCTATCTGCTACGCATTGGTCGAAGCAAGTGACAGCATAGGGATGGAAATAGTGCTGGCCGTATCCCTCCTCGACGGGCACACCTTCTGGGAGCCCGGGCATGAGTAGAGGGTCCTTAACCCCCTCCGGCAGCCAGTGGGTCGCTCTCATCTCCACAGCATCCTGGGTAACCTCAACCTGTGGCACCCACCTGACAGTCATCATGGCCAGGTACATGTCCACTTCGGCCCAGTCGACCTCCCCTCCGATCACTCGCTTCTCAATCCAGGGGTGGAAGGCACTGCACAGTGAGTGCTCCTGCTTCATGACTAGGTCTATGCAATCATTGATGAGTACCGTCGCAATTTGACCCATGATTATGTAGTTGCCATGCGCATTTACACCCGCAATTTCGTATTCCCTACCTGCGAGCCTTACGCTAGAGCACTTTCTATTAACGCAGATGATAATCTTCCTAACCCGGGAGGGTATAGTGACCAAGCCCTCCGTCCTTTGGAAGGTGCGGAGCTCCAGGTGCTGGGTGTCCTCGCTACCGTTTATCGCGTACCATTCCGCTACTCCAGCTAGCGGGTATGGGAGTGCGCTAAGTACCTGAAGCGCCCATATCACTCCTGAGTTGCCACTGGTCTCATCAAAGTACCACCAACGCTACTTCATCACTGCTGAGCAACCACTGTTCACTGCCTACCATTAGAGAGCCATCCTCGCAGATGGCCTCCAGCAGGGGAGTATCAATGAATGCACAGGTATATCCCCAGTCATCCATGATACAGCGGGAGAACACCTCCCTTGTCGGAGGTATGCGTGCAGGCACCGCCCAGTCTACTCCCGAAGGGAACCCCACCCCCGGGGACTTAAGATGGTCATAAAGTTTAATCTTAAGTAATGTTTGGCGTATATCTGCCCTTGTCTGGGGCGCCCCCGCTAGTGCAGCCCCTTGGGTTAGCGGGGAATTGGACACGTAAGCCCAGATCTTCCTGGGGAAGGAAGAGTTGATGCGTCCGTCACGCGACTTTGTGTCTGAAACTTCGTTATTGAAGCCTGTTAACATCGGGGTGGCAGTAAAAGTCCCGTCGTTGAACGAACTCGTTGTGCCTATCTCAGTCCAGAGTTCTGGGCTCGGGAGGGGGAGTATAGGGTTGGGAAGGTGTGACCCCGATATGCTCATGTTGCATCGCAAACCCTTAAAGAGGGCCCCGAGCCTCCTGAACTGGTGTAACCTGTCATTGGGGCCGGCATTTAGAGACCCAAGGCAGCCCTGAATACGTTCTAACACTCTACCCTGGACGGCGAGGAACTCCTCAGCATCATCCCCCAATTCGTCGTCAAGGGCATCTTCGTCCAAGTCATTCCTTATTCCCACCTCCAGCCAGATTCTGTGGCTTTGATATTTGATGGGAGGTTGGGTGGCAATACTAACCCCCTTGCTACTGTCCCGAATAAGGGTGTGGGTCATAACCGAGCCCTCCAGGATATTTAAGTGGGACTCTGGGTTGGCAGTGCTATGCTGCTTGAGCGTGCCGGGGGCCCATGCTTTCCCGCTGGCACTAGTGATGACATCCTTCCTCTGTGCCCCCTGTGTTGCCTCAAAGAAAATGTTCCCGTTGAGCGCATGCATCTCCCTGCTATGAATTCGGGCTGCCATTTCCTCTGCCTGAGAATTGTTTGATAGTATGCAGGCTACCATTTGGTCGTACTCATCGCGAGGTATTTGCACCTCTGGCCTCTGTTTATCCTTTAACTCCTGGTCTGATCCACACAGGACTTTGCAGACGCAAATCGGGCATACGCGGGCGAGTACACAACGAGCAGCCAGAGGCCGGTTTCGTAGGAAGGTTGTTGTGTATTGTTCTTTGTATGCCGCAAATGCGGGCTTCGTCTCAGGTATACCATGGACCTCACTGTCGTGGCCCACGAGGGCTTCCTCCGCGGGGCCTCTTTTCACCCACATGAGGATAAGGTTGTGGAGCTTCTGAGCCCTCTCTCGGTCCCCGAAGCCCCTCTGTAGATATGGCATTGAAGTTCCCATCCGTAATAGTTCAGAGCATACGGCAGTGCAGAAGGTTCGTGACTTCGCCCCCGCCGCTACGAAGGCCTCGATACGTACGCATCCATGCCCGCTCTTTCGCATAATTGTTGCTAGCCTGAATGCTGAAGCACGGAGGGACCCCTTCCGCTGAGCCTTAGGGGTGTTCTTAGCAACCGTCACCATCCCCTCCCGTTCGGCCCGCTCGGGGCCAGACTCCCGTGCTTCCATATCGTAATCCTCTGAGACCTCGCTGTCATGCTTGATGTCACTTAACCTGCCGAGGCGTGGATGGATTCCTCCGCTAACAAGTGATAGCGTATGGAAGCAGGAAAACAGGTTTTGCTATATCCCATCTTTGAGTTGACGAGATGTTTTTAAATTTATCACATTTCCAAAGCGGGTGGTCCGCTTTGCAAACACAGCACGGTAGTTTAGTAATAGGTTCGTTAGAAGTGTGATACATGAATTTTTTCGACGCGTCTTGAGAACGTTCAAAATGATTATTTTTAATAGGAGTATATAGCCTGTTGTAATTTATCTGATTTTTAAATTGCTTTGGTTGGCGTTGCTGATAGTTTGACGCGTACCTTGTTTCATTCCCCCCTTTTGAAACAAGGCTGATTCCCGAATCTCGCGAATTAATGACTATTTGCTCTAACCACAGTGATAAATAACACAATTTTATATGTTTATGTTTACATTTGTATTTTAGTGTGATTTATGTTTTAGGATTAAGAAAATCTGAGTAATGTTTATTATGTCTGTGAAATAATAGTGAATTCGTTATGAGAACTGTAATGCGCCATGCAGTTGCACCCACGTGGGGGCTTATCCCCTGTGATCTACCCGCCAGACCAAGGTCCTTGGGTATTTCTTAATTGCCTTCTTTAATGTGTTTCTGTCCCTTGAATTTTATTGTGTACAATATCTTTAGATCGAATTTTAAGACCCTTTTAAACATGCTTTGTTCCATACTTTTGAGTTGACCATTACTTCAGCTCAGTAGTCCTGTTCAGATCGCCATGGCGTGCGGTTCATTAATATTGTCAGTTAGTAGTCCCGTTCAGAGCGCCTTGCCGTGCGGTTCTTGAATGTCGTCAGTTGAAGGTTCAACTGTAATACTTTAAAAAATCTTCCTACTAAAATGTTTAAATAAAAAAGAAGAAGAAGAAGTTAAAGTGTTTTCCTGCTTCCATACGTTCTCGTACCACGAGAGGAGAAACACCTAGTAATAATATTATGGTCTTTCCAAAAGATTCTCAAAAATAAATACAATTTTTTAATTCATAAATATACATTTATTAGGAAAAAAAATCTCTTTATATACAATATTATCGGTATACCAACCGGTCAGAATTTGAACTCGCTTGGAACCGTCAACAATCTGTATAAACAACGATGACTGAGCTCGCACTCTGGAACATGCAACGTACAACTGTCCATGGGAAAAGACTGGTTCGGGAAGTAACAGTCCAACACGTTCAAAAGTTTGTCCTAGAGATTTATTGATGGTCATGGCATAAGCTAATTTTACTGGAAACTGTTTCCTGCACATATTGAACGGTATCACGTGGTTACATCGGATAAAGTGTTCAAACTAATTCTAGGAATGAAATGTACAGTACCTTTTCTGTTCCCCGTAATAATTTCAGCTTGAATTAAATTAGAACTGAAATTTTTTACCAACATTCTTGTTCCATTACAGAGACCGTCACCAATAGACAAATTTCTTAGTAACATAACGATAGCACCGATTTTAAGATTTAACATGTGGGGTGGTAAGCCATTAGGGCTAATAGAATTTAAAAACAGGAAAATTAACTTGCTCATTATCATCTAAATCTCCTTCTTCGTTAATGATGGTATCAACAGAATGAAAAGTCTTCATTGGTCCTTCTAATCGTTGAAGTACATCCTCATTAATTGCACGAATATTATCATTTTTGGGGCACAATATGGTTCGGTGACTCATTAATAAAGCATCAGCATCTGTATGCCTCTAGCCGTATATACATTAAATAATATTTTGACAAATATTGACATTGGGAATAAACACCTCGCGTCTCTTGTGAAATATTAGGCATTATGTTATCTGAAAAAGAAGAATAGCAATTATTACTTAGTTAGTCCAGCGAGTTAATCATACAAAAATAAAGCGGTATTTTTTAGGTTAATATTGCATCACTTTTAATGAATAATTACCTTTGATTTGACGTCAGTTTGAGACGCGATCACTATTGGAGTTTATTTATCTAATTCAAATGTTTTCTGAAAAGTAAAATATAAATCTATTAAGCGAGTTATTGTTGTTCAAACAAAATAAGTATATATTTTTAGGTGATTGTTTGACAATATTTACCTCAAAATCGACGGAAAGACGCGTGTCAGTGTTGTGATATCCAAAAATATTTATTTCTAATTAGGTACCGTAAATTGCAACACGAAATATAATTAACAAACGAAAACTGTCATAAAACTGCAGAAAACTATTTGTATAGACGGTTTTCAGAACGTTTATTAACATGTATTTCATAAACGCATTAATCAAGTAATTCATCAATAACAAATAAAATTAATTCATGTCAAAATAAACATTTACGACTGACGACATCTATTGGAACCTCGTAGTAACAATATAAGATTGAAACAGTAGTAAACTATATTTGGGCCGCGGGACGTGTAGTGTTAACACGCATAAATACTGGTTTAGTCGCGACACTCACCAAAAGAAACATAGTGAATATATCGTAAGCAGACGTAATCGGAAGAAAATTTGAAACTTTTGTATATATGACCAATTTGGGCCGCGGGACGTGTGGTGTTAACACGCATAAATACTGGTTTAGTCGCGACACTCACCAAAAGAAACATAGTGAATATATCGTAAGCAGACGTAATCGGAAGAAAATTTGAAACTTTTGTATATATGACCAATATTTTATCCGACGGTCGCGTTTGATCTTGACGGTGTGTAGATATAAAGGACGCTAGAATCTGTTTTAGTAACGACACTCAACAAAAGAAACATAGTGAGCATATCGTATCGCGGACGTAATCGGAAGAAAATTTGAAACTTTTGTATGCGTCGGCAATATTTTATCGGACGTGTGCAGAAGATTTCTTAACGTAATAATACTATCAGATAGGCGAACTCTGAAAAATTATTGTTTTTTAAGCATCTTAGATGTTCACTTATTCTAATGTTTACACTACGAGATGTCTTACCTATATAATATGAAGGACAATTATTACAAGAAATTTTATAAATGCCAGAATGACTTAATTTATTATCCCTATCTTTAGCATTTTTCAATAATATACCTATGCTATTATTTGTATAGAACGCGGGTTTAATGTGGGTTTGTTAATAATTAACGGATTTCAATGTGGTTTTCACCAATGTGAATGTTTTACTGATAACTTAATACAAAATTGTTCTAAACCTATAAATAAGTAGAAAATATTTATTCTGTACTATCTTGAACCGTAAACAACACGTAGAAAACGTAAATATATGATACATGTAAAGTAACGTAGTAACGTCGCATTTGGGAACGAACATACCCCCTTTCGTGAACTTACTTCACCTAATAGGTTAAGAATGCGACGTTTGAATTTCTAATACTGCTATTTTAGTGGCTGGTCTTCGAAATATACCATTATTGGTTTTAAAGTCTACAACGCGTACCTGTTTATCGAAGCCAGGGTAGACTTGTACAATTATACCCTTTGGCCAGGTATTTCGGGGTAACGTACTATCGCAAAGAATTACTACGTCGCCTATCTTTATTGGTGGTACCACGTCATGCCACTTTGAACGTTTAACCAGTGTAGGTAGATATTCCCTTACCCATCGAGCCATCCTTTGGCAAGTTTTCTTTTTTAGATGAAATAATTATTTCTCTATTGAAAGTTCGCTTCTGAGACTCCTTTATAAAATATCGTTCTGCAGAAATCAAATCATCTTTGGGTTTGCGTCTACATTTATTGATAAATTTAAAAACGTACGCCGTAGTTCTAAGCAAATGTGAATATTTTGAGTATTTACGAGGGTCTATGCAACATGTCGCCGATGTTGTAGTTAAAATAGCCGATGGTTTTAATTTCAATAAGTCTTTGTCTATATTATTATGGTTAGACATATTCTCGTGCGGCCATGCTTCTGGAGGTGATTTTAAAAATTCGGGTTCAGAAAACCATCGCCCTTGTAACGTTAAGTCTGTCATACTAGTATCTCTTGTGGCTTCATCCGCTATATTTTCTTTTGTAGGGAGCCACCGCCAGCATTGTGTACCGATTGTTTCATCCAGTTCGCCTAACCTGTGCGAGACAAACGGCTTAAAGTTTCTCGAATCAGATTTTAACCAGCACATGACGGTTTTTGAGTCCGTCCAAAAATGTTTTGTGTCAAAGTTGAGCGTGTGTTCATCGATAATAGTTTTATACAGGATATAACGAACAATACCAATGATAGCATACAGTTCATCGACGGATAGCTGCTCGATTCTATTCCCGGGTATATGCCCCAATTGACAATTCGTTTCATAATAAATAAACAAAGCAAACATCTTTCCTTTTGTGTTAGCTAGCGTGCTACCATTTCTTAGGCTGGAAGTTTCGGTGACAGTATTAAAATACATTGCCGACGTCTCGATGAAGATGGTGGTAATAAATTACATACTAATCCAAGTATTTCATTTTCACTAGTCGACTTTGAGTCCGATTCTTCTAAATTTTCAACTAAATCTTCAATGTCATCGATGACTCCTCATGGTAACTCCCATACAAATGTCATCCAGAAAAAAAATTGTAAAAGTTCCTAACTTCGTAACCTGATGTCGTACGAAGATAAAATAAATTGCGTTTTGTTTTCGGACATCATATACTATTTCCATCGGATTTACTGGAATGCCATACTGAACATTTGTTCCCCCTTTCCAAGACACTGTTGCTCCGTGGCATCTACCATATCACTTAGACAAGCCACTTGTCTAAGTGATATGGTAGATACCTCAGATATCCCCTAAGCCAACCAGTTTAAGGTCCTTACGAAATTGGTGAGAAGAATTGATTTTTTTCTGCAAATTCATAGACTAAAGATCGCAAGTTCGTAGCTGTTATTCCAAAAAATATTCCACCAAGAAGTCGGATGTGGTCTGATATCTCCTTTTTCGTGCCTAGGCTAAAAGTACATTTGAACCGACCCAGGGATTGTGGTACTTTTTTTATTAAGAATTTTTTCTTATGGTTGACTTCGCTACGTATCTGACTCTTTCCTTCTTGTAGGAGTCTTCTGGCTTCCTCCATGACGGTGAGATCATCATTTTTCCTCACTGCTTTTCTCGGTCGTCTGGACAATCTGGGCAGAAATCAAAACGCTGAATTATAATAACAGTGCAAGAGTGCGCGCGTACCCACCCTTACACATTTGGTTCCTGCGCACGCGCACTCGTGCACAGCAGGCGAACAGTTTGTCAAAAACATACTAGGGCAACCTACATGTTTAAATATTTTACGGTTTTTGTGCAATTTCATATGTCTGCTCGCCTCGATCTGAATTATGTATGTATGTTGGTTTGAAATGCACTTCGCACTATTATTTTGTCGTATTCGTTCAAAATGATGAACTTAGATTTTGGTCATACTCGGCACTTTTTTTTTTTTGGCATTGGCCCTTCGATATCCTCTTTTGTGTATAATGTTTTTTGGTATACATTTTTTGTTCTCGGTCAATACCTTGCAATGTACACGTATTATTTAGGTACTTTGTTTCTCTTATTTTATATTTGTTACGCATACTTTAATAATAATAACAGTGAAAAAAATAGCGCAGTTTTGTTATATTTCACCTCAAGTGCGCTATAACTGTTATTTGTTTATGAAATTTGCCTGTTTTTTCAAATTTGTTAAATACTAATATATTCCTTTAAATATATAAACTTGTTTTGATATTTATCCTTTTTTAACCTTATGTTTTCTTGTGATGTTAACTGTTTACTTGAAATGTTTAAAATATATGTATATTTTTTTTAAATTAAGTTAATTTATTTGTTCATATTTCATAAAAGTTGTATTATTTAAGTGGTTCTTACTTAAAAAAACATTTGTTATATTTTATGTACCTAACCAAAAAAGTGTGTGATGTACAGAACACTTTTTAAGGGTAAAATTTAAATAGCTTCGACTCAAACCTATGCTTTTGATTTCATACGCAGTTGCACTCCGATTACGGATTTTATTGTTTTTAGTTATACTCGCACTTTGTTAAAGTTGAATTATTTTTTTATTGAATTACGATTACCAGTAAGGGCACTACTTGCAAAAATAATAATAATCTCAGTACATTTTCTGTTTTTTAGAAAAATTAACAAAAATATATTTATTTATTATATATTCGTAAAAAGCATTAACTTTGTGGCTTGCCATATTTATAAATAGAACACATACACTTTGTTTTTAACCACTTTTTTATTTAATATTTTGTCTACCGGTTTCGGAAGTACCCTTCCATCATCAGGACAATATTAAATTAATCTTTATCCGCCCTGGTGAGCACTAAATTTTCTTCATCTAAAATTCTACGAATGTTTTTAATGTGTATATTCTCCATATTAGTGACCTTTGTAATTTTTGTTATTTGATGTTTAATGATTTCCGCACTTTTATATTGAAATGTTTTAGGTTGATTGGTTAATGCACTTTCAATATCTACTGCCACATTTTCAATAGCGTTGTGAATATTATTATTATTATAATATAAGTTATATTTTAAACCTTTAGATGATAACTTTGCTTACGTATTGGACGTTAGACGTAATATTTTTTTTATTTTTTATAATAGAGATGATATGAATATGTTGTAATCCAACATATTCATATTATCGTCGAACGGAAGAAGTACTAAGCTATATTTAAAAAGAAACTTTTGCTTTATAATGTATTATATTTGAAATCATCAACCAGTCAAATACAATCAATCAATTTTATTGAAATAAAAAAAGAACGTAGAGTCTGACAAACAAAATAATGCGGCTGACGGTTGATGCGCAGAAACGCATTCTTGTAGTAGGCGGGTTCAGCCGGAAAAAATAGCCAATCACATTGTAGGGAATGTCTACTTCCCGAACAGAAAGCTGCGCAGTAAACGAAAGGTCATCCGCATTTTTAAATTTGTTGAGCTCTACATGATTATGCAACTAGAAATGTAAAACAATAAGACGACTACACATGCCAAATGAAAGAGTCACTAAATTGTTAGATGTAATATGAGATCGATGTCTGAATGTGTATATGGTAAATCTATGGACTATAGAAAATTAAAAATAACCTGTTAGTATTAATTTGTACACATTGTAATATGAACTCAACAAGTTGTTTGCCCTTTAGCTTAGTAGAGACACCGCGAGGCTGGCGCATGAGCCATTCCCAACAAGCTAGTAAGTTAATAAATGCTTAAACATTAATGGAAAGGCCGGATATTTAATCATTATTTCCAATCGATTTCATACACTTCATTTTGCCCTTTTTATTTGATGTTTGGGATTGGCTCACACGCGTTGTGCGGACTGTCTGGACGAAGCTATTGGATATTTTGTTGCATTTGGGTGTTTTTAGTTGGTGTCATTAAAAATTTTATTCAGTATTGTTTTGTTGAATTTTGTTATGTTTTCATAAATTGTAAAAACATTTTTCTGTCTTTTTACTTCATTATTGATTATTCATTCCCCATCCCATTATATGTTATTTTTTAAATATAGGCCCACAGGGATTTTACATTTAATATAAAAAAAATAATTGTAAAACGAGAGATTTAGTAGTCACAAGTAGGAAGTAATTTGTCATTTAAATGATTTTTTTTCCTTTAACTCCACACAGGAATCCTGGGGAAAATAATTTCCCTCAGGGCCTATGTCACCTTTGGGGATGCTGTGTGGAGGGTCTTTTTGAGGAAAAGAAGGAGTGAACCTGCGTCTTGAAGAGGCCCATGTTGTAGGAGGGAGGAAGCACAAAGGCCCGCAAATCATTCCTCAGTCGAGCTGTTGAACCCAAGAACTAGTCATAAAATCGACCCGTTCTCGTGTGTCGAATTTTAACCGTGTACAAATGTTGGGCGTGCGTCTGACAATTTTTGCGACTATGCACCGATGCAGAAGGGATCAATGATGCAAGTTTCTCAGAGCATCTTCAAATTGAAATATCGGCAGAACAGGGACAGCATTCCCACCTGACGTCTGTGCCCCAAAGATTGTAATCCGTTTGTTGAGATAGGAGAATATCTCAGACGGACCTAATGCTCCAATTAAGGTATCGCAGCCAATTTTTAGACGAATTCAGTACTCGCGCATTGCTTGCGTACAGCATTTTTTTTTCTAACTTGTTATTCAACTTAAGAAAAGAAAATACCAGTGACATTTAAAATAACTTAAGAAAAGAAAAGCTCAACCTCAAGCAAAAAAAAACCTTTTTTACTTTGTCTGCTTCATTCTCGAAAAGAGTTGCTAATAATATGTTAATATTAAGATATGCGAACGAAAAGCTATGATATTATAAGATAACCTCGTTTTGTGAGGCTTATTTTATATCTGGGAGTTAAGATGTCGATTCACAAAACAGTCCACGTAAGTTAAAATTTGTTTTTTTCTTTTAAATAAGGTAATCGCTCAAGATAGACGCCCTCTGTGATTGTCATCCAAGATTCAAACCAAAGTGGAAATTATATTCAGAAACCTAAAAGGCAGTAATTTATTTTGCTATCGAAACATAGATGGCAGTAATGCAAAGATTTCAATTTAATAATTATCGACCCAATGAAGAAGTATTCTTGTTGTCGCTGTAAATAAAAAGGAACTCCGCTTTATTTGTTTTAAAATATCATTGTCTCTGGAAAGGCAAAAGAACTTAAGCGACACTTGATGAAAAATGTGTTGAATATGCAGTTTTAATCAGTTGTTTTTCTGCATCGAACGCTCTGATTCTTGTTTGATTCTGAAGACTTTTGTGGCCCTTCAGTCATTTAAAATGTATTTACCATTTGGGAGAAGGCTTGACTCAAGCGACACAAGTTTGGGACTTTTTTTAGCTTTTTCCTCTTCAGGTAACTGAGTGAGAGCATTGAGTTACCTGAGTTAACTTTTTTTTTTAATCCAACCAGGCACTGAAGACTTAGGAATTTTATTGTAAAACAAAAAAAACTTTGAAGTGCTCTGCTGTAAACTTCCCAAAATGGCGCTTCAGCCCTTTTGCCTTTCCGGCGACGATATGTCATGTGTTCTGTTAATTTAAGTTTGTTATTGAATAATAATATGTTGTATTACGTTTTACCGAGATAATGATATTGACCCGTAGTGGTTCTCAACATTGGAATGGATATTAAAGCTTTTGTTTTGAATCTGTTGCTGACAGAATCTAATTGTTGAATTTTTTTCACAAAATATTCTAAGTGAATTTGTAAAATGGCATTTTGTTTGTATATTTTTGTTACAGAGGGGACTTTGAATTCACAATAAATTATAGTGTATTAGACCAGGGGTCTCCAAACATTCCAGCCTTAGGGCCATACTGATTACTCCAGTAAGTTCCGAGGGCCAAAACCATATTATCATTGTTGCCGGTGGTAAAAAGTGAAATAGTCCACTGATGAAAAAAAAAGTCCGAAAAAGTACGCAACGCTTAAAAAAGGCTGCAAATCGGACTAAAGTCCGCAAAACGGCAACACTGCATATTATTAATTTTCCTTTCATTTCTGTAATTTCTAGATTAGTCGTAGAGTACGAGCCATGAGGAGTAACGTGACACGACATCTGGTGGACACAAGCGGAAATAGGTAATAATTAGACGATTGAAAAATACGACGTTATTGATGTTGAAACCATTTTTTTGTTAATTTTATCATTTTTAGCTTATGATTTTTGGTTTTATTTTTATTTGGATTTATTTAGATGGTTTGGGCATATAGAGCGAAAGAACGAAGAAAGGCGTGTAAAAGAATATATGATGCGAAAGTGAATGGAAGAAGAAGTCGAGGACGCCCGAGAAAGACATGGCACGATCAAGTAAATCAAATACTTGAATCGGGTCATGTGAAGAGTCAGAATAACAGAAGAGAATGTATGAGATGATGTATGAATGTGAATGAAGCAAGGAGTGTGTGCCAAGACAGAGTTGTATGGTATGGTAATTAGTTAGGATTTATCAGTTTTAGTGCACCGTTTGTTGGAAATAGTTCCATACAATTTATTTTTTTTTCCCAACCGTCTAGAGCCAGTGAGACTATGGCATCCCCAAATAGGGTATGTTGTGAGGTTGAAGGTAGTGAGGAGGTGAAGGAGATTGGGAAGAGGAAATTTGGGAAGTACCTGGCTATTCAGATCTGGTCACCAAACACGGCTAAAGTCATTTCAAGCAACGTTTCGATTCTGAATGGTGGTCTTTCACCAGGGCGATACTTAGAGTATCTACCACTCTGGAACGTGTCGCAAATATACTTTTTTTATTATTTTTATATGAATTAAATGTGTTATGACACATATTAATTAAATAAAAGTTATTGGCGCACGCCGGGTTTGAACCCGCGACCTTAGGATTCGTATTCGAGCGTCTTGCCACTCAACCATGGAGGCCGTCAAATATATATAAATATACATACTTTCTGGCAGGACACAATCACTATATCATAATAACTTTAAATTTAGCTAATTTTTACATAGGTATATATTTTTTTCTAGCACACAAAAATCACTGCCTTCTTAGTTGAGTCTAGTTCACTTATTAATTTGTTTTTTTTTAAAGTTAATTTTGTAGAACTCCATTTTGATTTTTATGTAGGTAGGTATTATATTTTATTTTTAATAATACTTAATTATTATTATTTTAATCTACTACCTAATATTTTACGCCTGACAACTGTTTGACCTTCCGAGGGCGTTGTCAAACTGTATATATTGATAAAAAAATCTTAAATAAAATTAAAACAATAATTATTATTATTATAAAAAAATGAAAACCTTTAAACTCACAATTAATTTAAACTCCCCAAAAAGTGGACATGAAATGTGTTCAAATGGCCTATTATTGAGGTACAAATCAAGCTTCCCTTCAGTGTTGTACACTGTACATTATATCGTAATTTTCAGATCCCCCATTGGTCGCTAGTGACGGAGATTTGAAGCAATCAGAGAAGGGGCGGGGCCTCCGCAGCATCCGCGGGAGTGGCCCCGCTCTGGACCAATGAGAAGGGACGAAAGAAACCGGTTCCAAGCACCAAGGAGATCTTGTATTTCATCTCACGGACTGGTATTGGTCGCTTGTAGCTTCCGAGAGGGACCAACTCTCGAACCACTGGAGATATCAACATTTAGAAAGGCGTTGTGGGCGTGTCCGTGTTCCAAAAGTAAGCTCAATTTTTGCTTACTACTGCTGAAATTGATCAAACTTTTTCACGTATCGATATTATGTCTTGATCTGAAAATCGATTTCATTGACCTGTCTGGGGCCTAAGAGCGAAAGTAAATTGTATGTTACGATATCAGTTTTCTTTTAAAACGGTATCTACAGGGCACACTGCTTGGAATCATCTGTCCAGTGACTAAAACACGTCTTTATTCTGAAGCCAGTGGGACTATCTGCCTCACAGCATCCCCAATTGGGGTATGTTGTGAGGCTGAAGGTAATGTGTAGAAGCAGGAGATGGGAAAGAGTAAGTTTCGGAAGTACCCGACTATTCAGATCTGGTCACCAAACACGGCTAAAGACATTTCAAGCAACGTTTCGATTTTGAAAGGTGGTCTTTCACCAGAGCGATACTAAGTGAAAAATCGCCCTGGTGAAAGACCACCATTCAGAATCGAAACGTTGCTTGAAATGGCTTCATCCGTGTTTGGTGACCAGATCTGAATAGCCAGGTGCCTCTCAACCTTCCTCTTCCCAATCTCCTACCCCCCCCACTACCTTCAGCCTCACAACATACCCTATTTGGGGATGCCATAATCTCACTGGCTCTAGACGGTTGGGAGCAGTTGAGACTCTTGTGCGGTATTCATATAAAAAATTTAAAAAACTATATTTTAAATTTGCTCTCATGCCCTAAAAATATATATATATTTATGTAAAAATCAGCTAAATTTTAACTTATTATGATATGGTGATTGTGTCCTGCCAGAAGTGACCTACCGGGTAAGTATGGTGCTGTATATTTATATAAACTAGGAATTAATATTAAGTAGAAATTAAGATTTGTACAGCACCCTTGAGGTGATTTTTCACGAACACGGCGCTATACAAATTATCCAAATATTGGCTAGTTAATCGCATTGGAATTATTATAAGAATCTTAAGAGAAAAATAATTTATAGCTAATCAGAATTTACGATGGAATCGAATATGCCTTATATATTTGTGTTTCGTAATATTCTTGTAAATAGGAACCTTCCAATCCCTTATCCGATTGGGTAATATTTCCAGTATTTAGCTACTGCGTAGGAGTACCAACTGTTCGAAGCCAGCTATTGCGCCCTTGATTTGGGGAATACTACGAGGTTCGAGGTTCAAGGACGTGCTAATCAGACCTGGTCACAAAACACGGCTGAAATATATACGAATAAAAGTTTTAAATTTTAGTTTTTCCTTAAATCTATTTTTATCGGGTACTGTACTCAGCTTAACACCTTTATTCATCCCTCATCTTAACTAGAAATATGAAGGCTTCAATTCTGTAAAGGACATGATGATAACATGAGATTTACTGCTTATTGTATTTAAACAGCACTTACCATCACTTTTATATGTATATCAAATTTATTTGTACGTATGTATTACACCATCTACCTTGCTTCATGTATTGCTGCTCATAAGTGCTTAATCTGTGAGAAATTGTTTGGATACAGGCGAATTCTCTATGTTTAATATTGTTTATTTGTTTTCTTGGGTCTGTACTTTTGACGGCCTCCATAGTCGAGTGGTAAGACGCTCGACTACGAATCCAAAGGTCGCGGGTTCAAACTCGGTGTGCGCCAATAACTTTTATTTAATTAATAAAAAACACATTTAATTCATATTAAAATAATTTAAAAAAAGTATATTTGCGGCACGTTCCAGAGTGGTAGATACTCTAAGTATCGCCCTGGTGAAAGACCACCATTCAGAATCGAAAAGTTGCTTAAAATGGCTTTAACCGTGTTTTGTGACCAGATGTGAATATCCAGGTACTTCTTGACCTTCCCCTTCCCCATCTCCTTCCCCTCCCCACTACCTTCAGCCTCAAAACATACCCCAATCGTGGATGCCATAGTCTTACTGGTTCTAGACGGTTGGGAGCAGTTAGGACTCTTGTGCGGTATTCACTATAAAAAAAAGAAAAAAAGTATGTTTTCTGCTAAATAATAAAAAACAAATAAATAAAACCATTATTTGCCCTTTGAGGGTGGTTGGGAGGCTTTCGTATCGTTCTCAAATCCCATCATATTTTTCCTACCCATTATTGGTTTATTATTGTCACACAAAACAAGATAATTATTGTCACACCTTGAATAACCAATCCACAGTACTGTGACAACCGCCGCCGGGGCCGGATAAGAACAACGTTTCGTCGCCGCGTCAAACGCCGGGGTGAATCTCGAGTTCTACACCATCCGCCAAAAGATCCGGAGTAACCCGTGAAAAGTTCCGTTGCCTTGACAAACGCCGGAACCAACCGGAAGGGTGGAAACACCAAACGACATCAGATTCGCCGCAAGGTAGGTGCAATGTTTTTTCGTACCTTTTTACTGTAATTCCTTCTGTGGTGGTACCAATCAATTTCACAGTCTACTTACAATCTTAGATGAATTAAGTAATGTAGATACGTTACTGAGACAACGCGCGTGGATGCACTAAACCGAGTCCGCGAGACATACATGAGATTTACTGCGTTTAGTTTCACACAAACATTCCTTCGACAGACAAGCTGTTACCAGCTGTCACAAACGCGTCGCTGCAGGCTCCTTTCTTTGAGTTTCTTTGCATTCATAATTACCCCCAAATCCATAGACATAAAATACAAGACACGTCATATTCATATAAATTGAACGATAAATATGGCATGCTCTGAAAGCATGAAAAGGATAGCCATACCAAGCAGAATATGTGTGTATGAATGAGATAGCTATATGAACGTCCCGCGTTACAAGCCCTCTCTTCCCTAACGAACTTACGAGCGAAGTAGCATGCGACGTACTCGTGTACTGTCGCTATGTTGTCTTCCACACACTTATGTATTTCTGCATTCGCTATTTCACTTATTTGAATAATTGTATTAATTGAAATAATAAGTGATTTGTGTGTACTTCGCATGAAAAGAAACTCCATGAGATTTGTTTTTAGTTCCCGAATGATTTTTACACTTGTCAAAAGCACAGGAAGGCATTTTATCTCAGAAAAGAGCTTACAGCGATGCGTTTGTGGCAGCTGGTGACAGCTTGTTCGTCAAACGAATGTTTGTGCGAGACTAAACGCAGTAAATCGCAGGTATGTCACGTTGGCTTAGTTTCGTACAGTCACGCGCGGTGTCTCAGTAACGTATCTACATTATTTAATTCATCTAAGCCCAAATCACGTATTATTATTTAATTCAATAAATACAATTATTTGCAAGGTTTTTCAACTAGAAAACGGTGTGAGATAGCGAATGCAGAAATACATAAGTGTGTGAAAGACAACCACGGCTAGTGGCGATACCCGATTATAACAGTAGCGCGGGACGTTCATATAGCTATCTCATCCGAACACACATATTATTTGAATGGCTATCATTTTCAAAGGCGGGTGAAACATTTAGTGGTGCAACATTAGTGGTGCTACATTTTTCGTAAGATTTGTATGAATATGACGTGTCTTATATTTTATGTCTATGCTTACAATCAAATAAAACCACCGGCTTTGCCAAGGTGTCATTGTGGCATTAACTTCGTGTTGATTACCAGATCTGAATATATTCTCAATCCCCTCCCCCGTACCTTTCTCAGTAGTTGACACTTTCCCCAGTGTTGGGGGTGTCATAGTCCCACCGGCTCTCTCGCATTCTTCACATAAAAAGTAAGTACGAACTACTTATTACCGACCAATCTACCTAAATGTTTATTCAAATGACATATTATTTGATCTGCAAAACTAATTGGTATGCATCGGACGTAAGGACCATCTCGTGGGGTCAGTTTTTCTGCTATCCTTTTTAATAAAATAGTTTTGAAAAGTAAAAATAATACTGGCGTGGGTACACTACTTGACATCAGCTCGTTTGACATGCCTTCGTATGGGGTCCTCTCCTATCGGAGGTTGACTATCGTCGGGGCAATATTCTGACGGGAATATTGACGGACAATATTTTGAAGGCCTGCGAGGTCGAGTGGCAAGACGCTCGACTTCGAATCCAGAGGTCGCGGGTTCAAACCCTGTTATAATACATTTAATTTGTTTAAACATAATATATGATAGGTACCTATATTTGCGGCACGTTCCAGAGTGGTAGATACTCTCAGTATCGCCCTAGTGAAAGACCACCGTTCAAAATCGAAATGTTGCTTGAAATGACTTTAGCCGTGTTTGGTGACCAGATTTGAATATCCAGGTACTTTACAACCTTTCTCTTTCTCATCTCCTTCCCCTCTTCACCAGCTTCAGCCTCACAACATACCCCGATCGGGGATGCCATAGTCTCTCACTGGCTCTAGACGGTTGTAAGCAGTTGAGACTCTTGTGCGTATTTATGTTCATACCTTAGATGAATTAAATAATGTAGATACGTTACTGAGACAACGCGCGTGAATGTACTAAACCGAGTTCGAGCGACATACCTGAGATTTACTGCGTTTAGTATCACACAAACAGTCGTTCGACAGACAAGCTGTCACGGGAAAACGGGAGCTCTTCAACCGAAATAATGTGAGATAGCGAATGCAGATATGCATAGGTGTGTGGAAGACAACCGTTTCCGTACGTCGTACGCTACTTGGCTAGTCGCTCAGTAAGTTCGTCGGGGAAGAGAAATTATAACAGTAACGCGGGACGTTCATAGCTATCTCATCCGTACATACACATTTTGCAATAATTTCGTCAAACTATCGGTAATAAGCGCATCCCGCGCGCTGTTCGGCCGCTCTATGTCGGTATTACGTATTGAGAGAATTTCTCCATCTTCCTACTGCGCACTTTGAATACCAAACAGGCGAAGCTACGGCCATTTGTCGCCAGGTGGAACTGTGTTACCGCTCCTTTTACCAATAATTATTACCGCTTAAACATCAAATTTAATTTAACAACCGACAAAGCACGCGGAATGAGATAATCACAGACGGAGAAGGAACAAAGCTAGTAGGACTACTAACAGGACACTCTCACCTCGGGCACTTGCAGGTTTTGGGACGGTAATTACCAATAGCTATATCATAATTATCAATTGTATAATTAAATGTAAAATCAATTGTATAATTAATTGTAAAACCAAACGTTTAACGTTTCATAATCACACTAAAAAGATTTGCAAATCAGCCACAAAAATGTTATCCTTCATAATTCAAAGGAGTTGACAAATCTTACAGTGATAAGGCTGCTTGTCTTAAGCTTAGTGCGTAGCATTCTTAAGAGTGGATCTCAGGTATGGGGCCAGAAGACACCGCCTATGTACTAATGGTCGAGAAAATTCAAAAAAAATATTTAGGGTTCCTCTACATGAGAGTGTTTGGTTTTTACCCATGGCTGTTTCCAACAGCGTTTATCTCGGGAATTCTGGGTATCTGCAGCCTTAGTTCGAGGAGGGATATAGCATTACTGCTTTCTGTTCATAAACTCCTGAACGGTGTATTATTAATGTCTGCCATCCTGGCGGAAATTGGATTTAATGTCACTGATAATTTCACGCGAGGCCGACAACACAGGCTTCTGTTTCTTCCCAGGTGCAGAACTAACTTACCAATGGTGATGCCCCTGGGAAGACTAACTAGGTTAATTAACTGCCTCGCAGGAAATTCGGATATTTTTCACACAAGCTACAACAAGTTTAAGCAAGAACTAGCTATTAAGTTCTAACTATATTATGTACTTCTTGAAAACTGTTTTTTGTTGGTTTTTAAACTTCTTTTTGTGTAATTATTATTACCACTTTTTGTGTGTTTTGCAATATTTTGGTGTAAAACTGTTTTTGCAAATATAAAATAAATAAATAAATTGACTCACCTTCTTTGTTACAACTCATCCAGTTCAACATTCCTTGCCGTGGACTCAGAAACAATGAATTTCTGTTCCTCAATCATCACTCTACTAATTATAGGTATCATTTTCCACGGTCCAGAGTGTCGAGACTTGTTAACTCAAGCCATGCTCTTGAAACTTTTGGTACCAGTCTAAATGATTTTTGTCATTCTTTACGACTCTACCAAAATCATTTTCAGGCTTTGACTTGAATGTTCTTTCCAATGTATATTTTTGTCCTATTTTTGTCATTGCTTCCAACCAGAGAACTTTAAGGTTTTTTTAGTCAAGCCTTCTCCCAAATGGTAAATATATTTTAGATGGCTGAAGGGCCACAAAAGTCTTCAGAATCAAACGAGAGTCAAAGCATTCTACGCATAATAGAAAACTGGTCAAAGCTGCATATTTAACTCATTTTTGACCAAAGTAGCTCTTAAGCCCTTTTGCCTTTCCAGCGACGATAGATCACACTTCTAGAGATTATCTGTTCAGTGACTGTTTGTGATTTTAGTAAAAAAAAATGTTCGTCTATTACTCCAACCTTAGAGTTAGAATATGTATGGAGAGAGAGCTAAATATTTTTACCTAGCCTATACAAATTTACGATAAGTCACTTTCTCCGGGTTTTTGTGTCGTAAACCGTGAGAGAAAAAGAGTCAAGACAAGTTTTCGCATAATATCGCACCACTAGTAGGTATGTAAGCATGTTTTTCGTCTCCGGTGACTCCGCCCACTACGTTTTGTTGTGCGACATAACTCAACGATTTTTGAGGTTATATCCTATATTTTTGTTGATAACAATACTGTGAAAAGTGGTTACACAAATAAACAAAACATTTGACCGGTCGGTAGCTGAGTGGAGAACGCGTCGGATTCCCACCCGGGCGTCGTGTGTTCAATTCCTCTGCTGGATAAGTCCTCCATCATTGCACAAGCAACATCTTCCGCTTTTTATGATGGCAGGAGGAGTTTTTCAAATATTGTCAGGTTATTCGTAACCCGGGAATGTTTGTCTTACTTTTTAAAGAAAAAAAAAAATATATTTCGACCCGACGCAATGAATCGATGTAAAAAAGTTTGTCCATGAAAACCCTAGCCACGCCCGAGTAAGGAAAAAATCAACAAACCTCACTACACTGTTTCGCATAGCTATCCTTCCTGGTATATGTCTCCCTTGAGGTGATTTTTCACAAAAACGGCGCTATACAAATCGTCCAAATATTATTATTATTAATGTATTTCGTGCTTTTCTCCGTGCCCAGTGGCCATCTCTCCACGGGTTCTATGTTCTTTGGATGTGGCGGGCTGGTGATCACTATTGGCTCATTAGTATTCCACTGGCACTTTCAGGTCTCTCTCCATACCTCGGAGAGCTGCCCACTGCCCACTGCCCACTGCCCACTGCCCACTGCCCACTGCCCACTACCCATAATGTGAAATGTATTCACAACGTGCCCATTGACGAATCGTTCCCTACAGATTCGTGATGATGCTACATGCGGTGGAAGGATGGAGTCGAATTGGATTTGAATTATTGATTAAAAATCAACAGAGTGGAAAATACTTCCAGTATCGCCTTGGTGAAAGACCACCGATCAAATTCGAAACGTTGCTTGAAAAGTTAATAATAATAATATTTGGATAATAAAGGTAGCGCTGTTTTTGTCTGAATGTGAATGACGCTAGGAGTGTGTGCCAAGACAGAGTTATATGGCGGTCCGTCCTCTCTGCCTACCCCTGCGGAGAAACGGCGTGATGGTTAGTTAGTTAGTTAGTTAGCTGTTTTTGTCGGCAGACCACAATGGAGTGCTTATACCAACCCTGATATTCAATTCCGCTCTGTTCCGCTGAAATAAAAAGCTATTATTATTATTATTATTATATTAAGGCGTTTTTAAATAAAGTGTAGTAAATAGTACGCAATACTCATAAATAAAAAGCAATCAAGCAACTCTAAGAAATATAAATTACGTATTAAAAGTAAAGACAGTAAAAAATAAAATAATTCAAACATAATATTTCATCAAAACGATAATAATAATAATAACAGTGAACCTATATAGCGCAATTCTGTGATATTTCACCTAAAGTACGCTTCATATTAAATTAATTATGCTAATAAGATTAACTAACAAGGAGAAAATAATATACAACATGTATACAAATTAAAACTATCTAAAATCATGATCGTTATCATAAATCATGACATGAGAGAAAAAGGTTCAGATATGGGTATAGCAGTGCATGTGTACATCAACAGATTAAAAAACAATTTACCAGAAGCTAAGGGTATAAAAATTCAGATGAAACGTATGAATTCATATTAACATATTTGTCAAATCAAAGAAAAGGAAATTAGATTGAGGACAGTTAATATGTTGATACTTAAAACATTAATATAAACGATGTATAAAAAGCCAAGGAATAATTACACAGATAGAAGGAATGCTTGTCGTTTGAACGAAGCTTAATTTATGCAAAATATATCGACATTCGAAGCGATTCGATTCAACAGCAAGATGCCCTCCCCGCCGGCATGGCCATTGGCAAGTTAGTCCTGCAGGCCAGGAGATAACAGTATATGCTGCCGATGACGAAGATAACCGTCAGGAACATAGAAACGAATGCAGTGAGGCATGGAACTGGCAGAGGAAGGATGACAGTAGACTGGATGCTGTGGAAATGAGATCCCTAGAGGGAGAGGCGTATGTGCGGTAAAACCATGTATAACCGTGTCAAAAATCTGGAAATTTGGAAATAATGCAAGCCTGATGTAAGCGTAATGAATAGGATCAAGAAAGGGACGCTTAGATGGTTTGGACATGCAGAGCGAATAAACGAAGAAATGAGTGTGAAAAGAAGATATGATGCGAAAGTGAATGGAAGAAGTCGGGGACACCCTAGGAAGACATGGCACGATCAAGTGAGTCAAATACTTGAATCGGACCAAGTGAAGAGTTAGAATAACAGAAGAGTATGTGTGAATGTGAATGAGGCAAGGGGTGTGTGCCAAGACAGAATTGTATGGCGGCCCGTCCTCTCTACCTACCCCTGCAGAGAATCGGCGTGATGGTTAGTTAGTTAGTTAGCCGTTTTTTGAAAAATTACCTCAAGGGCGCTGTACAAATCTTAATTCCTAGGATCCATCTTATTACTAAATTCGTATTATAATCAATGGCATAATAATATTTATTTATATTATGTACAGAGATGATAATATTCTACAGAAATATAATTAACGGCCAGGTCACTTCAGATAAACACAATTATTTTTTTTACTCCTAGTTTGGTGAAAGATACAATTTTGAACTCAATTGATATGATATTGGCAAAATTGTAGTTTTTATTATTCGATTTCAGGGCATGAGAGCAATTTTAACAGTTGTCGCTGGTGACCAGATGCGAATAGACAGGTACTTCCCAACCTTTCTCTTACCTATCTCCTTCCTCTCCCCGCATTCTGCAGCCTTACAATATTCCCCATACAGGGAAATTAATTCAACTGGCTCCGGGCAATTGGGGACTATTGTGCGATAGCCATTTATTTCCTAACCTTCCTCTTTTCTGTCTCCTTCCTCTGCTCTCTCCCTTCAGCTTCACAACGTACGCTAATGGGATGCCATAGTCCCACTGGAACCGTCGATATTATTTTTCCGAGGAACCGGTTATTTTTGTAAATTTATTTTAGTTTTAAATTAATATCTTCTCATTTGCTTGTATCTTTATTTTTTCATTCCTCGAATACACCCATGCGCGAATTAGCATGCGCAGCATATCCTAGCATTGGACCATACCGACCCGTCGCCGGTATTCGGTTACCGTTCCTACTTTCTTTTCCAGCCGGGGTAGGCAGAGAGCGAGCACATCAGGTGCATTGGGCACTGGGGGCACTGGGCGCTCTGGCCGGTGGGCAGCTGCTGCCTCGCGGAGGTATGCGAGATGATGGCCGATAGGAGAGTGCGGAGAGAGAGGAGAGGTCGGGCGAGAGAACACTGCGAAAGAATGATAGAATGAGATATGAAATGATTGTGCTAAAAAATATTAGGTGAGCGAGCTTGGAGTAAGAATACACATGGAGAGGTACCTTTGCGAAACAGTGTAGTCAGGTCGGTTGACTTTTTACTGACTCGATAGAAAGAGACAAAATTAAAGGATGTTGGATAGCCTCTTAGTTACCGCCCACGTGGAATTCGGACATTTTCAATCTCAGAGCAATAATATACAAGAGAGAGCGCTGCTGTAGTCAGTTTTGTCGGACTCTACTAGACCTGGGCGTGGCTAGGACTAGGGCTAGGGTATTTATACATCCATTCATAGCACATGTCGACACAATGTTTTTTGTTTATTCGTATAACCACTTTTCACAGTGTTGTTATAAACAAAAATATAGCGTGTAACCTAATAAACCATTGAGTTATGTTAATTTGTTTCGCGTATGAAAACGTGTGGGCGGAATCAACGGAGACGCGGGACACGAAGAACATACTAACAATCTTGCGGTGTGATAATTTGGGAGATTTTGTTGTCTCTTTCTTTCTCATGGTGTACGACGTAAAAATCCGGAGAAAGTGATTTATTCCAAATTCGTATAGGTTGGGTAAAAATAATTAGCTCTCTCTCCATATATTGTTACTTCAAGGTTCAGAAGTACCTGGCTATTCAGATCTGGTCACCGAACACGGCTTAAACCATTTCAAGCAACCTTTCGATTCTGAATGGTGGTCTTTCACCAGGGCGATACTTTTAGTATATACCACTCTCAAACAAACTGCTCGTTTCTGCACAAAGTGAAGTGTTTCTTTAGGTAACTAGAATTATTTCTCTGTTGACATTTATGATGTAGTGTCTTACTGCGAGAATTTTCTTCTTCCATAAAAAAACACGGTCTTATAATAGCGTCTATATACATGGCCTGTTCAAAAGAAAAGGTGAATTTTAAATTTTCGCGGGCTGTGTACATTTGATTATTTGGATATTTTTTACACGAGCTACAACAAGTTTAAACGAGAACTAGCTATTAAGTTCTAACTATATTATGTACTTCTTGAAAACTATTTTTTTTTTGTTTTTAAACTTCTTTTTACTTTAATCTTTGTATAATTATGATTACCATTTTTTGTGTTTTTTGCAATGTTTTGGTGTAAAACTGTTTTTGCAAATATAGAATAAATAAATAATTATCGATTTTTTTGTTTGTTATGTTGGTACACATATGTTTATCATATGTTAGCATAGTCAGCCATTTTGGATTAGTGGTTTGTTTTTGACAACTGGAAAGGTTAGTCACGTTTTTGTGTGTTCTTCGATTTTTTACTTTTGAAAAAAATGGATCAAAGAATATGTATTAAATTTTGCGTTAAAAATGGAATAAAGTGCTCCAACGCACTTAAAATGTTGACTGTGGCATTCGGCGAGTCTACTTTGTCTCAAAAAGTGTTTATAAGTGGTACAAGCGCTTTACAGAAGGCCGAGAAGATGTTAATGACGATGAGCGTTCTGGAGTTGTGGAAAAATACATCGTGGATTTTATTCTTTGATCCATTTTTTTCAAAAGTAAAAAATCGAAGAACACACAAAAACGTGACTAACCTTTCCAGTTGTCAAAAACAAACCACTAATCCAAAATGGCTGATAATGCTAACATAATATATATGATAAACATATGTGTACCAACATAAAAACAACAACAAAAAACGATAATCGAATGTACACAGCCCGCGAAAATTCAAAATTCACCTTTTCTTTTGAACAGGCCATGTATATCGTATTTTCCTTTTTTTTAATCCTCAATAATCGAATTATTCGTTCGGTCGATTGAGGGTTAGGACAAAATTCAATGGCTTCCGAAAATATGATTCTTTTTTTTCAATCAAACAATGCATCGACGATGCTCTTTGTTTTTAAGAAACTCAACCGCCGCAGAAGTTCATGAAGTAGTATTGTCGATTGAATGTCGCAAGTTGTGTGCACGTCTGTTGTTCTCACTGAAGAGATAAACCGGTAGAAGCGTGTTGTGGGCGTGTCCGTGTGCCCGAAGTAAGCAAAAAATTTCCTCACTTCAAACACCGAAATTATTTCTTGAGTAGGTAATCAATTTCATTGGCCTGTTTGGGGCCTAGAAGTTGAAAGGTATAATGTAAATTGGCGATTTCAGTTTTCTTTCAAATCTGTATAGATCACTCCTCTAGGAATTATCTATTCAGTGTGCCTATTGTGAGTGAACGTAATCTCGTCTTGATAGTCTCATTTAGTCGTGATGAGGGGCTATGGAGGTATATTTGTGATCATAGTTACATACAGTTTGTCAATAAAGTCTAGAAATTTAATAAAATGGAACTAAAAATTATCGTTGCTATGGCAACACAGAGAGACTTGACTTCCCATTCAGACATTTGACAGGAAAAACAGCGTGACGTTCTCAGAGCAATAATATGCCGAGAGGGATAGCTTTGCGAAACAGTGTAGTCAGAATCGTTGATTTTTTCCAGACTCGGGCGTGGATAGGGTTTTCATGGACACACCTTTTTACATCCATTCATAGCACATGTCGATATAATGTAGCGTTTATTTCCTTAACCACTTTTTCACAGTATTGTTATCAACAAAAATATAGGATATAACCTCAAAACCGTTGAGTTATGTCGCACAACAAAAAGTAGTGGCGGAGACGCGGGAGACGGAAAACGTTCTTACATAGCTAAAAGTGGTGCGATATTATGTGACAACTTGTCTCGTCTCTTTCTCTCACGGTTTACGACGTAAAAACACGGAGAAAGTGATTTATCGAAAAATTGAATACGTTGGGTAAAAATATTTTGCTCTCTCTCCATATATATTCTTTTTTATTTATCACTACACATGAGTATGGTACAGGTACCCCAAGTTATCTGTGCCAAGATTCAATTCAATTCTATTATTATTATTTAATATATTTAAAAAAAAACACATTTGAAGGTATTTAGGGTAAAGAGATTACATTATTTAATAAATTAGGATGTACCTACGACAGAATGTATTTATAAAGAAGAGAGATAAAGATAATGAAAGAAGAAATAAAAAATAAAAAATAGATTAACAAAATACAATAAATTGTATAAAAACACACGGATATTATACAAGCAGAAACAAAGTTTTCTGTTTAAACGCAGCTTCATTGATGCAAAATATATCAATATCCGAAGCAATTCGATTCAACAAACAGTCTATGTTGTCGATGACGGAGATTTAGAAATATTAAACTCAATCGGACGTAGGTATGCAGAAAGCGTCCAACCCACAATTTTCCAAAATCGAGTTTTACATGTTTTCCTATAGGTAAATACAGGATTTAAATCTGCTGAATGTATGAATGTAAATGAAGCAAGGAGTGTGTGTCAAGACAGAGTTATATGGCGGTCCGTCCTCTCTGCCTACCCCTGCGGGGAAACGGCGTGATGGTTAGTTAGTTAGTTAGTTAGAAAACATCCAAGCTCCAAATGCAATAGATTTTTGGTAATTTATTTTTTTTACTAACCCACATTTTTGCACAATTTGACTGACTTTGAAAACATTATAAAATGAAGGGTAACATAAGAAATACTTTTTATTTCATAAATACATTGATAGATTATTAATTACCTATTTGTAATAATGCTAATAAAGAAGAAAAAAAAATCACTTTACAAATGCCGATTACGCATATTCATGCTTTTTTATCGTCATTTTATCTTTGTGGGGTTGGATGCTTTCTGCTTAACTACGTCTAATTTTCCATCAATTTACCATATTCCAGGGATAAATAGGTATAGTCCAGTTTGTATGAGAGACTGAATTTCACAGAAGACGAGTATAGTAGAGGTACGCTAGGATATCTGAGTTTAGTATAGTTC
The DNA here is from genome assembly GCA_022651775.1 of Drusus annulatus. Lineage (NCBI taxonomy): Eukaryota > Metazoa > Arthropoda > Insecta > Trichoptera > Limnephilidae > Drusus > Drusus annulatus. The sequence continues at coordinate 1,026,304 of JAGWCC010000370.1, read as the reverse complement.
AATTTGTATTAGAGGTTATCACTGTACTAGTTTGATAAATGTACGCTAGGATATCTGAGCTAATAAACATCCAGGAGTGAGTTTAGTAAAGATCAATTTGTATTAGAGACTATCACTGTACTAGTTTGATAAATGTACGCTAGGATATCTGAGCTAATGAACATCCAGGGATAAGTTTAATAAAGTTCAATTTGTATTAGAGACTATCACTGTACTAGTTTGATAAAGGTACGCTAGGATATCTGAGCCAATGTGTCACCATATTGCAGGGATAGGTACAGTCCAGTCTGTAAGAGAGACGGAATATCACCGGAGCCAAGTATGGGCGAGGTACGCTAGGAAATATCTGAACCAACATACATAGCTGCTAGGTCGCATAATGAGAATATAATTATTCCCATCACACCGGCACGCCCCGAGCTTCCGATCGACTCTCTTTTGGTACTGAAGGATGTGATTCCTAGCCTGAGACAAGCGGCAGTGGACTTTCGGAACTTTCATTCAATTTATGGCAGATTTCGGTGTCATAATTTCGTTTTAGAAAACAGATACTTATAGACGTTTTTTTAATTTTATTATTTATTACAGATAAGAAATTAGATATCAGCTACAAAAGTTACAAAGATTTTGGGGCAGCGGTCAATGAGGAGAGATTCTTGCAAGAATCAAAATATTTTGGTTTTCCCTTTTGAATCTTACTTTTCTGACGTAAAAAATGACAATATTATAGGCGATTTAAAAACAAAATAATCATAATGTAACAATTTGTGTGAAGCAATGAAGAAAGAATGCCATCGGTGTGAAGGAGATTTTGTTTCAAACCCAAATTACAAATACGCATTTGTTGCGTAAGACATTCGGCGCATTATGATTTATGGAGCAATAAAAAAAGGTATCTTCAAAGGTGGAAGTTTAGCGAAATTGACCGCACGACTGCATTAGTGTAAGTAAATAAATCTATGTTCAGTTATAGAGTTGTAGTCAGTGAGTGGAGACTTATTTTAGTGAAATAAAACATTTATTTAACAGTATTTATGTTAATCCGTCAATTCGACGGGTACCCGTAGAAAAAGGCATATAAAAATGCTCGTAAACCTAGTGTTAATAGTCATCAGGGAACATAGAGAGTTTACTCTCCAAAATAGCAGAGAATCCTCTTCATCACGGGGAATGCCCCGCCTCGTTATTTCTAGCCACTCTCCAGTCTGCGTACCAAAGAATAGTATAATATTATCACAGTGCTAACGTCCCGTGAAACCACTGAATAAAAAATCAATAGAAGTGTGATGAATACTGATTTGAAAGAAAACAAATGTCGCCAATCTACATAAGATCTTTCGACTTTTAGATCCTTGACAGGTTAATTAAATTGATTACCTTTTCAAGACACGTTGCTTGAAATGGCTTTAGCCGTGTTTGGTGATCCGATTTGTACATCCAGGTACTTTCAAACCTTCCTCTTCCTCGTCTCATTCCCCTCTCCAGTCCCTTCAGTCTCACAACATACCCCAATTGGTGATGTCACAGTCCCACTGGCTTCAGACGGTCGGGAGCAGTTGAGACTCTTGTGCGGTATTCACAAAAATAAGAAGGGGTGCAATAGAGTGCTCACAACAAACTTGTATCGATTTATATCTTCAACAATACAAAACCCTACGTTTTTTAAATAAAAATACTACAACATAAACAAATGACAAGCTCCCGTCGTTCAAGTGTCGCAAGTCCACTGGCTTTTCCCGATCGTGCCATCACAATACTCTGTCACCTAACGGCTTCGTCCTGCCGATGACCTCGGCTGACCGCTCCTCGCAGGACCAACTCCGTGCGGCCCGACGGGACGAGACAATAACGTCTCCGACTCCTTCCACCTTCCACTTGCCACCGCGCAGCGCTCTCGGGCTCTCCACAAGGATACGGAGGCGGAACCGGCGCACCGGAAGATAAACATAACGGTGCCGGTGATTTGTGCCTTTCGGGATTGGTAATGCGCTAGCGGTAAACTGTTATTGGCGACACTCTTGCGGTAATCACGCGGAGTCATTATATATGCAGCTGAGTATTCCTGTCTTCTGCAGAAGGGTGGTCTTCGGCACTCCAGATTCACCATAGACCACTTTACAACCTTCATGGGGAAAATCATGGGAAAGGTATATGAGTAGGTACACTACGCAACTCCACCACCTCTTTATCGCCTTCAAACACCCAATCGATAAACATAAATGTGTTGCGGGCGTGTCAGTGTGCCCGAAGTGAGCTCAATTTTTCCATACTTCTTGTGGAATTGTACAAAAATTTTGGAAAATCGAAATTTTTCTTGAACAGATTGTCAATTTCATTGATCCGTCTGGGGCCTAGGAGTCAAAAAGTTTTACGCAAATCGGCGACGTAAGTCTTCTTTTTAATTCGGCAAACATCAAGTTTTATATGTACAGTGACTTCAAAGAAGCTTTTGTTTTTTTTATGTGAATACCGCGCCAGAGTCCCAACTGCCCCGAGTCAGGGGAACTATGGCGTCCTCGATTTGAGTATGTTGTGTTCTGTGAGGCTGAGAGGAGCGCGGAGAGAAAGGAGACGAAGAAAAGATAGAGGGAGGCTTAGAATCCCCACGCTATTAAAATCTGGTCACCAAACACGGCTAAAGCCATTTCAAGCAACGTTTCAATTCGGGATTGTGGTCTTTCATCAGGGCGATACTGAGAGTATCTAGCACAGCATGAAAACATCGCGAAATTCAGTAGGTCCCTAAGACTGCGATTGGTTGGCAATGTGGAAAGAAAACTAGATAAAAAATCATGATTGTGTGGGTGCCTCTGAGGAAACGACCCCGAGGCAGACAAAGGAAAAGCATTTCATACTAAATTAACATACAGCAATATATTTGCTGCACATTCTAGAGTGGTAGATACTGTAAACATCGCCCTTTTGAAAGGCCACCATTCAGATTCGGAAAGTTATTTGAAATGACTAAATATCTGCATAAACTAATTCCCAACCTTCCTCTTCGCCATCTTCTTCCCATCCCCACTATCTTAGTTCACTGGCTCCGGGCAGTTGATCCATGCGGCATTCACATAAAAAAGTCGCTGCACCTCGTAATCTATCCACCTCGGAAAGTAGATAATATTTCAATACAATCAAAAAGTTATGATGTTCGGCTTAAGGTTTGACAAATTAATTTAGCTGACAACAACAGCTTAAGACAAGGCGACAAATCGTTTGTTCCAAATCTATATTCTAAGTATCGCCCTGGTGAAAGACCACCATTCGGAATCGAAACGTTGCTTCAAATGGCTTTAGCCGTGTTTGGTGACCAGATCTGAATATCCAGATACTTCCCAACCTTCATATTCCTCATTTCTACTTTCAGCTTCACAACATACCCTGATTGGGGATGCCATAGTCCCACTGGCTCCAGACGGTTGGGAGTAGTTGGGACTCTTGTGCGGTATTCACTTTAAATAATAAAAATGTAAGACCAGTAAGTAGCCGAGCGGTTCAAAGTGTCAGGTTTCCACACTTCTCACCCAGGGATCGCGGGTTCAATCCTCTGCTACCTAAGTCCTCCATCGTTTCACAAGCAACATTTTACCCTTATAATGATGGTAGTAGGAGAGATTCTGCGCTCTTGAGGTGATAATTCACAAAAATGGCGCTATATAAATTGGCCAAATATTATTATTAGATATATATATATATATTTATTAAATGTTATTATTAAAAATAAATATAAAGAAGTAAGTCTGCGACTTTCCAGAAAACGTGACACGATCAAGTGAATCAAATATACGAGTCGGGACATGTCCAGAGTCGATATAACAGAAGAGCATGTAAATCGACGTCCTCCATGTTCGGGTGGTAAGACGCTCGACTACGAATCCAAAGGTCGCGGGTTCAAACCCGATGTGCGCCAATAACTTTTATTTAATCAATGTCATATAACACATTTTAATTCATATAAAATATATTTGCAACACTTTCCAAAGTGGTAAATACTTTGAGTATCGAAATAACACCATTCGAAATCGAAACGTTGCTTGAAATGGCTTTAGTCGTGTTTGGTGACCAGCTCTGAATAGCCAGGTACTTCCCGACCTTCATCATCCCCATCTTCTTCCCTCCCCCACTACCTTCAGCCCCGATTGGGGATGCCATAGTCTCCTTGGCTCTAGACGGTTAGAAGCAGTTGGGACTCTTGTGCGGTATTCACTATAAAAATAAAAACAAATGTAAAACCATTTATTTATAGTTTTTGTGTTTAATTTGTAGAACTCCATTTTAATTTTTATATAATTCAATTGAATTAAATTTAATATTATTATTATTGAGTTCTGCTATTTTAAGTTTTTTTATTTTAGTTTTTAGTGACAGCTGTTTCTTATTTTAGTTTTTAGTGACAGCTGTTTCGGCGTTTAAGGCCATTGTCAAACTGTGTACATTGTAAAAACTAAAATAAAAAACTTAAAATAGCAGAACTCAATAATAATAATATTAAATTTAATTCAATTGAATTATATAAAAAATGTAAAACCAGTAGCCGGGCGGTTCAAAGCGTCCGTTTCCCACACTTCTCACCCAGGCGTCGCGGGTTTAAACCTCTGCTGAAGTCCTCCATTATTGCACAAGCAACATTTTACGCTTATAATGCTACCATCATGAATTCTAACAATGTTGTCTTAAACGTGGCACGATCAAGTGGGTCATGTCCAGTGTCTATATAACAGAAGAGTATGTATGAGACGGTGTATGGATGAGAATAAAGCCGGAAGTTTGTGCCAGGGTAGAGTTTTTTTGGCTTCACATCCACTCTGCCTACACCAGCGGAGTAATGACGCGATGAACAGTACAATCATCACTCTACTAATCATGGGTATCATTCTCCACTGCCCATAATGTCGAGACTTGTTAACTCAAGCCATGTTCTTGAAATTTTCGGTACCAGTCTAAATGATTTTTGTCATTCTTTGCGACTCTACCAAAACTTTGACTTGACCTTGGCTTTGATTTGAATGTTCTTTCTTATGTATATCTTGTCCTATTTTTGTCATTGCTTCATTTAATATGATGTATGTGCTGTTATTTCTCTGTTGCTCTTTTTTCCCATTTCGTGCTTTGCATTTTTTGTAATTGGACTTAAGTCCGTAAACTTATAAATAAATTTCAAATTTGCCTACAAAAATGCGTTAGATACAAAGATTTGCTTGTCATCATCGTTGTGTGTAATATCGCCAACGATATGAAACAGAGAATCGATCAAATAGCCCGCGCGTGCTATCGAGAGGTACACTGGCTAGGCGGGTACAGCCGGGTACCCTCCGCACGTTATTAATTCCCACCTGCGCTATCATCTGCTCTCTGCTCTCTGTTCTCCTTGCCGCATCTTCAGTACTCTCGCACGCTCCCTATTCGACAAAGAAGGGGAGATAGGGTCACCACAAGTAACGATACAAATGTTATTTCACGTGGGTACAATTAATAATAAATACAAAGTATATTTATTGGTGAAAGACCAGCGTTAGAAGCAAAACGTTTCTTAAAATGGATTTAGTTGTGTTTAGTGGCCAGATCTGAATGAATACCCAGGTAATTTACGATATTTTTCTTCTTTATCTCCTTACCCTGCTCACTCTCTCCAACCTCTCAACACACCCAGATTGGGGATGCCATACGCCTACTGGTTCCGGGTAATTGGGACACGTGTGCGGTATTTACTTGAAAAAAAAAATGAAATTACAGTAGGATCCCGATTTATCAATTTTGTTTGGAGAAAAAAATAAAAATAAAATTTACCAACGTAAAAATCGTAATGACAAACTTACCACGCAATATGTAAGTACCCAGTGGTGTAAAACTGTATTTAGTGATTCGATCTGAATAGCCCGGTACCTATTTCTCAACCCTCTTCAACATCTCATTTCCATTCCTACTTCCGTCGGAGTCTCTACATTCAACATTTCCATCATGTGCTATGGAGCTAAAAAATATAATCTCAACTGTCAAAAATAGGTCGAACGCATTTATTTAATAAGAAAAAAAGATTTCCTTAAAAATCAAGTAGTGATACAAAGTGAACGAAATTTTTTTAGAAGTACGATTAATACCGATTTGAAAGACACTGATGTCACCAATTTGCATAATACCTTTCAAGTCCTAAGCCCCAGAGGAGTCAATTAAAATGATTATCTGTTCGAGAAAGAATTTCAACATTGAAAAATATTTGATCATTTTCACCAGAAGTTGGGACAAATTGAGCTTACTACCGGCACACGAAAAGGGTCTACAGCACACTTCTATCGATTTACCTCTTCAGTGGATGTAACTATTTATATTATTGAATAATTGGTAGCAATGAATATACGTTTATTACCGTTAGTTAATAAGTTTCTTTTGGCAGCCCTGTTTCAGCGTACAGTCCACCGAAGCACAGGTGTTATCTCCCGACAGCTACGTGTATCGTGTATTGATAGGAGCGTTATCTCGCGGCCGAGGGTACACCCTCCCCAGCGGCCGCTCGCCAGCTGGTCGCGGGTTCAACTCCCGAGGAAGAGGGGAAATAAATTAAACGTTAACTGATCGTTTTGTTAAACTTGTAGCTATGCAATCGACCATTCATGTTTTATGTGCTTCTCGCGAGTTCATTTCTGCAAGGCGATGATTATGCATTAATAATATCTAATAATACTTAACTAATCGCTTAACCGCCAAGCCGTTTCTCCGCAGTGGTAGTCAGAGAGGATAGACGGCCATACATCTCTGTATTTCCACACACTCCTTGCTTCAATTCTATTTTCACATTGTCTCATACAAACACTTATATTATTCTGATTTTTTACAATTAATTATGGACTATTGTCCAATTACAAAAAATACAAAACACGAAATGGGAAAAAGAGCAACAGAGGAAGAACAGCACATACATAACATTAAATGAAGCAATGACAAAAATAGGACAAAATTTACATTAGAAAGAAAATTCAAGTCAAAGCCAAGGTCAAGTCAAATTTTTGGTAGAGTCGTAAAGAATGACAAAAATCATTTAGACTGATAACAAAAATTTCAAAACTTGACACATTTGGTTCACTTTCGCGTCATATATTCTCTTTAAACTCTTTCCTCTGTTAATTTGCTCTACATTTCCATACCATATAAGCATCCCTTTCTTAATATTGTTCATTACGCTTACATCTGCCTTGAATTCTTTCCGGATATCCACATTTATAATACAGTATGGTTTAACCACACCTACGCCTGAGGTGTAAATATTTTTTTGTTGATTGATATAGCTTCAACCGTATTTAGTGACCAGATTTGAATAACCAGGTACTTCTAAACCTTCCTCTTCTCCATCTCCTTTCACTCCTTACTCCCCTTAGCCTCACAACATACTCCAATTGAGAATACCATAGTCCCGCTGGCTCCAGGTGCGATATTCACATAAAAAAAACTATTTCAATTACGATTTTAAAAGCTAGAAAATAACTTTGTATGATATAATATTTAGAAGAAGCAAATTATCAAGACTTGATGATTATTGTTCATGTTAAGAAAAAATATTTCTTATATTATCATTTTCTATAACACTCTTTCTTAATCGTATTATTACTTAATATAATAAAAATAAAAACAGTTAATATTATTTTTATTGAAATGCAGATTGCAATAATAACTAATAACATATAAATGTAGAAAGTCGAACAAAGGTGTGGTTAATAAGTTTGATCTAAAGATCGATACCATAGAAAAAAAATAATTTAAAAAATAATACGATATATTTTTTGTATACATATTTTCACAGTAATTAAAAACATGTTAAGATGATTATGCGCGTTCAATTCATTTATATAAACTTGATAGTTGAATTAATTACTTAAATTAGATTAGTTTAGGGATTTTATAACCTGCCTCACTTGGCAAGCCTGTATTGAGGCAGTACTTCATGCAGATGGTTTGTGTTATTTTAATTATGTGTATGCTTACATCGGCTGTTCTTTCTTTTATAATACGGTGATACCTGGTTTAGTACACATATCTACGCCTAGGGAATCTAATTTCTACTGACTTCAAACCACTTTTGTCCTTCTTCTGCCCAGGGCCGGTTACTCGACATCTCGCTTCCTGTGCAGTAAGCACCGATTGCGCTCATAGATAGATAGACATTTCAATGCTTCTCAAGAAAACACGGCCATGATGATTGGTTGTTAACATTGGATCGCTACGATTTTAAAGCATGAAAAACCATTTAAAAATACACTCTACGCCAAAATAACAAATGTGCAATTCGTAAAAAATCTCCGCGACAACAATGATAAAAGAGGACAGGGGTGAATGAAAATTGACCAGAATGACCAAATATAGCAAAGGTGAATGAAATTTAACAAGAATGACAAAAGACGACAAAGGGGAATGAAATTTACAATAGTGATAAAAGATGACAAGGTGAAGAAATTTCACAAGAAATAAAAAAGAGGACAAGGATGATTTTTTTTTGACAAGAATGACAAAAGAGAGCACAGGTGAATGTAATTTGACAAGAATGACAAAATATGCCAAGGTGTGTATGAAATTTCACAAGAATAACAAAAGAGATAAAAGTGAATGAAATTTGTCAAAAACGATAAAATATGATGGCTGAATGGACATCGACAAGAATAAGAAATAACGACAAAGGTTAATGAAAATTGACGAAATGGGCAAAAGTGAATGAAAATTCATAAAAAATACGACAAGATTGAATAAAAAAGGCGCAAAAGAGAATGAAATTTGACAATAATAATAGAATACAGCATGGTGAATGGAAATTGACATGATTGATAAAAAAAGGCGAAGGTGAATGAAATTTCACAAGAATGATGAAAGAAGACAAAAGGAGAATTGAAATTGACAAGAATTACAAAAAGCGCGAAGATTAATGAAATTTGACAACAATGTCAAAATAGGACAAAGGTGAATGAAATTTAACAAGAATGACAAAGACGACAAAGGGGAATTAAATTTGATAAGAATGATAAAAGACGTCAAAGTGAATGGACATTGACAACACTGATTAAATAGGGTAAAGGTGAAAAAAAATCACAAGAATAACAAAAGACGAAAAGGGTAAATTTAAATTGACAAGAATGACAAAAGACGACAAGGGTAAATTGAAATCGACAAGAATGACAAAAGAAAACAAAGGGAAATGAAACTTGACAAGAATGAATTGACTTGAAATTAATAACAACGATTAAATACGGTAAAGGTAAATGAATTTTTCAACAATAACAAAACACGACAAGGGTGAATTGAAATTGACAAGAATGACGAAAAATGGCAAGGGTGAATGAAAATTAACAAAAATGACACCATGACAATGGTGAATGGACATCGACAAGAATGACTAAAAACGACAGGGTGAATAGAAATTGACGAGAATGATAAAAGAGGGCAAAGGTTAATAAAACTTCACCAGAATGACTAAAGACGATAAGAGTGAATGGAAATTATCAAGAATGGCGAAAAACTTCAAGGGTAAATGAAAATTGACAAAAATGACAAAAGATGACAAATGTGAATGAACATCGACAAGAATAACTAAAAATGACAAGAGTGAATGGAAATTGACAACAATGAAAAAAGTGGGCAAAGTTGAATGAATTTCATATGGAACGACAAAAAATGGCAAGGTGAATGAAAATTGACATGAATGATAAAAGACGACAAGATGAATTGTAATTGACAACAATGATTAAAAAGGGTAATGGTGAATGAAATTCCACAAGAATAACAAAAGACAACAAGGGTAAATAGAAATTGATCAATGACAAAATAGGGCAAAGGTGAATGAAATTTGACAAGAATGACAAAAGATGACGATGGTGTATTTCTTTTGTTATTTGTGAATCTTTGAAGTAAATTTAAATAAGATCTATATTTTTACGGCGTGCCTTCAGTCATGGCGCCTATGTTTCTTACACAGTTTGAACGTATGGCGGATCCGGCGTTGCTTCTGCCAGTTTATTGCTTCCTTATATTGTAGTTGTATTCATCATAGTTGTTATCAGAGCTCCATTTTGGCAGCTAGCCTCTCTTTGAAATCTTTTTATTAACAACCTTTACATTCAGTCCTCCAGTAGATATTTACTTTTTTTTCTGACATGCCTCAAGGGTCGACCTTAGGGCCACTTCTCTTTGCTGTTCTATGTCGGAATGAACTCGATAACACCAACGAATCCTTCTTTCAGTATGTCTATTGCATGTCTTGTCGTTCACCAGGTCATCAATATTATAACTGTAGACATCCCTCCATCGATCTATTAGTCGATGCATACCGCTGATAGCTCATTGTAACCTCTCCTGCCTTCTCATAATCTACGTATACGAGGCCTGTTCAAAAGAAAAGGTGAATTTTGAATTTTCGCGAGCTGTGTGCATTCGATTATCGTTTTTTTGTTGTTGTTATGTTGGTACACATATGTTTATTATATGTTAGCATTATCAGCCATTTTGGATTAGCGGTTTGTTTTTGACAATTGGAAAGGTTAGTCACGTTTTTGTGTATTCTTAGATTTTTCACTTTTGAAAAAAATTAATCAAAGAATATGTATTAAATTTTTGCGTTAAAAATGGAATAAAGTGCTCCAACGCACTTTAAATGTTGACTGTGGCATTCGGCGAGTCTACTTTGTCTCAAAAAAGTGTTTATAAGTGGTACAAGCGCTTTACAGAAGGCCGAGAAGATGTTAATGACGATGAGCGTCCTGGAGTTGTGGAAAAACAAATCACGGATTTTATTCTTTGATCCATTTTTTTCAAAAGTAAAAAATCGAAGAACACACAAAAACGTGACTAACCTTTCCAGTTGTCAAAAACAAATCACTTATCCAAAATGGCTGATAATGCTAACATATGATAAACATATATGTACCAACATGAAAAAAAAACGATAATCGAATGTACACAGCCCGCGAAAATTCAAATTCCCCTTTTCTTTTAAACAGGCCATGTATATAATATAAAAGAAAGAGGGGTTACAACAGATCTCTCGAAAGCAGCACTACACAATTCAGATCAGTCAATAACAACTTACATTGACTTGGGTAGGTTATGCAACACGATCATGTATATATGTGTATGGTTACCTAAGCAGCTGATGCGAACCTCCTACGTCACAGACTGTACTCATCGTAACTGCTTCCCCCTTTAGATAAAGGTAGGTACCTCCTACGTGGTACCTATATGTATAATATATGGTGTTTACAGCAGAATCTCGATTTACCGGGTTCGGTTTAACCGGGTAGCGGCTTAACCGGGACATACCAGAGACCCAAGAGATTTTTTAAGTAAGTGAAAAATATTCAAGTCTATGTCAATAATGCAAATTCTGAAATGTAAAAATTTTCGCAGTTTGTATCCCGCGACAAACGGTTTTACCTTTCTTACATCGACATACTTAACTACGCAGTCGGTGGCGTCGCTACTGTCGATATTTTGGATAAATACAAAAAATGTGTGAAAAAAAATTTTTTTTTCATTCGTTAGTTCGTCTATTTGCCGCCTGCAGTGATGAATGTGTCTTGTCTTGTTATTGTTTCTCAGAAATATCAAACTTTCTTATAGTTGTAGCATTCATTAGCCAAGGTGATTCTTCTGTACCTTTCAAATAATAAAGCAAGTATTGCCATAATATCATTTTCACGTTTCAATTTTTAATTCATATTTGCCAGATAGGTACCTTATAATAATCGTCTTAGGCGACTGAATTGGTTTTATATGAAAATATCCATTATGAGGTATTTAGCGAATATAGATTAGATATAAGAATATAGACGGCCTCCGCGGTCGAGTGGTAAGACGTTCGATTACGAATCCAGAGGTCGCGGGTTCAAACACGGTGTGCGCAAAATATTTTATTTATTTAATTGATGTGTCAAAACAAATATAAAATAATATATTTGCGGCACGTTTCAGAGTGGTAGGTACTGTAAGTATCGCCCTGGTGAAAGACCACCGTTCAGAATCGAAACGTTGCTTGAAACGGCTTTAGCCGTGTTTGGTGACCAGATCTGAATAGTTAGGTGCTTAACAACTTTCCTCTTCCCCATCTCCTTCCCCTCCCCACTGCCTTTAGCCCACAACATACCCCAATTGGGGATGCCATAGTCTCACTGGCTCTAGAAAAGCAACATCTTCCGCTTATTACGATGGCAGTAAGAGTTTTTCAACTATTGTCAGGTTATTTGTAACTCGGGAATGTTTGTCTTTCTTTTAAAAAAGGATGGCTAACCGGGACATTTCAAAGACCCAAAAGATAATTTTCAATGTGAAAAATGCTCAAGTCTATTTTAATTACGTACGTACAATTACGTTACATATATTATAGACACGTTGTAGCGCTCTCAAAGTGGCAAGCAATAATCACGCTAGTTGGTGTGATCGGTGTTTAAGCCGATTTAGTACTAAACGGTCACGCGTCGCTTGGATCGTTTCAACCAAGTATGGAACTCGGTCCGAACTTCGGATCTGTTTCGTTCATACACATATATTTTATGAATGTCTATCTTTGTCATATATGACCGATATTTAAATATTAACAGCCTTAGAATATTAACACATTTTGGGTTAATATTCTAAGGCTATAACGTGTCTATATATAGACAAAAGACCTAAATTTCCTTGCAGAATGTGGAATAACGTATTTGACCTAAACACAGTCGAAATATATTTTTAAAGCAATGACGTGATATATATATATATATATATATAACGTGTCATTGCGTATGTGATTATTATCTACAGATTTGTCAGCGCGCGACCGCCACGGCGTCTAATTGTTTTATTTTTTATTTTTTATTTCTGCCGGCAATTCGAGAGGTTACTGTATGTTATAAAGTTACAGTTGCCGGTCCAACGGTCGCAAGACGCGGGCGGAAGTAAAGGAACACGGTTTGACTCTTAGTTTGAAAGGAGAATCTACATTTTGGCGGGAGCGGTGGCCATCTTGAATTCTAACGACAATTTAATTAAGCACCTTCAGAGGTAAATGGAACAAATTCACGTGTTTTGCCGCCATGTCGCAACACTGATGGGTGGCTGCTGGCTTCGTCTCGCCATCATCACCATCGGCCGGTAGAGGCAACAGTGGGATGGGAGTGACTGAAACAAGGAAAATACTTTGTTTTAAAACATTTCAAATCGACTGTGTTTAGGTCAAAGGCGTTATTCTACATTTGTCGTAAGCAAACTTGGGCCTAGCGGTTTAAACCACTGTCACATTTTTTTATTTATTTTTTATATGAATATCGCACAAGAGTCTCAACTGCTCCCAACCGTCTAGAGCCAGTGAGACTATGGCATCCCCAATAGGGGTATGTCGTGAGGCTGAAGGTAGTGGGGAGGGGAAGGACATGGGGAAGAGGAAGGTTGGGAAGTATCTGGCTATTCAGATCTGGTCACCAAACACGGCTAAAGCCATTTCAAACAACGTTTCAATTCTGAATGGTGGCTTTTAACCAGGGCGATACTTAGAGTATCTACCACTCTGGAACGTGTACCAAATATAATTTTTAATAAAACGTATGAATTTAATGTGTTATGACACATATTAATTAAATAAAAGTTATTGGCACACGCCGGGTTTGAACCCGCGACCTTTGGATTCGTAGTCGAGCGTCTTACCACTCGGCTATGGAGGCCGTCGAAACTCATCCAGTTCAACATTCCTTGCCGTAGACTCAGAAACAATGAATTGCTGTTCCTCAATCATCACTCTACTAATTATTGGGATCATTCTCCACTGTCCAGAATGTCGAGACTTGTTAACTCACGCCATGGTCTTGAAATTTTTGGTAGCAGTCTAAATGATTTTTGTCATTCTTTACGACTCTACCAAAACTTTGACTTGAATCTTCTTTCTAATGTATATTTTGTCCCATTTTTGTCATTGCTTCATCTTAATATAATGCTGTTCTTTCTCTGTTGCTCTTTTTTCATTTCGTGTTTTGTATTTTTTTTGTAATTGGACAATAGGCCGTTAGTTTATAAATAAAAATCGCCTCCGTTAATCACCGATTCTCGACCCGTTTCAGCATTTGATCAAATTAGTGTCCAGCATAACAGCACGACCGTTATGTTATCACCAAGACCTAAATTTCCTCGCAGAATGTGGAATAACGTATTTGACCTAAACACAGTCGAAATATATTTTTAAAGCCATGACATTTTCACTGATGTTTCCCATTCTGATAATAGTGCCAAATAGCCAGGAAAAAAATGCTTTGTCGAAAATGTACACTGCATGCGCTAAACCGAAAATTCCTAGAAGTGTTATCTATACCGATTTGAAAAAATAAATGCCAATTTACATACGACCTTTCGCCTCCTCAGTCTCAGACAATGAAACGTTTTACCGCTCACGAAAGAATTTCGACTTTTGAAAATGTTTGATCAATTTCTGCAGAAGTAAGGAAAAATATAGCCTATTTCTGGCACACGGACACGCCCACAAAACCCTTCTATCGGTGTATCCCCTTAGACTCTAAGGCTTAGAGTATATAGAGTGGTATCCACCCAAGGCAGTGTAGTCAGTTTTTGATGATTTTTACCTGACTCGGAGGACCTGGGCGTGGCTAAGACTAGGGCTAGGGTATTTATACATCCATTCATATCACATATCGACATAATGTTTTTGTTTATTCGTATAACCACTTTTTCACAGTATTGTTATCAACAAAAATATAGCATCTAACCTAAAAAACCGTTAAGTTGTGTCAAGTTTGGTGGCATTATAAAAAATGTGAGCGGAGTCCCGCGGTGACCCAGGAGCCCAAGATCATTGTTACAGTACATTGAAGCGGAGTATTGTTGTCTCTTTCTCTTTCATGGTGTACGGCTTAAAAACCCGGAGAAAGTGATTTATCGCAATTTTGTATAGGTTGGGTAAAAATATTTAGCTCTCCCTCCATATATTGATTCTCTAAGTGTATCCCTTCAGTGTCTTCGTGAATCCAAGAAACTTAATTTCATCTTAAGTAAGATGCAACAAGTATCGACAGGAAGCCGAATTAACCTTTCGGTTCCAAGAAAAAATAAATAAACAGGTCGACTTCCTTCCGGCACAGGAAAGGGTTCGAGTTTAAATTTCGAAAAGAGAACACAAAAGATGGCCGCCGACGCGTGACGAAAAAGAAACGAGATAAATAACACGAAACAATTAGCTCTTTCCGATAGAAAAAAGTTATTTGGGATAATATATCGCTCACAATGGTCACTTCGTAGTTGGTTTTATTTTAGTCTTTGGGCTCAGAATCGTGTCCTGTTTTAGGACTAGACTTGACATGAAATATAGCTAAAACTAACCACCACGCGTAATTTCCCCGCAGGAGTAGGCAGAGAGGATGTATTTATAAAATAGTCCTTTCGTTCATTATTTCCTTCTCCAAAATAAAGCATTCCAAGTAGCAATGTAACTTCAGAGCAATAATATACAAGAGAGAGGGCTGCTGTCGTCAGTCTCTATGAAGTTTTTCAGACTCGGCTAGACCTGGGCGTGGCTAGGATTAGGGCTAGGGTATTAATACATCCATTCATAGCACATGTCGACATAATGTTTTTGTTTATTCGTATACCCACTTTTTCACAGTATTGTAATAAACAAAAATATAGCATGTAACCTAATAAACCGTTGAATTATGTTATTATTTATTTCGCGTATCAAAACCTGTGGGCGGAGTCAACGGAGACGCGGGACACGAAGAACATTCTAACAATACTTTAAAGCGGTGCGATAATTTGGGAGATTTTTTGTCTCTTTCTTTCTCATGGTGTACGGCGTAAAAACCCGGAGAAAGTGATTTATCTCAAATCTGTATAGGTTGGGTAAAAAAATAACTCTCTCTCCATATATTGTTATTCCCTGGATGTAACCGTTCTGTACAAACTAACATAAAGAACTACTTTATTTTGCGGCAATTCACACTTCAAACATTTCTCACTGTGGGAATGCTTCAATCGTAGTACTTCAAATTTACTCTTCTGACAAATCGCCGCACATTTTGTAGTGTGAAGTTCGTGAAGCAATGAATGAACTGCGAACTGATTATGATTATGTAGCAGTCGCTCGAGTTCCTAGTTTCTACACTACCTACAACGGTGCGAATTGAGCGATTGAACTGTTACTTCAATTGAAGCGTTCACCGAGAATGGTCTATTTGAAATAACTTCTAGTTCGTGAAGCTTTCACAAAACTTTGAAGTTTTTCCCATTGCTAATGTCAAGCAAAGACATTATAAACTTATAGACACTTGTAGAACTCTCAAAGCGGCAATCAAAAGATACGATAATCGCCGTACTTTCGATTCATCGGATTTAGTATTAAATTGTCACGCGTCGCTTGAGGTCGTATATATTTTTTTACTATATTTAAACAAATTGCATAAATTAGTGTCAAAATATCATCGTTTGTGGTGAGAATGTGTTTCCACTTCACTGCGAACGCTAGTAAAAGCCAAGGGATAACATTTTATTCATAAGTATACGCAAATTACTTATTATTTTAAATAATACATTATGTCCACTGTTTCTCGAAGATTTCAAGCGCCATTAGAGAGAGTGAGATGGTTAACGTAGCATACATGAGCATAAGAAAGACAACCTACTGACAGTAGGTCGTCTTATTCGGCGTTCCCTATTCGTTGATGCGGAATGTTGTATTCGACGCAACTTGTAAGTTTGAAACGCCGCCCGGTCCTATATCTATTTCATTCATACACACATATTCTTTGAATGTCTATCCTTATCATACAAGACCAAGAGTGGTAGTTTCCAGAGTGGTAGATACTCTAAGTATCGCCCTGGTGAAAGACCACCATTCAGAATCGAAACGTTGTGTTTGTGTTTTGGTGACCAGATCTGAATAGCCAGGTACTTCTCAACCTTCCTCTTCCCGATCTCCTTCCCCTCCCCACTACCTTCAGCCTCACAACATACCCAATTTGGGGATGCCATAGTCTCACTGGCTCTAGACGGTTGGGAGCAGTTGAGACTCTTGTGCGGTATTCATGTAAAAAAATAAATGTTTTAATGAAAATTACTGGGCACGCAAGTGTGTTATTGTCACATTTTGCGTAAATATTCTACGACAATAACGTTTCTATATGTTTGTAATGTCATTGATGTCAAGTAGTAAAAATATGTTGACAACCGAATAGCAAAAAACATGGCGTCTTTAATTCACATTTTGGCCGCTCGTAGAGTAGTATGTCGAACTTTATTTCACTGCAGTGATGGCTTGTGACAAATTTCAATGCGTTTAATTCCTTTGTTTTCGTTGATCATTAGTCATTTGTAAATATGTAATTCTGAATTCAAACTGAGTCACGCTATTTCCCGCCAAAACGTCATGGCACTGGCGGGAAAGCGCCCCCTAGTCTGCGCGCGCAGACGTCTGCTTCTAATTTTGAAATATTATTGTCGTGATGAATTCGCGGGAATTTCCCGTGGAAGGAATATTTTCACATGACAAATGTCACTTCTGTGAACATTTGTTATTTTTTGTAGTTTATAATTTTTTTATATTTTTTTATTTACTTTACATAAACCCTTAGTTTCAATGCTTTACTAGATATATGGTAAGTCCTCCCTCATTCTACAGGGAACATGTTCCGCTTATAATGATGGTACTTAGTAGAAATATTGTTATTGTTATTGGTAATTAATAACCTGGGAATATTTGTCTTTCTTCGAAATGAGGGTATTCCAATTTACAACTTACTTCCTATTAACCTGAAAAACATTTACTTATACGTAAAATAAACTATAAAGATCCGCATAGTTTTAGTCAAAATAGCGATGACTCGGGTAGCACTGTAGCGATAAGAAATATAAATAAACTCCGACTAAAAAAAATAGGGTTTACCCTCTGGATGCCAGGAAAACATTTGATATTATTTATTTATAAACAAGCGGACCATTGTCCAATTACAAAAAAATACATAACACGAAATGGGAAAAAAGATCCACAGAGAAAGAACAGCACGTACATAATATTTTAATGAAACAATGACAAAAATAGGACAAATATACATTAGAAAGAAGATTCAAATCAGAGCCAAGGTCAAGTCAAAGTTTTAGTAGAGTCGTAAAGAATGACAAAAATCATTTAGACTGCTACCAAAAATTTCAAGACCATGGCTTGAGTTAACAAGTCTTGACATTCTGGACATTGGAGAATTATACCCATAATTAGTAGAGTGATTATTGAGGAACAGCAATTCATTGTTTCTGAGTCTACGGCAAGGAATGTTATATTCTTGGGATAGGCGAGAACTGCAGTACAGTAGATAGTGGATTGAAGGTTTGTAAATGGTGTTGGATATACGAGTATGTCTATACTATATGAAGAGAGAGCTAAACATTGTTACCCAACCTATACAAATTTATGATAAATCACTTTCTTCGGGTTTTTACGCCGTAAACCTCGAGAGAGAAATAGATAAGACAAGTTCTCACACAATATAGCACCGCTTTTAGATATGTAAGCATGTTCTCCGTCTCTGGCGACCCCGTCCACTTCCTTTTTTTTATGCGACATGACAGGACAGAATTCAACGGTTTTTCAGGTTATATCCTGTATTTTTGTTTATAACAATACTGTGAGAAAGTGGTTATACGAATAAACAAAAATATTATGTCGATATGTGCTATGAATGGATGTATACATACACTAGCCCTAGCCACGTCCCAGTCAGGCAAAAATCATCAATACTGACTACACTAGCGCTCCCTCCTGGTATATTATTGCTCTCAGGTGCAGCCGGACACAAAGGCCCCGCAGGATAGGTATTCAAAAACAGTGTTAACAAGCAGAAAAATAAACATGGGAATTTCTGGCCTACGCCAGCCTAAAAAGCTCGACAACTAAGGGGCTAAATCAATTTGTTTGTATTGAATTATTGCGGTGGGTGTGTTATGATTTGTGATTCGGATAAAACAGATTCTCGATTTACCGACGTGACTCAGTAGACGCCGGGCGATACTAACGTCAACATCGGCAAAATAGAAATTAATGGTAACTCGTCTACAATGGCGTAATGATTGTCTGCGTGGACTATGCATCTAGGTTGTCTCTCCACTGAATTTCGCCACGAGGCCATTTGTATGTCTTCGAAATAGAATTACAATACTTGAAATATGTTTTAATCAATGACGTTACATATATATAGACACGTTGTAGAGCTCTCAAAGTGGCAATCAAAAATCACGCTAGTTGGTGTGATCGGTGTTTAAGCCGATTTAGTACTAAACGGTCACGCGTCGCTTGAGGTCGTTAACTATATCTAAACAAATTATAAAAATAAGTGCCAAAATGCCCTCGTGTGTGATGAGAAAGTGTTAGAGAAAGCGAGTAAGCGAAGTGCCATCTCATTCTTTCCAGAGCATTCAACATCACTAGCAAGTATGGAACGCAGTCCGCGTAAGCGAGTAAGCGAAGTGCCATCTCATTCTTACGAGAACATTCAACATTACAAGCAAGTATGAAACGCGGTCTGAACTTCGGATCTGTTTCGTTCATACCATAGACATAAAATACAAGACACGTCATATTCATACAAATTGAACGATAAATATGGCATGCCCTGAAAGCATGAAAAGGATAGCCATATCAAGCAGAATATGTGTGTATGAATGAGATAGCTATATGAACGTCCTGCGTTACATTCTCCGCGTTACAAGCCCTCTCTTCCCTAACGAACTTACGAGCGAAGTAGCATGCGACGTACTCGTGTACTGTTGCTAGGTTGTCTTCCACACACTTATGTATTTCTGCATTCGCTATTTCACTTATTTGAATAATTGTATTAATTGAAATAATAAGTGATTTGTGTGTACTTCGCATGAAAAGAAACTCCATGAGATTTGTTTTTTGTTCCCGAATGATTTTTACACTTGTCAAAAGCACAGGAAGGCATTTATCTCAGAAAAGAGCTTACAGCGATGCGTTTGTGGCAGCTGGTGACAGCTCGTTCGTCAAACGAATGTTTGTGCGAGACTAAACGCATTAAATCTCAGGTATGCCACGTTGGCTTAGTTTCGTACAGTCACGCGCGGTGTCTCAGTAACGTATCTACATTATTTAATTCATCTAAGGTTCATACACATATATTCTATGAATGTCTATCTTTGTCATACATGACCGATATTTGAATGATGAATTTACTGGTAACGTGTGTGTTTTGCTTGCCACATTTTGTGTTAATATTCTAAGGCTATAACCTGTCTATATATATGTAACGTCATTGGTTTTAATGGTATTAATAAGAACCACCCTTACCTACCCAGGTTATCCGAGAGAGTTGTGCCAGGCAAGAAACACGAACCCGGCAAGTCATTCCACAGATGGAGAGCAAGAACGAGAAATCTTGAGCAGACATTTGGCTTGTTACGAGCTGTGTACAGGTGCCAAAGGTATTTATGACGTCGGTTCTTTGGAGCACATTTAACCTAAGCAGCGTTAGATCGTGCACAGCATTCCCACCTGACACAGAGTTATAAGAAAAGGATTACAATACACCCGTCACGACGAGGGAATCCATCAAACGGATCGCCCTTTTTGACGCAGTTAAGGGATTTTTCAGCTACATATCTAGTTAGTGTTAGGACAACAGCATCCCCGATTGGGGTATGTTGGAAGGCCGAATGTACTGGTAATGGGAAAGAGATGAGGAAGAGAAAGGTTGGGAAGTACCTGGCTATTCAGATCCGGTCACCAAGGTTAAAGCCATTTCAAGCAACGTTTCGATTCTGAATGGTGGTCTTTCATCAGGGCGATACTTAGACTAACTACCACTCTGGAACGTGCCGCAAATATACAATGGCCTGTTCAAAAGAAAAGGTGAATTTTAAATTTTCGCGGGCTGTGTACATTCGATTATCGTTTTTTTTTATGTTGGTACACATATGTTTATCATATGTTAGCATTATCAGCCATTTTGGATTAGTGGTTTGTTTTTGACAACTGGAAAGGTTGGTCACGTTTTTGTGTGTTCTCCGACTTTTTATTTTTGAAAAAAATGGATTAAAGAATATGTATTAAATTTTGCGTTTAAAATGGAATAAAGTGCTCTAACGCACTTAAAATGTTGACTGTGGCATTCGGTGAGTCTACTTTGTCTCAAAAAAGTATTTATAAGTGGTACAAGCGCTTTACAGAAGGCCGAGAAGATGTTGATGACGATGAGCGTCCTGGAGTTATGGAAAAACAAATCATGGATTTTATTCTTTGATCCATTTTTTTCAAAAGTAAAAAATCGAAGAACACACAAAAACGTGACTAACCTTTCCAGTTGTCAAAAACAAACCGATAGTGGAATGTACACAGCCCGCGAAAATACAAAATTCACCTTTTCTTTTGAACAGGCCATGTATATTATTTTTACATGAATTTAATATAATAACATATTAAATTCATGTAAAAATAAATTTATTTGCGCACGCAGGGATTGGAACCCACGATCTCTATAGGATTAAGAGCCTTCGTATTAATAAAGCACTTTGAGGTTCACAAAAACGGTCAATATTATCATTATTATGTCAAGTTATTGGCAAGTTATTGGCAAAAACAGGAGACAGTGGAATGGATGCATAAATAGATGGCATATTCACCATTCGCAGTCTTTAGATGACTTTTATTGGAATCTTGTATAGTTGCACCGTGACTCACGCTCATACTGCGCAACTTCGGGGTCGACTTTTTGTGAAATTCCGGTCATCCCCGACATTCTCTTCCATTCACTCGCGTCTCAATTATACTCCTGCCGAATTTCAACGGTCATTTCACAGAGTAAATCGCCTTCTAATCTAAGTAGTATTGTTGTCAATGGATAAAGAAGATACCTGCCCTAAAGTATATTCTGTGCCGGAGACACATAGTTTGGACACCAGGCAAGTTCACAGCGTTTTGATGAATTTAAAAATAAAAGTTGATTCTTTGAAGATTCGATTCGGAAACATAGAGTTGGTAGAGTAGTATCTATCCAAGGCAGTGAAGTCAGTTTTTGACTTGTTTTTGATGATTTCAAACTGACTCGGCTTACCTGGGCGTGGCTAAGACTAAGGCTACGGTATTTATACATCCATTCATATCACATATCGACATAATGTTTTTGTTTATTCGTATAGCCACTTTTTCACAGTATTTAAATGAACAAAAATATAGCATATAACCTAAAACACCGTTTAGTTGTGTCAAGTTTAGTGGCATAATAAAAAATGTGGGCGGGGTCCCGCGGTGAACCAGGACCTTAAGATCATCCTTACCGTATATAGAAGCGGTCTCTGAAATTTGTTTTCTCTTTCTCTTTCATGGTGTACGACGTAAAAACCCGGAGAAAGCGATTTATCGCAAGTTTGTGTAGGTTGGGTAAAAATAATTAGCTCTCCCTCCATATATTGCTACTTCAAGTTCGGAAACATAATATATCCAACTAGACATGTTCTCTTACTAGACTCCAAACCTCTACACTGGCGACAATGAAATCCATTGAAAAATATGTTTGTGTTAGATTTATAGATTAGTACTTCCATTAAATCCGAAAATTTGTAATACCCTTACAAGAATTTGGTCCATAGTCTGGAAGGTCTTTGAGGTTAAGTAAAATAGCAAAAAGGAAATGAGACGAAAGAAGAAAACAATCACGTTAATATGGCATTTAAATAGGAATCATCTGTGCATCTATCCAGCTGCAACATTGGGAGTATTTGCTCCACCGAGCTGCCGTAGACCAGTGAACCAAACACGTCATTTGTCCACATCGGCTCGCTGCTTTCTCGGACACCACTAATCAGTATCACCACCGGTATCACGTAGCCATCTGCCACTGTGTCCCTCTTTACTCCGGCATTAGTTGCGCTCGAGCGCTCATGTATCCATGGTCATCAGTATGGTCATCATGGTCTCTTTCACCATCCATCCAGCCATCAGACATTAGCTCCACTCCGTCTTATTTCT
The DNA here is from genome assembly GCA_022651775.1 of Drusus annulatus. NCBI lineage: Eukaryota > Metazoa > Arthropoda > Insecta > Trichoptera > Limnephilidae > Drusus > Drusus annulatus. The sequence continues at coordinate 1,003,326 of JAGWCC010000370.1, read as the reverse complement.
TATCACTCAAGCATTCACGCATGTCTCATGTGATGTCTCTATTTTCGCGGAGTAAAGAATCAAAAAAAAATAAGGTGGTACAACGGCACTTCTGTGGCTAATGTAACTAATAAGTTGAAATATGGCTTACGGTCTAAATTAGACAGAAATACTTACAAGCAAAAATTTTTTGTCTCTTTCTCTCTCATGGTGTACGACGTAAAAATCAGGAGAAAGTGATTTATCACAAGTTTGTGTAGGTTGGGTAAAAAGAATTAGCTCTCCCTCCATACATTGTTTCTCCAAGATAATAACGCATGAGTTAAACACATTTCAAATTTGCCTTAAACGCCGAAACAGCTGTCACTAAAAACAAAAATAAAAAAAACTTAAAATAGCAGAACTCAATAAAAATAATAATATTAAATTTAATTCAATTGATTTATATAAAAATAAAAAATAAAACTAAAAAACAACCTACTTCTTATATACAAAAAAATCAAATTAGCAAATTTAATTTAATTTTTTATTTATTTTTTTTATTAGGGTTTTTGTGTTCAATTTGTAGAACTCCATTTTAATTTTTACATAATTCAATTGAATTAAATTTAATATTATTATTATTGAGTTCTGCTATTTTAAGTTTTTAATTTTTGTTTTTAGTGACAGCTGTTTCGGCGTTTAAGGCCATTGTCAAACTGTATTACTGTATTAATTATATATATAAAAAAAAAGAAAAGCAAATTTAATATGTGACTAGCTTTAGATGCTAAAACACGTTCCTTAAGGCAAACTGATTTATAGGTTTATTGTAATCTTTCCCCAATCCTGATGGCACACTTGCATCTTTAATAAAGTAACTTCTTTCTTCTACCATAAACATCTAAAGTTTACTTGTTAATTCAATTCAAGAATAGTGAATACCGCACAAAAGTCCCAACTGCTCCCAAACGTCAAGAACCAGTAGGACTATGGTATCCACAATTTGGGTATGTTGTGAGGTTGAAGGTAATGGGGAGGGGGAAGGAGATGGGGAAGAGGAAGGTCAGGAAGTAGCTGGCTGTTCAGATCTGGTCACAAACGGCTAAAGCCATTTCAATCCACCAACGTTTCGATTCTCAATGGTGGTCTTTCACCAGGGCGATACTTCACAGAGTATCTACCACTCCGGAACGTGCCGCAAATACACTTAATACTATTTTACATGAATTAAATGTGTTATGACACATTTTAATTAAATGGAAGTTATTTGTGACGCCGGGTTTGAACCCGCGACATTTGGATTCGTAGTCGAGCGTCTTACCATTCGACCATGGAAGCCGTCAGACTTATATGTAAAGTTAAGTTTTCAGATGTTAACTATCTTCAGAGTAACGTTCACTTCTTCTACCAAATCTTACATCAACATTCCTCTCGACTATCAGTTAAGCAATCTTCGTCCAAATTTGTCCAGGATATTAGAGGTTTCTTATTTTCATCAATTATCTCAGCGCTACATCCCTTTATATATATATATAGCATCTATGCAGACTATGGCATCCCCAAATAGGGTATTTTATGAGGCTGAAGGTAGTGGGGAGGGGAAGGAGATTGTGAAGACGAAGGTTGGGAAGTACCTGGCTATTCATATCTGGTCACCAAGCACGGCTAAAGCCATTTCAAGCAACGTTTCGCTAACAACCGTAAATGAGGCCGTCATATGCAGTAAAAATCTCAGTTTCCAGCCATTCTACGAAGAGCCTCGACATTGGTCACCCTTTTTGCCCGAGGGTGTTATCAGAGACTTAAATCATCCAAATGAAAAATTTTGTATATATAAAATAAGTCAAATATATCCTATTTTAATGGATCACATAAATATCCACATCGACCATAGTCTTCATACCTTTCTTGACAGAAAATTCGGTGATGGCAAAAACCAACCGGAAGACTGAGCATTTACCTACAAATCGTCTTTTTTCCAATTAGAATCGTTTTAAAATGGTCTCGATGTCATTTAACTCTAATAAAAGTGGAATAATTTTGCAGTCGGTATTGAAATGGTGACGAAAAGGTATCCAAGTGGTGATAGAGCAGAGGAAGTCAGGCATAGACAATGAGATAGAAAGGGTATATGTAGTCTTCTGTGTTTCCGGTAGCATATTATTGTCTATTATTTTTTGTCTGTTACCTGTCCCTAACCTGAAATTAACATCAACGTTTAGGACTTCTGTAATGGGAAGTGTTTAACTTTGCGACGGTAATTGTCAGTAATTTGAAAGCGAATGGCTTCGGAATTCAGAAGCCTTATCGATTTAGCCTTTTTTATACCGATCGGAAGCACCTATTTTATTATTCAACGAGTCCCGTTAGACCTTGAGTGCGTAAGAAACGATGATTCCTGCTGGTTAGCAACTCGGTGTGATTATTTGTCTGTCAATGTCCTCTGACGACAGCTGCGGGCTATTTAAAAAAAAAAAAAAATATGTGAATACCGCGCAAGTTCCCCAACTGTCCGTAGCCAGTGGGAACTGTGGCATCCCTGATTGGGTATGTTATGAGGCTGAAGGAAATAGGGAGGGGAAGGAGATGGGAAAGACAAAGGTTCGGCAGTACCTGGATAGTTTTGGATCTGAATGGTGGTCTTTTACCAGGGCGATTCTAAAAGTACACTCTGGAGATTATTTAGGGTGGTTTATCTTGTTTTATTAAACCTAGATGCTACTAAGACTAGACGACTTCCGTAGCAGAGCGGTAATTTCCTTGGCTCGGGGCCCAGTGGTGAAAGACGACGGCTGAATTTAAAAGTTTAAAATGATTTCATTTATTCACATAGTGATACATTTGAATTCTGAGGATCATCTGGAAGAATTTAATTCAGAAATGTTTAATTACGTTTAGTGGCCAGTTGTAATAGCCCGGCATTTCCCAAATCACTTCTTCCCCTTATCTTTCTCACTTTCTTCAGCTTAACAATATTTCCGAAATTGGGGATGACATAGTTCTACTGGCTCCGAGCAGTTGTGATACTGTATCTACTAAAAATGTTGCTAGTTTAATGGTATACGGGTCTTTGTATAACCATTTCCCCGCGAGGGTCTCTCACCATGGCGACACTGAGAGTATCTTCCATTCTGAAACAAGGAGGAAAAAACCTGTAATCTGTTTTTTTTTAAACTGACTTGAATCCACGACCTCTGGGCCCAGTTCCAAAGAGCTTACCGCTTAACTACACATGTCTTCAAGTTGGCATTTGCCTGAAATAATGCGGTGTACTTATATCATTCTGTGATATATTTATATTTCATGTAACACATTTCATAAATGCGTTTCAGGAATGTATTGCATTACCCCCTACCTACTGGAATAATCTCAGAGCAATAATATACCAGGAAAGATGGCTTTGCGAAACAGTATAGTCAGGGTTGTTGTTTTTTTCCTGACTCGGGCGTGGCTAAGGTTTTCATGGACCCACCTTTTTACATTTGTCACATCCATTTATAGCACATAATGTTTTGTTAATTTGTATAATCACTTTTTCACAGTATTGTTATAAAAAAAATATAGAATATAACCTCAAAAACCGTTGAGTTATGTCGCATAACAAAACGTTGTGAGCGGAGTCCCCGGAGACGCGGAAGACGGAAAACATGTTTACATACCTAAAAGTGGTGCGATATCATATGACAACCTGTCTTGTCTTTTTCTCTCTCACGGTTTACGACATAAAAACCCGGAGAAAGTGATTTATCGTAAATTTGTATGGGTTGGGTAAAAATATTTAGCTCTCTCTCCATATATAATATTATATATTCTTGTTCCAAGATTGACATAAACAAACCTTCATATTCCAGGAATTGACAGAAGAAATCGCCTTCAAGCAAGGGGCCGTAGAATCCACTGTGGAATCTGGCCTCGAGCTGATGAAGCACATCTCCGGAGACGAAGCTCTTCAGCTCAAGGACAAGCTGGATGCTCTGCAGCGAAGGTACGGAGACCTGAGCAGCCGGGGAGCTGATCTCCTGCGTCAGAGGCGCTGCCACTGCTACAGCACTTCCATAACAGCCATAATAAGTAAGTGATTCATTTACATTTATAATTTTCCCCATATATTGTGTCAGGCTACATGTTATTGCAGACATTAGCTAGCTAAGTACTTTATAAGTTAATTATACTAGCTAAGTCCCTCCATCATTGCACGAGCAACTAGGAATTAAAATATTTTTACGTTATTCGTAACCTAGGAATGTCTCTCTTTCTTTTTAAATAAAAAATCAAAAAGAGGTAAAACGAAGAACAATGCAATTATGTGTGCGATTTGAGATAACGACAAAGCCTCAAGTCCTAAAAGATACATCAGACGTTCAAATAAAAGTTTGTGAATGGACTCTCCGATTAACTTTATCTCAAATATTCTTTTTAAAAGATAATAAAGAAAACAGGTAGACACATTTCATTCACCAAAATATAGGCATGCACTGTTTGCTGGAGGATGTAGAAAGGTACTTTGGACACGAGACTCGACAAGGGCGACACGAAAAATAAGTACATTTTTTTCCAGCTAAAATCACGAAGAAGTAACGAGGAACTGTAATATTTTATATTTTCGTAGAAATCAATCACTTTGTGGTTTGACATATTTAAAGAAATAATAAATATTAATTATCAAGTAAATTTTTCTAGCAGTCTAATATTAGGTATATTTCCTGTAAACTCATAAAATTTAACATTATTCTTTAATCGTCTTCTCAGTTGACGTTTTGTGTCTATCAATTAATATTATCTGTCTCTTTCTCTCTGTTCCTTAGTTATCATTTAAATGTTATTCTATTGTTCTCTCACTGTTTTGTTATTTATTTTTATTTTACAATTTGTTCTCCCTCTAATAATAATAATAATATAATATTTGGACGATTTGTATAGCGCCGTTTTGTGAAAAATCACATCAAGGGCGCTGTACAGATCTTATTTTCTATCATTACATATTAATTCCTGGTTTAAATAGGAAAATATACAGGAACATACTTATCTGGCAGGTCCCATCAGATAGACCCAATTATTAACTTAAAATTATGATCATGATTTTTTTTTCTGTATGTATATATATAACCGCATACTTCGTATTTTAGTTTAGTTTAATTTTGTACCCTGATGATGCTTAGGCTAAGCGAAACCGGTCGGTCATAAAAATTAAATAATATTCGTGGTCTTTTTCAAAGTTTTTTTTTTAATAATATTTTTACGTATGTATGTGTATATATGATATATAATATTTTACTCTCTGGTAATATTTTTTTAAATGGAACGGTCAGCCACTTTTACTTTGCCTTTAAATATTATCCTTTTTTTTAAATAATATGTAGACAACAGTGTGTGCACCATCATAATTCATTCCAAGTTGGTATTCGACTTAATTCCATAATAAACCGTCACTGTCTATATTAACCGATAAAGATACATCAACCGGTAGAAGTGACCGTGTTTCAAAAGTAAGGTATCTTCTGGAGAAATTTTTCATAAATCGAAATTCTTTCATGAACAGACAATCAATTTCATTAACCTGTCTAAGGCCTAGGAGTCAAAAGGTCTTTTGTAAATTGAAGACATCAGTTTTCTTTTAAATCGATATGGTTCACATTTCTAGGGATTTTCTGTTCAGTTATATTAACCCATTAACCTATAAAAAACTAAATATTAATAATGATTAAAAACATGTGGAATATCTTACAACTCCTGTTTCCTAAGATAAGAATACATATCATTTGATTGGTCGAACGGGTGACATCACCGCCGTGGATTAAACGTATCTTTATTTTTTGTACGAACTTCAAACAAGACTACCGTTCGACCGGAGACCATTTCCACGGTATTATCTCTATACGAGCGTTCTGACAAAGTTAGTAGCGATACTATGTGCCCGTGTACATCTAGTTAAGAGGTATATTATGATAATAAACTGGACAACATTTGGAAGAAGTATCTCATTGCATCTGCTATACAGTAATTACTGTCTACTCTACTGTCTCTCTAGGACGTAGCAGATCAGAAAATAATTATCTATCAAGAGATTAGAAAAATCTACTTTATATTTTTCATGAGCCTCTGGTGTACAGTTTAGGACATATGTCTTCATCAATTTTCTCCAGTTTTTCCGATTCTAGACTCCTCTCACCTACTCGAAGTATGCAGTTTTAGAAATTGTCAGTCCATCTCATCTGTGAGCTTCTTTTTTGTAGTGAATACCGCACAAGAGTTCCAACTGGTCCCAACCGTCTGGAGCCAGTGGGACTATGGCATCCCCAATCGGGGTATGTTGTGAATCTGAAGGTAGTGGGGAGGGGAAGGAGATGGGTGAGAGGAAGGTTGGGAAGTAGGTATCTGGCTATTCAGACCTGGTCATCAAACACAGCTGAAGCCATTTTTAAGCAACGTTTTGTCTCTGAATGGTGATCTTTCAGCAGGCCGATTTATTCTTTTTTGGAATATAAAAGTTATTTGCGCACGCCGGGTATTTGAACCCGCGACCTTTGGATTCGTAGTCGAGCGTCTTACCACTCGACCATAGAGACCGTCATCTAAAAGATATTGCCAAAATGTTTTCATTTAAATCAAAAGGTTTGACGTGTGCCACTGCACTGTGTCGCCTCGATTTAAGATATTTAAGGATGCTGACATAAACAAAAGATGCGTCACTTCCTCTCCAGACTAGACAATATAGAATCATAGCGATAGGTACACCTATCTTCCTGCGTTAAATCTATAATAGATAACTAGAAGAAAAGGTCACAAATCTTATCTCGACAGATGGAAATTTTGAGGAAGCTAAGTCCCCTTGAATAAGTAGCGTTAAATTAGCATCACGAATTTGATTTTTTTACGTGAAAACCTACCGCATAATGGCTGATTCACAACAACGTCCGGTTCCGCTCAGTGCCGATATTGTTCCGCAAGAAAACTTATTGATATGGTATGAATATCAATCAAGGAGTATGTGCCAAGACAAATTTGTGTGGCAGTATATCCTTCTGCCCACCCTTGTGATATTTAACTACTTATTTAGTTAAATAATTATTTTGAAGTGTAAAAATACTTACAACGCAGATTTTATTTATTTTTTAAACCATTTTTTTATCACTAAATAATATTTTTATTAATTATTAATTATTAAAAATATTATTTAGTGAATCTTTACCACACAAGAGTCTCAACTGCTCCCAACCGTCTAGAGCCAGTGAGACTATGGCATCCCCAAATAGGGTATGTTGTGAGGCTGAAGGTAGTGGGGAGGGGAAGAGGAAGATTGGGAAGTACCTGGCTATTCAGATCTGGACATCAAACACGGTTAAAGCCATTTCAAGCAACGTTTCGATTCTGAATTGTGGTTTTTCACCAGGGCGATACTTAGAGTATCTACCACTCTGGAACGTGCCGCAAATATACTTTTTATTACTTTTATATGAATTAAACAAGGCATCCTGTACGGAGTAAATGTAAAAAAAAAAACGATATTGAGAATAACTGTCACTCTGGAATGTGACGCAAACTTACTTTATATTATTTTACTTTAATTATCTTTAAACAACTCTTACGCCATACCAACTCTTGGCATGACCCGAGTCGAGTATTCGATTCGTGAACATGCAATGTTGTAATCCATTTATTACAAACGTCAAATGCAATGTTATAATTATTTAGATTTAGTTAGTTTTTGGCAGGAAACAGCATTATGTATATCCACGAAGTCTCCCGAACATTTTAAATCACGTATGGTCATTGTCCACCAACCAAATGACCAAAACTTCTTAGTTCATCCGAGTTTATTGACTTGCCCGAACAACTAACTGGGTACACAGTACACAGGTAGCTCCCGGCAAGCACAATGAAGTATCTCTTTCCTCACCCACAGCAGAGAGATGTGTCCTGACTCCACAATCGGGACATCTGTGACAGGGTATGGTGCCGGGGATGCTGTGAGACAATGAGATGAGGAGATAATGAAGATATTTACAATCTGTGCCCGGGCAAGAGACGCACACTGAATTGAGAGGCTGGAACAGACGAGGGCTTGAATACCAAATGGTTAATATTATCAGAGTTTGGAGAAATAGTGTTGGTTTTGATGTTTACGTCATTAATTTATAATTTATACCAAACGACGTTCCAATATTCAGGAACTAGTGCCTACCTCTCAGAAACGGAATTATGGTTAGTTAGTTAGTTAGGTACAACCTTGAAGTAAGAATATATATGGAGAGGTACCTTTGTGAAACAGTGTAGTCAGTATTTTTAACTTTATTCTGCCTCCATAGAAAGAGACACAGATATAATAAAAGATGTTATATAACCTATTAGTTACCGCCCACATGGAATTCTGACATTTTAAATAAACATATTTGTACACATTAAACAAAACAATATCAATAAACCATTAAAATTATTTATAAAGTCAAAATATCACACAAACACTAATAACTAATAACAGAAGGTTTGCCTTAATAATGATGGAAGCTTTTTGTTGATTTTATGTTTTTATATCATTAAAAATGTGAGAATTCTAAAGTTCGGTCAAATTTTTTTTAAACTGTTGAAATATCTCAGAAAAGTGATGTTTTATAATCTTTGTTTAGCCTTATTTGAATATTCACGCATAGCACATATCACCATCATATTTGATTTATTTGGATAACCACTGGAAGTTTTTTATTCAACACAAATATCAGAAATAAACTCAAAATCCGTCGATGTAAGTTATGCGACTCGGTGATGTGAAGTTAGCACGGACGGAGAGCATCCTTACATTCTTAGAAGTGTTTCAATATTATGGGACTACTTTTCTTGTCTCTTTTTCTCTCATGGTATACGACGTAAAAATCCGGAAAAAGTGATTTATCGCAAATTTGTATAAGTTGGGTAAAACCTTAGAGTACATAGAGTAGTATCTATCCAAGGCAGTGAAGTCAGTTTTTGACTTGTTTTTGATGATTTTAACCTGACTCGGCGCACCTGGGCGTGTCTAAGACTATGGCTAGGGTATTTATACATCCATTCATATCACATATCGACATAATGTTTTTGTTTATTCGTATAGCCACTTTTTCACAGTATTTTTATCAACAAAAATATAGCAAATAACCTAAAACACCGTTTAGTTGTGTCAAGTTTAGTGGCATAATAAAAAATGTGGGCGGAGTCCCGCGGTGACCCGGGAGCTTAAGATCATTGCGACAGTACATAGAAGCGGTGTATTATTTTTGTTGTCTCTTTCTCTCTCATGGTGTACGACTTAAAAACCCGGAGAAAGTGATTTATCGCAAGTTTGTGTAGGTTGGGTAAAAATAATTAGCTCTCCCTCCATATATTGTTACTTCAAGGGTAAAACTATTTAGCTCTCTCTCCATACATATTCTTACTTCAAGGGTACAACAAGTAAATTTGTCACGAACGAAATAAAATCCCCGGAGTGCAGAAATGAGAGTTGATGTTTGGTGGTCCATTGTCAGTGACCGTGGTTTGGCAGCTTCCTGCGGCCGCACATAGTTGCGAGGTGATACGGCACCTACTGGCTGCTGACATCCGCACCCACTGGGGCACAGCGGGAGATGAGATCTCCCGCCAGCGTGGGAATATTTTCTTGCGAAACAATGCGCGAGATCCCGACCGACAAATTGAGAGACACCGAATGCGCTGTACGTTAAGAAGATCACTATAAATGAATACACACATTATGCATGCAGACAATGTGGAGTTGTTTTAACACAGTACATTGTTGATATGTGTTGTGAACCTACATGAGCTAACATATATATTTTAACATATATGTTAACGTCAACAATAACCCTAAAAACTCTTTACGGCTCATTAGCTCGCCTCATCTAGAATATGCCAGTGTCATTTGGTCCACTTTCTATACCGTTCATGTTCATCATATTGAATCCGTACAACATCGCTTCTTACGCGAAATTGCATGGAGATTAGGGCGAAAAAGAGGCGATTATTCATATGATGAAATTGAACGATCATTGAAAATTTCTTCATTAGAAAAGCGTAGGAAAGACTTTGATTCAATTTGCATTTTCAAAATTGTTTATTGTATAATTGACTCACCCCCTCTGTTGTAACTCATCCAGTTCAGCATTCCTTGCCGTAGAAACAATGAACTGCTGTTTCTCAATCATCACAAAAGGCAGCCCGCTCACCGGGTAGAAAAGATTATCTTCTCAAATGCAGCTCTAGCCACAGTTGACACAGGAAGAGGGACAAATATTCCCTGGCACTGTTCAAAATTTCTAAAATACGATATATGTATATATATATATACATTCTCTGTTGCAACTCATCCAGTTTAACATTCCTTGCCGTAGACTGAATTGCTGTTCCTCAATCATCACTCTACTAATTATGGGCATCATTCTCTACTGTCCAGAATGTCGAGACTTGTTAACTCAAACCATGGTCTTGAAGTTTTTGGTACCAGTCTAAATGATTTTTGTCATTCTTTCCGACTCCCAAAACTTTGACTTAAATGTTAAATGTTTTAAATGTGTTGTATGTCCTGTGCTTTCTCTGTTACTCTTTTTTCCAATTCCGTGTAATGAATTTTTTTTTGTATTTGGACTTTGAGTCTGTTAGTTTATAAATAAACAAATAATAATATTTTTCTTCTCCTTTGTGAATTTTCCGGCGGCCAGCTTTTTTTACTGCTACTCGTAAACAAATGAAAGCAGGTACATACCGCTTATTGCAGCCAATGCACTATTGAATTGCAAAGGTAAGAAGATTTTTTTCTACCCTGGTTATTTGTTGCCATGGGAGAAAATCAATGTTAGCATGGCGGTAAAAATTAGCGGCTCCCATTTTCTCAATCAACAACGTCATCACATAAGATCGGAATTCCTACGGTCATCTGTCATCAGATATTTACGGAAGGCGAAATACCGCAAATAACCAATGACATATAGATACGTTATTGTGTTAGAATATTTACACAAAATGTGGCAAGCAACAAACACACTTACGTTCCCAGCAAATTCTCGATTCAAACATTGGTCACGTATGACAAAGATAGACATTCAAAGAATATGCGTTTATGAACTAAATAGATATAGGACCGGGCGGCGTTTCGAACTTAAAAGTTGCGTCGAATACTACATTCTACACATGGAGTAAGAATATATTTGGTGAGAGCTAAATATTTTCACCCAACCTATACAGATTTACGATAAAACACTTTCTTAGGGTTTTTATGTCGTAAACCGTGAGAGAGAAAGAGACAAAGACAAGTTGTCACATAATATCACACCACTTTTAGGTGTGTAAGCATGTTTTCCGTCTCCCGCGTCTCCGGGGTCTCCGCCCACTACGTTGTGTTATGCAACATAACTCAACAGTTTTTGAGATTATATCCTATATTTTTGTTGATCACAATACTGTGAAAAAGTAGTTATACAAATAAATTAAACATTTTGTCGACATGCGCTATGAATGGATGTAAAAAGGTGTGTCCATGAAAACCCTGGCCACGCCCGAGTCGGGGAAAATTAACAATACTGACTACACTGTTTCGCAAAGCTATCCCTCCTGGTATATTATTACTCTGAGATCCTACATCAACGAATAGGGAACGCCGTATAAGACGACCTACTGCCAGTAGGTTGTGCTTCTCATACTTGTGTATTGCTACGTTCACCATCTCACTCTCTCTAATGGTGCTTAAAATCTTCGGGAAACAGTGGAAATAACGTTTTATTTAAAATAATAAGTATAATAAGCGTGTACTTACGAATGAAATATTATTCCTTGGCTTTCACTAGTGTTTTCAGTGTAATGGAATCACTTTATCTTCAAACGATGGCATTTTGATAAATAACAAATCCGCTAAATCGAAAGTACGGCGTTCACCGTATATTTTTCTGGACACTTTCAGATCTCTACAAAGTGTCTATAAGTTTGTTATGTCATCGCGAATAACTAATTGTCATTGAAATGAAGTGTGACAGAGAACGAATGACAGAGATGAATCAGACAACAACAGGCATACCGCGTTGTATCATTCTGTGGTCAAAGTTAGCTGGAAGGTGTAGGAGGGGGAGGGTACGTGAGAGAATGCAATTAATCATGGTTAGTAATTCGTCAATATTATATAAAAATGTCAACTCTAATATCACATGTATTTTTTTAAATTAATATTTTTACATTTGGACGTTAAAAGAATCCCGGTGTGCACCAATTTGCAACTTGCTGGACGTTTCAAAGTGATGGTTAATCTAAGTATCGCCCTGGTGAAAAACCACCATTCATAATCGAATGTTTATTTAATTTATTTTATTTTAGTACATATAATAATATTTGGATAATTTGTATAGCGCCGTTTTTGTGAAAAATCACCTCAAGGGCTATAACAGGCATGATGCCCAAAACATATATACATGGGTGGTTATTTGATTAGAATATTTAACAACAGTAGGTAATCAAGTAAAAGTTTATGATATAATTTATTTATTAACTTTTTGTTTCTTACATTATTTTTTACATTACCTACCTCACTAGGTCATTAGAACCTGTTCTGAGGTAAGTGACAGTGAGTACAAGTAGACTAATTTAAAAAAAATGATAATATTTGTTACACAATGTTAGATAATGCAGCAGATACTGACCGTAAAACTCTCTTGATACCCATATAAGATACATTGACAGTAGGTAAAAGTTGCAAGGCACTAAATCCTATAATTAAAGACAGTGGATACGATACAAACATACATACATTTTACATCGTAACAATCCTACAATTGTTTATAGTGAACACATTACATTTTATACCTAAAGAAAAAAACAAAAAAAAATGCTAATTTTAAAGTAGTATATAATAATAGTGGACTTAAAAGAATGAATAACAAACAAAAGCAAATGAAAAATATTATACAAGGTAGAACATAAATAAATGGATTATTGGCACCTGTACTGAAGAGATGCATATTAGCCACTTGGTACTTCATATAACCAGTCGATAACTAAACGGCATTATTACAATATCAGCTTGATATTATTGACATATATATTTTTTAAATTGATATATCGTGTCATTAGAATGTCTACTTCATTGTTTGTGCAGTGAATCGTGTTGTAGTTTCTAAATGTCCTCGGCAAAGGAGAGAAATATCCCGTATTTGTGTGGTAGGTTTCAATATTGAAAATATCTATTTATTTACGGTTTTAAAGTTTATTTTGTAGAACTCCATTTTAATTTTTAGGTTTTTTAATTTTATTTAAACAATAATTATTATTATTTAAATTTTTTTTTAAAACAAATTTTAGTTAAAAGCTCTGCGATGTAATTATTTTTACGCGTGGCAGCTGTTTCGCCTTCAGAGGGCATTATCAAACTGTGGAGAAGCCACATACAGACGGACTTTTAATGTTATTTTTATTTTTATTTTTAACTACCAATGTCCCCATTAGGTTTTTCTGATAAATTGTAATTATTGTTGATGTCTAAACATACCTAAGGTAGGGAAACTCCCCATGAAAGTTTACGTCTGGCTGACAGAGAGTGTAGTTAATAGTGCAAAATTCGTTTATTGTATATTCCAAATTGATCGGATAAGCCTTCACAATATGCAATTATACGAGTTAATTTTCTTTGAATGGATTCAATTCTATAGTTATGAATCTCATAATTAGGAGATCAAATAGAAGATGCGCATTCTAGAATACTCCGATTTATGTAATGTTAATGTTGCTTCAATTGGCATAAGCGACTAGATCTGAATAATCAGATATTCTCTCAACCCTCATCTTCTCCATCTACTTCCCAACCCCAATCCCCCTTCAGCCTCACGGGATACCCAAATTGAATGCCATAGTCCCACTGGCTTCGGGCAGTTTTCTGTGTATTTTTTTATAGTGAATACCGCACAAGAGACCAAACTGCTCCTAACCGTCTAGAGCCAGAGAGACTATGGCATCCCCTAATGGGGTATGTTGTGAGGCTGGAGGTAGTGGAGAGTGGAAGGAGATGGTGAAGATGAAGGTTGGGAAGTATCTGGCTATTCAGATCTGGTCACCAAACACGGCTAAATCCATTTCAAGCAACGTTTAGATTCTGAATGGTGGTCTTTCACCAGGGCGATATACGAGTAGTATGTACCACTCTGGAACATGCCGCAAATAAACTTTTACATTATTTTGTATGAATTAAATGTTTTATGACACATTTTGATTAGCTAAAAGTTATTGGCGCACGCTGGGTTTGAGCCCGCGCCCTTTGGATTCGTAGTCGAGCGTCTTACCACTCGACCATGGAGGCCGTCACGAACGATTGACAACGAGTAACCCCCGATGAGCAGTGCGCAAAGCACAGTTCCCTCTGCTGGGAGCTGTATGTTTTAGTGTGCCGTAGGTATTACGTTATAGATCCGGTAGAAGGTGGAAGGTAGTAGGTGGATGGTAGAGCAGTAGAGAGATAGGATTACAGGCCTTGGTTGGCTTCCGTCTGAGGATTTCTCCGTACAGAGTATCAGGTGATTTGCTATCATTACCATCTACTTTTCTCTGTACCTGCCCACTGCAGTCAGCTGGGAGTTCTACTGTCTACGCCATTGACTTATCACAAAAGCTTCCTCACATTTAAGAAACGTAAAGCAAGCATTTAAAGGATAAGATAATTGACAGTTTGACAATTAAATGTAAATTAATATTATTAACCTGTATCTAATATCGTCGCTGGAAAGGCAAAAGGGTTAAGGCTTAAGGCTTTAGCGAAACTTTGGTCGAATATGAATTAAATATGCAGTTTTGATCAGTTTTTATTTTCTGCATCGAAGCCTTCAGAATCGTTTGATTCTGAAGACTTTTGTGGCCCTTCAGCCATCTGAAATATATTTACCATTTGGGAGAAGGCTCGACTCGAGAAACACAAGTTTTTTAAAATTTGTCGCTTCAGCTAACTCAGTGAGAGTATTGAGTTATCTTTTAGTTAATTTTTTTGTCAAAATCCTAACCATGTACTAAATACTTACGATTTTTATTGCAAAAAATTTTTTTTAAAAATCATTGTGGTCTGTTGTAAACTTCCCGAAATGGTGCTTTAGCCCTTTTTGCCTTTCCGTCGATGATATGATTAATATATAATATATTACTATAAATATTAAGATGTTCATTATAAATTTTAAATTAAAACTTGAAATTATTTGAAAAATGTTTTAAGGTGAGGATAGCAGAGCAGCATTTTACATATTTTGACCATTTTTCACTAAAATTTTCCATTGAATCATGTCGACTATCAGTTCAAAGTAATCAGGTCAAAGGCTTTATTCTTAATTTTTAGTGATAACATAGCAATCATGCTGTTATGCTCGACACCTGATCATAATTTGATCGAGTGCTTAAACGGGCCGAGAATCGGTGGTTAACGGGGGCGATTATTTGAAGTGATAGCGGTAAAAAATCATTTTGGCGTTATTCATCGATTTGCGTGTAAAATGTGACAGTGGTTCAAACAACCACTAGGCCTAAATTTGTTTGCAAAAAATGTGGAATAGCGCCTTTGACCTAAACACAGTCAATATGTGAAATATGTTTTTTTAATTTATTTTTTTACGCCCTCCAGACTTTGAACCCGTGACCTCTGGAAACAAAGCCGAAGATTTTAATCGCTGGGACACGGAGGTCGTCTAGCCTATAAACGAGTTAATAATTAGCACGCCACAGCTGAAGTCTCTCAGGTCAAGTAGGTACCTGCATAATATTATCTCGTATAACCTCAGTAACACGTGACACCCGGGAAGATCGGGAAGCCTTCCAACAGTCCACCGCATACCGATGACGTAACACTGGGGGGTACTCGACTATTATATCCATGTATCACCGGATTTCTGATTCATTTTTCTACGTCCCGTCTTCTTCCTGTTGTTTCGTGGCTTGGACATCGTTGCAGATACGAACACTAAAGTTGCAACCATAAAATATATTTATGTAATTAATCATCATAGTGGTAGATATTCTCAGTATCGCTCTGGTGAAGTACCATCATTCAAAAACAAAACAATGCTTAAAATGGCACTAGCCGTGTTTGGTGACTAGATCTACAAAACCACGTGCTTCCCCACTTTCTTCTTTGTTTTTTACCAATTTCGAAGGCCATAGTCCCGCTGGTTTCGTGCAGTTGGTATTCTTGTGCGGTGTTCAAATAAAAATTAAATATAATAAGTGTTAAATAGAAGATAGGGCGCGAAAATGAACAATCTGAAAGTATGTTGCCTATTGTATGCGGACGATGCGGTGCTGATTGCTGGCAGTATGGAAGATCTACAGTTTCTCGTGTCTAGGATGAACCAAGTATCTTGCCTATTGTATGCGGACGATGCGGTGCTGATTGCTGACAGTATGGAAGATCTACAGTTTCTCGTGTCTAGGATGAACCAAGTATGTTGCCTATTGTATGCGGACGATGCGGTGCTGATTGCTGACAGTATAGAAGATCTACAGTTTCTCGTGTCTAGGATGAACCAAGTATGTTGCCTATTGTATGCGGACGATGCGGTGCTGATAGCTGACAGTATGGAAGATCTACAGTTTCTCGTGTCTAGGATGAACCGAGTATGTGTGCAAAATGAGTTGATGATGAATGTAAGTAAGTCCAAAGTCATGGTGTTTGAAAGAGAGAGTACGAGAACAGCGTGCAATATAGTTGTGAATGATGAATACTTGGAGCAAGTGGATGAGTTTGTGTATTTAGGAAGTATGTTCTAGAGAGACGGAAAGGCTGATAAGGATATTGAAAGAAGGGTGAATGCAGGAAACTCCATTAATGGAGGACTGAACGCTGTTGGCGCAAATAAGAAATTGTCCAAAGAAGCGAAGCTAGCAGTCCACAATGGAGTACTTATACCAACCCTGATGTATGGCAGTGAGGCATGGAACTGGCAGAGGAAGGATGAAAGTACACTGAATGCTGTGGAAATGAGATCTTTGAGACGTATGTGCGGTAAAACCATGTATGATCGTATTAAAAATGTGGATATCCGGAAAGAATGCAAGGCTGATGTGAGCGTAATGAATAGGATCAAGAAAGGGACGCTAAGATGGTTTGGGCATGTAGAGCGAATGAACGAAGAAAGGAGTGTGAAAAGAATATATAATGCGAAAGTGAATTGAAAAAGAAGTCGAGGACGCCCGAGAAAGACATGGCACGATCAAGTAAATTAAAAACTTGAATCGGGTCATGTGAAGAGTCAGAATAACAGAAGAGTATGTATGAGACGATGTATGAATGTAAATGAAGCAAGGAGTGTGTGCCAAGACAGAGTTATATGGCAGTCCGTCCTCTCTGCCTACCCCTGCGGGGAAACGGCGTGATGGTTAGTCAGTTAGTTTAAATAGAAAATCTAAAAATAACCTGTAAACAATTAATTTTCAGAATTTTGACAATTTCGCAGAATGATCCTTTTTTTAAATACGCAATATGCAAATATTAGCGAGTGTTAACATTAGTAATTCGAATAATTTTGATAACGTCATCAAATGATTAAAATAATGTCAAAGGTTCAATGGCATAGCAATCAAACGTTGTAACATCGTGGATTGGAACTTCTGATTAGTCATTTTATCATAATACACAATATTTGTTTGTATGCGCACAACCATAGACATTAAATAAAAGACACGTCATATTCATACAAATCGAACGATAAATGTGGCAGGGTTTTGATTTAAGTTTCAAAGCTCATAACGCTTATGAAAAGGATAGCACCACTAAATAGAATGTGTGTGTCCGGATGAGATAGCTATATGAACGTCCCGCGTTACTGTTATAATCTCTCTTCCCCGACGAACTTACTGAGCGACTAGCCAAGTAGAGTACGACGTACGGAAACGGTTGTCTTCCACACACCTATGTATATCTGTATTCGCTATCTCACATTGTTTCGGTTGAAGAGCTCCTATTTTCCCGCGACAGCTTATCTGTCGAACGAATGTTTGTGTGATACTAAACGCAGTAAATCTCAGGTATGTCTCTCAGACTCGGTTTAATACATTCACGCGCGTTGTCTCAGTAACGTACGAGTATTTACATTGTGTAATTCATCTAAGCGCCCAACTGGGCTTTTACACAAAAAGTACATTGAACAGTAATAATACAAACATTATTTGCTCATATGAAAAGAAAGATAAGTAGTATGGTAAAACGTACATTGTATTTGTATGATTACATTAAAATTAATATCGATCAAAGATATTTGATTTTGCCTTCTTGTATCTACATTCCACACAGTTAAATACATCAGTCGCCTCTTGCGTACGTATTACCAGCCACATGCAATGTAGGTACAAGCGAGTATCTGAAAGACTCAGTCCTGATATTATTGTTACAACTAAATAGAATCATTCGCTCTACATGCTCAAACCATATAAGCGTCCCTTTTTTAATCATATTCATTACGCTTACATCAGCACATTTTTAATACGGTCATACATGGTTTTATCATTTATTGGATCTCATTTCCACAGCATTCAGTCTGGCATATTATCTAGCATATTATATACTAGTTCGCCCTTCAAGTGATTTAAATGAATTGACACTTCAAATCATTTTTACAGCCCCAATACTTTATTTTCTATTGTTTTCTTTATTTCTGGATAAAATTTGAGGCCGAAATATGTTCTACTCGCAGTATTTTTAATTTTAAAAACCTAGAATTGTGAAATTTTCAAACCAATAAACATAATTTTCATATTTAGTGAAAATGAAATACTAGATTCGTATAAGACCACAGATATTATTTTAATTTTTATGACCGACCGGTTTAGCTTAGCCTAAACATCATCAGGGTACAAAATTAAACCAAACAATAAATACATGGTGTGTGGTTATATATACATACACAAAAATAAATATATTTTTCTTTATTTTGAAGATAACGAACCAACCCACCAGCCATCGCCTTAAGGCCAGTTTCAAACTTATAGCGCTAGAAGATGTTAACGAAATAATTAACACAATATTTGATGTTCAAACGTTGATTTTCCGGGAAAGAGAATATCGCGACCCAGGACTTGAATCTGAAACCAATTCTGTCCAGTAAACTAGTCCACCAAGTCACAGCAGTTGCTATCCTTGCGGTGGACCTGATGTAAGAGTGAGAAGGGTGTATTCAAGAATGCGTTTTCATTTTTTAAATCAAACAAATTCAACAATACCGCCAGACGCCAAGTAAGTTGATAAACGTTAACACTATTAAGAACGGTTAAACACCGTTGTAGGATTGTCTTATTTGACATATGGACATGGAAATGTGACGACAGGAGAGAGCCCCTTCACAAACCGGTAATGTCTTTTTAAGTCCTGATCCACCCTCGACCCCCGGCCTGCCCCCAGCCTGCCCCCTACCCTGCCCTTCGTTTCCGTCCACCCTCTGTGTTAACCCTCCCACCCTCTCCCGCGTGATCACGATAAGACGGTTGGGATAGCAGTATGTTACATCTTCGTTAATATTATGGACTTTATTGTTATTTTGTGAACGGCCGAGCGTAAAAAATAACGCTGCCGGTTTGTATTAGTGCTGTAACTCGAAAATTATTTAACCCTTATGTGACTGAAGAAAATTACACCTTTTTATAATTGATATGAGTGTTTCTATTACAGTATATCATTTGCTGAAGTTTACTGGGCCACTTTTATGACGTAATATACCTGTATTTCGACTCAATTTAATACTTAGGAAAGTGGATAAGAATTTCACCCAGTACCATCTTTTCTTGGGGTTTTTAATTAAATAGGTGATTAAAAGTAGTATTAAGGATACAGGTGATGTATTTTGAAATTAACAGTATTTCATTTAAAATAAGATAAAATTATTAATAAATACGGACAAGCCTAAAAAAATCATATAAAACACATGGGTACCCGGGTACTCTTTCAGTCAACAGAAGTTTCTTTGACCCTTATGTGACTGAATAAAACTACCCCTTTTTTAAATTGATATGAAGGTTTTTTTTTACAGTATATAATTTGCTGGACCACTTTTATGACGTAATACATTTTGACTCAGTTCAAGACTAGGGAAGTGGATAGGAATTTCACTCGGTACCATCTTTTTTTGGGGTTTTTAATTCAGCAGATGATTAAAAATAATATTATCGACACAGGCGATGTACTTTGAGCTCAACAGTACATCATATTTATCATTTAAAATAAGATAAAATGATTAATAAATATGGACAAGTTTCAAATTCCATATAAAATACATGAGGGTACCCGGGTACCCTTTCAGTCATCAAAAGGTGTAAATTATATTTATTCATTTTCCGCTAAGATACCACCCTCTTCGTTATCCAACGGTTATGTTCAACTGTTCATTTTCACTATTGCGGAGAAGTCAGGAAGTTACAGCCGGTTAGACTTACTGGAACATAAATAAAAATCTATGTTGAAAACCGAAGAGGGTACCCGGGTACCCTTTCAGTCACATAAAGGTTAATAAGTATAATTTTAAAGAATCTTTTTTTTTCCGCCACAAACGTTTATTTAATTTAGATTATTTATTTAGTTAAACAGGTAAATGTTAGTTGTGGCAGTAGAGCGCAGTGGTGGCGAGGGAGCGCCATATGCCCTTCTTTAATTATCACTGACGCAAGATGTTGCCGGAGGAAGAACGTTGGCTTCTTCGAACCTCGAACCTTTGGTTACTGAACGGTCTGTTTTTATCTTTTGTGTTTGCGGAAGAAGACGACCACTACCGAATATATAAATATTCAGTAAAATTATTTTCCTGTAAACTCATAATATTTATCATTATTCTTTAATTACCTTCTCAGTTGACGTTTTGTCTCTTTCAATTCATATTGTCTGCCTCTTTCTCTCTTTTCCTTTGTTATAATTTAAATGTTATTCTATTGTTTTCTCATTGTTCGGTTATTTTATTTTATATTTTGTTCTCCCTCTGTTGTGTTTTTGTTTGGTTAGATTTTTTACCCGTGTGATGCTTAGGGTAAGCCAAACCAGTCGGTCATGAAAATCAGTATAAAATCTGTGGTCTGATACAAAAGTATTTTTTCATTTCTTAAAATTATTTTATATATATTTAATCGTTTGCGCCCAAGTGCGTTTATACTTCCTCAGGAAAGGAACATTTTACAGTGATGCGAGTTTAAATTATTTGCTCATATGAACAGTAAGAATATTAGTTAACAATAGGATAACCTTGAAGTAACAATATATGGAGGGATGGATAGCTAATTTGTTTTACCCAACCCATCCGAAATTGTAATAAATCACTTTTTCCGAGTTTTTACATCGTACACCATGAGAGAGAAAGAGACAACAAATTTCTTGGAACGCTTCTATATACTGTCGTAATGATCTTAAGCTGGCTATTTTCGCTGGTTAACGGCGGGACTCCGCCCACATTTTTTTATTTTGCCACTAAACTTGACACAACTAAACGGTTTTTTAGGTTAGATGCTATATTTTTGTTGATAAAAATACTGTGAAAAAGTGGCTATACGAATACACAAAAACATTATGTCGATATGTGATATGAATGGATGTATAAATACCGTAGCCTTAGTCTTAGCCACGCCCATTTGCGCCGAGTCATGTTAAAATCATCAAAAACAAGTCCAAAACTGACTTCACTGCCTTGGCTTGGGCTACCTCTTGTATACTCTAAGAGTATAACGTATGTTGTATTTGTTTGATTACATTAACATGTACTATATTGATTGAAGATATGTCGTCGCCGGAAAGGCATTACGGGAAGTTAACACCAGAGCACTTTAAAGTTTGTTTGTTTGACGATAAAATCAAAAGTCTTCAGAACCTATTTGAATTTTGAAAAAAAGTTAACTCAGGTAACGCAATGCTCTCACCGAGTTACCTGAAACGACAAAAATGAAATGACATGAAGAGCAAATGAACGAAGAAAGGAGTGTGAAAAGAATATATGTATGATGCTTAAGTGAATGGAGAAGAAGTCGGGGACGCCCGAGGAAGAGATGGCACGATCAAGTGAATCAAATATTTAAATCAGGCCATGTGAAGGGTCATAATAACAGAAGCGTACGCATGAGATTATGACATAAGAGTTTGTATGAGAGTATAAGAGCCTGAATGGTCGAGTGGTAAGACGCTCGACTATGAATACAGATGTCACGGGTTCGAACCCGGCGTGCGCAAACAAATTGTATTTAATTAAAATGTGTCATAACACATTTAACTGACATAAAATAAAATATAGTATATTTGCGGCACGTCCCAGAGTGGTAGATACTCTAAGTATCGCCCTGGTGAAAGACCACCATTCAGAACTGAAACGTTGCTTGAAATGGCTTTAGCCGTGTTTGATGACCAGGTATGGATAATCAGGTACTTCCCAACCTTCTCCTTCCTCATAAAAAATAATAATAAAGAAATAAAAAATTTAAAAAAAAAAAAAATTAAAAAAACACATACATGCAAGAATCAGCTAAATTTTAAGTTATTATGATATGGTGATTGTGTCCTGCCAAAAGTGACCTGCCAGGTAAGTATATTGCTGTGTATTTATATAAACTAAGAATTAATATTAAGTAGAAATTAAGATTTGTACAGCGCCCTTGAGGTGATTTTTCACAAAAACGGCGCTATACAAATTATCCAAATATTATTATTATTATTATCCTTCCCCTCCCCACTACCTTCAGCCTCACAACATACCCCTGTTGGGGATGTCATAGTCTCACTGGCCGTTTGGGAGCAGTTGAGACTCTTGTGCGGTATTCACGTAAAAAAAAGAACATTGAGACGATGTATGAATGTGAATAAAGCAAGCGGGGAAACGGCGTGATCGTTAGTTAGTAAAAAAAAACAAAAGCCCACGGTTGCCGATCACCCCTTCAGTCTGGCTCGTGCCCTCACACCTGCCCCTTTCTTTACACCGTCTGCCGTACTTCTGTCCTATCGAGGCGAGCGTTGCTACGCTGCCTCGCGCGCCTGCCTCGCCCTCGCGCCTTTAGGACGTAGCTTATCTCCTCTGTAATCTACAACTGACTGCCCTCCGTCTTTTGCTCTCCACGGCCCCTTCCTCCCCCCAGGTACATCGCCTCTGCTGCCTCATCTCCCCGCCGGAGATTGCCGAAGGCTACGGAACTTGCCGAAGCTGCGGCTCGTGCCGGACACACCTGCCCAAACCCATCTTAGGTTCACTTGCATCTTCTCTGTGTATGTAACAATAATCGTTTCAATATAGGTAAGCATCGATGGGTACATGTATACGTGGTATAGCTGCAGATGCAGCGCGAGGGATGAGGAGAAGTAGTTAGAGGTAGTTGTAAATGCCACAACGTTGTCGAGTAGAATGATATAAACATTTGGCTTTTTAATAGAATGGAAAGCTCAGATCGAATCTTGAACAATTAGAACTTAACTGAAAAGCATATGCTCATTGTCATAAAATATTTATTTTCTTTTGTTACTTGTTATATTTACACTGTTTGCATTTTTAGAATTGTTTACTTATAATACTTGAATATTGATGTTTTAAGTACCAACATATTAACTGTCCTCAATCTTATTTCCTTTTATTTGATTGGACAAATATGTTAATATGAATTCATATGTTTCATCTGAATTTTTATACCCTTAGCTCCTGGTAAATTGTTTTTTAATCTGTTGATGTACACATACATTGTTATACCCATATCTGAACCTTTTCTCTCGTGATTTATAATAACGATCATGATTTTAGATAGTTTTAATTTGTATACATGTTATGTATTATTTTCTCCTTGTTAGTTAATCTTATTAGCATAATTAATTTATGAAGCGCACTTGAGGTGAAATATCACAAAACTGCGCTATATAAGTTCACTGTTATTATTAATGACACCATCCTTGAGTAATAATGAATATGGAGAGAGAGCTAAATATTTTTACCCAACCTATACAAATTTACGATAAATCACTTTCTCTTGGTTTTTACGTCGTAAACTGTGAGATAGAAAGAGACAAGACAAATTGTCACCTTATATCGCACCACTTTTAGGTATGTGAGCATGTTTACCGTCTCCCGCGTCTCCGGCGACTCTGCCACTACGTTTTGTAAGTGGAAAAAGTAGTCATACAAATAAACAATACATTATGTCGACATGTGCTATGAATAAATGTAAAAAGGTGTGTCTAGCCACGCCCGAGTCATGAAAAAATAAACAATCCTGACTATTCTTCAATCTTGACTGTTTCGCAAAGCTATATCTCCTGGTGAATTATTGCTCTGAGGACACCATCAATAATAAAAAAATAAGTAACTCAAGTGAAAAACATAATGACTTTTAAAACGACTTTTTGTTCAGATAGAAGCATTAACCTCGGTTCTGAATATACATATACTTACTTCACTTTTTACCCTTGACGTCATTCGACCCTGATCACAGCGCCATTGCGGAGCAGTGTGGAGATATCAGCTGATTGATTGATTGTGATGTCACACGGTTTAAAATCGTATGGAATATTTACACTTTAAATCGAGACCTTTTCGAGCCGGGGCGAAAAATCTACTATGCAAATGTGCTTTAGAAAAATAACGGGTTTTTGTGAGTATTTTACTGTGAAAGTAGTGTACACCATGACTAAATAATTAAATTCTTTAAAAAATATTGGATTCCGATTTTAAAACAAATTTTATTTAATGTAAATAATACGTAACTAGACATCGGATTATATGCTCTTGCATATGCATAAACCATATTTGAGCCTATTTTTGGTAAATATTGCGTATTTAAACCCCTTTTCGTCATTAATGCATATTTCTGCCATTTTATTTAATTATGCATCATTTTTCATAAGTCTTACGGTTAAAACCCTCAATTAACACGTAATACCGGTGAATTGTTAGTCATGGGGTTGCCCGATGTTAGTTTCTGTATGCACCCCCCAACCACCAAGATATTTAAAAACCCATAAGTTCGAACTACTCTCCAAATTTCAGTTGCAAACCGACACTCAAGTTTCGTTTCATAAATTAACTAACTAACCATCACGCCGCTTACCCGCAGGGGTAGGCGTAGAGGATGGACCGCCGCACAACTATTTCTTCTTCACACACTCCTTGCTTCATTTTCATTTATACGTACTCTTCTGTTATTCGGACTCTTGACATGGCCCGACTCAAGTATTTGACTCACTTGATCGGGTCGTGTCTTCCTCGAGCGTCGCCGAATTCTTCTTCCATTCACTTTCGTTAATTTTTCGGCTTTGCACCAATATCAACTTTAAGCTTTTTGGAATACGCGTGCATATTTTTGACATTTTACTATTTTTTATTGTATACTAGTTGTTGTCCGTGAAAAATCACCGGTAGTAACTTTACTTGCGAAGAAAAAACATTCGGTGGTTTAATTCACCTATTTCCAATACAGAATAATGTTTGCAAAATAATAATACATTATGGGTAGGTACTTTATTAGGGAGATAGGGATAGTAAAAAAAATTCTCAAAAAAATTCTCACAAAACCTTCCTCTTCCTTATATCCTTCCCCTAACCACTCCCTCACAATCCATTCATATCACATATCGACATAAGCCAGCCTCTGAAAAAACCGTTCAGTTGTGTCAAGTTTAGTGGCATAATAAAAATGTGGGCGGAGTCCCGCCAGTGTTACTTCAAGGAACCAGCACCTTAAGATCATTATGACAGTATATAGAAGCGGGCCAAGAAATTTGCTGTCATGGTGTACGCCGTACCCCAATATTGAGGATGCGCCATGTACCAGTCACGCAGGTTTCGAAGCCATGACATACGTCTTCCTACACTATCCTTTCCACCAATCTTCCCATGGAATAGTTTCTAATAGTAGCCGGGGTTATCTTGTATTTGTCGCACTTTCACAATGTGATATTCGATGAAGAATACCCTTACCGGTGTCCTATCAAAACCTAAAATCCCTGACTGGGATAGAATTCTATGTTCCGAATAATTTCACGCGAGGCCGCCGACAAAGTCCTCTTATACTTCCCGGATGCAGAAGCGACTTTTCAATGTTGACGCTTTTGGGATCACTTACTAGGTTAGTTGACTGCTCAGAAAAAATAACGTATAAGAGGGAGCACTGCTGTAGTCAGTTTTTATGAGTTTTGCCGGATTCGGCTAGACCTGGGCGTGGCTTGGACTAGGGCTAGGATATTTATACATCCATTCATAGCACATGTCGACATAATGTTTTTGTTTCGTACAACCCCTTTTTCACAGTATTGTTATAAACAAAAATATAGCATATAACGTAAAAAACTGTAGAATTATGTCAATTTATGTCGCATACAAAAACGTGTGGGCGTAATCAACGGAGACACGGGACACAAAGAACATTCTTACAATACTTTAAAGCGGTGTGATAATTTGGGAAATTTTGTCGTCTCTTTTTTCTTATGGAGTACGACGTAAAAACCCGGAGAAAGTGATTTATCCCAAATTTGTATAGGTTGGGTAAAAAGAATTAGCTCTCTCTCCATATGTTGTTACTCCAAGGTTGACTGCCTTTGATGAAATGTGGATATTTAACCATTGATTTAACATGTGCGTACATATGTAATCTATATTTCTTGCATTTTGTTGTCACGTTAAGAATGTACGGCTTAATGTTTCAATACATTGTTTACCGTTATGATTAAAACACCCATTTCAAAAACTTATATTTATCTCACCGCGATGAAAGTTGACGTTTACTTTTTTTTGTTTTACGAAGAGAGCCGAAGTTATCCGAAGAATCCCGAATGATCGGCTCGTGCCACTGGTGACTGGAGCACCTGTCGACTAAATGACTGGCCTATAAAATTGCCGTATGAAAGAATAATGTGAATTTATCATCTTGCAAAGGGCAAAGCTCTCGGTGGGAATGTCTGCATACTTGCACGTCGTCGGCAGGTATCTCGCTGGGCAGGCAGATGAAAGAGTGATCCCACATATTTCTTCACTGAAAACATTATTTCATTCAACACCTTGAATTGGCCGACACTTTTACGAGGTTTTTGATCAATTTGTTAGGCGTTCGATTGTATTAATTAGTGAGCGTTGAATGTTGTGTTGTCTTAACTATAAAGCAGAAAATCTGTTCGTGTGTTTCAGGAAAAACTCTCGAACAGTGAGCGTAATGAAACTAGCACAGATTTTGCTGTCCTTAATTCTTAATTCAGCGCAACTATTAGCCCGAAAAGACTTTTCCATCATGAGCCGTGGAAATTTGTTTCTTCTTCTTCATAATCATTTTTGCGCCAAGCTTTTGACATTCCCAGGCCACTCATTTGAAAACGCGACTTATGTTAAAAACATATGTAATGTGTAAAGGGAGGAAATTATAATCATGTTTCATCAACATCTCAGAGTCCCCCTGGCAGTGAAGTAGTATCCATGCAACTAAAGTATTCACGTTTCATCAACATCTCAAAATCCCGTTTGCAGTTAGATAGTATCCCCGCAACTAAAGTATTCACGTTTCATCAACATCTCAAAGTCCCCTTGGCAGTAGAGTACAATTTCCGCAACCAAAGTATTCACGTTTCATCAACATCTCAAAGTCCCCCCGGCAGTGAAGTAGTATCCTCGCAACCAAAGTATTCACGTTTCATCAACATCTCAAAGTCCCCCCGGCAGTGAAGTAGTATCCCCGCAACTCAAATATTCACGTTTCATGAACATCTCAGAGTCCCCCCGGCAGGGGACGTATTCCCGCAACTAAAGTATTCACGTTTCATCAACATCTCAAAGTCCCCCCGGCAGTGAAGTAGTATCCCCGCAACCAAAGTATTCACGTTTCATCAACATCTCAAAGTCCCCCCGGCAGTGAAGTAGTATCCCCGCAACTCAAATATTCACGTTTCATCAACATCTCAGAGTCCCCCCGGCAGTGAGGTAGTATTCCCGCAACTAAAGTATTCACGTTTCACCAACATCCCAGAGCCTGAACGCCTGAACGGGCTGTCGGCGCGTGCCCCGCGCCACCTGTGCCCCGCTGGTCTGCCGGGCTGCATCTCCCCCACCTCTAGCCCCCGCCCAAGTACCCCAGGTGGTTATCGCCGCAGCCAAAGTATGGATGGTTTAACGGAAGAAACCAGTCGACACCTGCCCTGAGCGAAAGACGTTACGGCATATGTCTTACAGAGCCGGTCGGAAACCATTGGAGGTTGAAGTACTTTACCCGCATGATCACCAAACGGGCTGAAAATAATGTGCGCTTGAAATCTATCTATTTGCATGGAGCAGCTTCCGTCATGTTGTTTCCAGTCAAAATCATTACGTGTATCCACAAAATGTACGGAAAATCGTTCGCCAAGTCTTCCGGTGGGGTTTATTTGACTTAACTTTGTGTTGATTGGCGAAAGTCGCCGTCGGTTCGCCCTTGTGGAAAATCACCGAATAGAAACGTTACCTAAAATTACATTAATAATAATAATAGTAAAAGTTTTATTCCAGAAGGTATGCAGGAGTAGTGCAATGCAATACCTTCCATAATTGATAATAATACATAAAATAAAGTTGTAATACATATATACAGAATAATAAAGAAAAAACATAAATTCGGAAGAAAAAATTAAAATAATAAATGTAAAAATTGTTAATGGAGGATATTAGGTCTCATGTCTACAGAAGGCCATCAAGAGGGAGTTCATCCAGGCCGCGTTAAGATTGATGGGGGCAATACACCTTAACTTCAATGAGCTTCTATGGTAGAATTCGAGATCTAACGGGATTCCATGGTGAGGTCATTTCTAGAGTTGTTGATCCTTTCCCTCATTTCTGCCACTCTGGTTCTCAGAAGGGTTGCAAATCCGGGAACTCGCCCCTCGGTGAATATACCGGAAGCACTGCAGTGCCTGGGAAGACTGGACATCATGCGGTAGGCGTTGTTGTACTGGACCCGAAGCCTTTCCATGCTACTCTTATTGAAATTGGTCCA
Organism: Drusus annulatus; assembly: GCA_022651775.1. Lineage (NCBI taxonomy): Eukaryota > Metazoa > Arthropoda > Insecta > Trichoptera > Limnephilidae > Drusus > Drusus annulatus. The sequence goes on along the minus strand of JAGWCC010000370.1, from coordinate 974,448 downwards.
GAGCTCGCACGTGTATATTTAGCTTAGAAATATTTTGCGACATAATCTGAACAGCCAGATGTTCTCTCTCTTTTTCCTTTTTTTCTCTCATCTCACTACCATTTCCTACCGTCTCACTGACATAGTATTTGGGATGAAATGTTATTACCGGCTCCGGACAGTTGGTCTTTTGATTTGTGTGGGCATCACACAAAAATACCAAAACACCAGAGTTTCATTTTTTACTCTGTCATTAATAATAGCTGGTAGTCCACAATGGAGTGTTTATACCAACCCTGATGTATGGCAGTGAGGCATGGAATTGTAGAGCGAGCATTTGGTCAGATCATCAGAATGATACAGTAAAAAAAACATCATTTGATTCGCCAACCAAAAGTTGCCGAAAAAGAGTGAAGGAGTCAACCGCCTCCGATAAAGATAAAAAGGTGATGTTTTTATGTCAAATAAATAAACTGCAACTGGGTGTTCGTAGCACATTATTAACTTGCGGTGGGTAATAATCTCTTGACTTCGTTTTATTGGGCATTTACAGTAAATTGTTGAATTTTCATATATTATGAGCCTCGCAAGTTTTAATGTTTTATTATATTTTTTAATGACTCAATTTATTTTTTTATAATCAAATAAATATCGGTAAAATGTCTCGTAGAATCTAGTAGGTTGCTCACAAATGAGATGGGCTCACAACTCAAGGACATTTGAAGCAAACCTACGTCCAAACTGGACGCCTGAATGTCTTATAAAGAAAAAAAAGTATCCAAAGAAGGATAAATGCTTAATAATAAGCATGGATTTTGTTCATTTTTCTACCCACTAAACGGCCGGGGCCGTGCGGTTAAGTTCCTCGGCTTCAAATCCAGAGGTCGTGGGTTCAAATCTCCACGTGCCCAAAAAAATGTAAGTGTCAATGTAAAATAATATATGGCATATTTTTAAACCTTTACACAGTGGTAGATACTCTCATCTAATCAGAATCGAAATGTTGCTTGAAATGTGTTTAGCCGCGTTTAGTGACCAGATCTGAATAGCCAGGTACTTCCAAACCTTCTTCTTTCCCAACTCCTCCCCCTCTCCACCCCTCCAGCCTCACAGCATACCCCAATTGGACGTAGTTATACAGAAAGCTTTCAACAATCCACAATTTTTTCCGAAAATCGAGTTTCCATATTTTCCTGCAGATAAATACGAAATTTTACTCACCCAAATTGCAGATATTTGATTTAAATTGAAATTTAAAAACATTGAAGTGAAGAATAACTTGGTATATATATATTTTTTTAATAAACACATTGATAGATTATAAATTACCTATTTATAATGATTCCGTAATGAAAAAAAAACACTGATATTCAATACCGATTACTCATATTAATGTTTTTGTATCGTCATATTTTCAAACACCTTTTTCTCGGTTTCATCTTTTTTGGATTGGATGCTTTCTGCATAACTACGTCCAATTGGGGATGCCATAGTCCCATTAGCTCCAGACAGTTGGAATCCATGTGCGGTTTTCACATTTTAAAAAATTGATACCTATTTCTCAAGATATTACGTATGATTAAGATCCCAGGTAAAGGGATGAAACCACGAACCCTCCCCGTCCAGGTAAGTAGGTAGGTACTGTAGGTAGGCAGGCCCTGGACCCCAACCCTACTACAGTAAGGTCTCTGACCTCTGAGCAGGGGCCGACCAGCATTTCCTGGCCTACTATCTACTCGCATTGTAACCTATCTCTTGGGGTCTTGAATTCACCAAGAAGCTTTCACAGAATCAACAAAAACAACCCTAAATTAATTGCATCAAATGAAAAAAAAAAATTCCATTTTTTGAGTTATCCAGTGTTACATTCTTGAAGGACATGGAGAAGTACCTTTGTGAAACAGTGTAGTCAGGACGGTTGATTTTATACTGACTCGATAGAAAGAGACAAAGATATGTAAAATGATGTTGGATAGCCTATTAGTTACCGCCCACATGGAATTCGGATATTTTTAATAAACGTGTTTGAACACATTAAACAAAACAATATCAATACACCATTATAATGATTTATTAAATCAAAAATCACACAAACACTAATAACAGAAAGTTTGCCTAAATAATGATGGAAGCTTTTTGTTGATTTTATTGTATATTTTTTATAACGTTAAAAAAAGTGAAAATTCTAAAGTTCGGTCAAAAATATTTCAAACTGTTTTGGTCTTATTTGAACATTCACGCATAGCATATATATCATCATCATGTTTGATTTATTTGCGGACGGAGAACATCCTTACATACTTAGAAGTGCTACAATATTATGTGATGACTTTTCTTTTTTCTTTCTCTCTCATGGTATGAGACATGAAAATTTGGAGAAAGTGATTTATCGCAAATTTGTATACGTTGGGTAAAAATATTAGCTTTACCTTCTTATATCGTTACTCAAAGAATTTGTAAATTTTTGTTGGTCCTCAGAGCAATAATATACAAGAGTTAGCGCTGCTGTAGTCAGTTTTTATGAGTTTTTCCGGACTTGGGTAGACCTGTGCGTGGCAAGGACTAGGGCTAGGGTACTTATTCATTCATTCGTAGCACATGTCGACATGATGTTTTTGTTCATTCGTATAACCACTTTTTCACAGAATTGTTATAAACGAAAATATAGCATATAACCTAAAAAACCAAAAAAAAAATATGTCCATTTATGTCGCATATCAAAATGTGTGGGCGGAGTCAACGGAGACGTGAGAAACGAAGAATATTCTTACAATACTTTAAAGTGGTGCGATAATTTGGGAAATTATGTTGTCTCTTTCTTTCTCATGGTGTACGACGTGAAAAAATGATTTATCCCAAGTTTGTGTAGGTCGGGTAAAAGAATTAGCTCTCTCTCCATATATTGTTACTCCAAGGTGTTATCCAATTTAGTAACCACGAATTTCCAGCGAAAATGTCGAAGAATTTCTATTTTGTAAATATATGCTGAATTGCGTATTACCATTGGTTATCCGACACTTTGCTCGTCGCTCGCATGTCCTTCTGATGGCCTATTTATTTGCGTCGTGTTTATCACTTGGAAGTCAACAGAGTCGATGATTATTTTAATGCAAGCAATAAAATACAGGGCGACACAAAAGCATGACTTTCGATGCTACGTTACTTTTGGGGAGGCTTTCAAAAACGTATATTATATGTATATATAACAGCCAGACAGAAAAACGAAACAAATTAGGAACAAACAAACCAAGACAGATAAAATTGCAAAGCAAAACAATTCTCACTTGGAATGTACTATGAAACCTTGGAGTAACAATGTATGGAAAGAGAGCTAATTATTTTTACCCAACCTATACAAACTTCTCCGGGTTTTCACATCGTACAGCACGAGAGAGAAAGAGACAACAAAAATAACACACCGCTTTTATGTACTGTAAGGATGATCTTGGTCTCCCGCGTCTTCGGGGACTCCGCCCACATGTTTTATTATGCGACACAACTAAACGGTTTTTAGGTTATATGCTATATTTTTTGTTGATAAACAATACTGTGAAAAAGTGGTTATACGAATAAACAAAAACATCATGTCGACATGTGCTATGAATGGATGTTTAAATACCCTAGCCCTAGTCCTAGCCACGCCCAGGTCTGCCGAGTCCGGCGAAAATCATCGAAAACTTACTACACTGCCTTGGATAGGTACCACTCTATGTACTCTAAGTATGAAACAAATGAAGACACCAACAGTATTGCGGTATTAAAAAATATATTTTATAAACTAAAATAGTAACAATGAAACTCTGTCAAGAAATATTATAAAGTTATGAATATTATATTTTAAATATTATAAATATTATAAAAATATTATTATATTATAATATTAATACTACTTATATAATAGTTTACCTAGTATGTATGTAAACTGTTGGTCTCCCCAAACAAAAATAAAATAAAATAAAAATAAAATAAAATAAAGACACACCTTCTCGCCAAAAAAACACTTTCTTCTTAAACAACTCAATCATCTTCTCTATTCTATTATTTGTCATTACAATATTTTTGTATGAATATAAAATATTACTCTAGTTGCTTATGCGCTCAGCAGCTGCATAACCTGTTTTTTATTCTCTTAATTTTTTAATTTTTTTTTTGGCTACTCAGATCTGGTCACTAAACATAGCGAAAGATATTTCTAGCGACGTTTCGATTCTGACTGGTGGTATTAAATTTCTCCAGGGTAATACTGAGAATGTCGACCAACCCTGGAATGGGTGCAAATTGTAAATATGCTTTATTTTTTTTATTTACAACTCTTTGAAACCGGCCAAGTTATAACCTTAGAGTATACAAGAGGTAGCGCAAGCCAAAGCCAGTGAAGTCAGTTTTGGACTTGTTTTTGATGATTTTAACATGACTCGGCGCAAATGGGCGTGGCTAAGACTAAGGCTACGGTATTTATACATCCATTCATATCACATATCGACATAATGTTTTTGTGTATTCGTATAGCCACTTTTTCACAGTATTTTTATCAACAAAAATATAGCATCTAACCTAAAAAACCGTTTAGTTGTGTCAATTTTAGTGGCAAAATAAAAAATATGGGCGGAGTCCCGCCGTTAACCAGCGAAAATAACCAGCTTAAGATCATTACGTCAGTATTTAGAAGCCGTCCAAGAAATTTGTTGTCTCTTTCTCTCTCATGGTGTACGATGTAAAAACTCGGAAAAAGTGATTTATTACAATTTCGGATGGGTTGGGTAAAACAAATTAGCTATCCCTCCATATATTGTTACTTCAAGGTTATAACAAACTTTTTATTAATATTCGTAATACAATTGAAAATGTTACGTTCTTGTATTATTCTTTTACCGTTAATTAAATATTTTAAATCTTAATTATTATTATTATTATTTGACGGCCTCCATGGACGAGCGATAAGACGCTCGACTACGAGTGCAAAGATCGCGGGTTCAAACCCGGCGTGCGCCAATAACTTTTATTTAATTAATATGTGTCATAACACATTTAATTCATACAAAAATAGTAAAAAGTTGGCTCACTGGCTCTAGACGGTTGGGAGCAGTTGAGACTCTTGTGCGGTATTCATATAAAAAATAAAAATAAATTCTATTCATCGAGGACTATTTATTTTATCTTAACAAACGGATTGCAATTTTCGGAGCACAGACGTCAGGTGGGAATGCTGTCCCTTGGTTCTACCGGGTATTTCAATGCAAACTGCTCCGAGGAACTTGCGTCATTGATCCCTTCGACATCGGTGCATAGTCGGGAAACTCGCCGAACGAGCGCCCAATATTTGTACCTGGTTAGAATTCAATACGTGAGAACGGGTCGCTTTTACGACTCGTTCTTATCTTCAACACCTCGGCTGTGGAACGATTTGCCGGCCTTTGTGTTTCTCCCTCTTCCACATGGGCATCTTCGATACCCAGGTTCACTCCTTTCTTTCAAAAGACCTTCCACACAGCATCCCAAAGATGACACAGGCCCTGAAGGAAATTATTTCACTTGAAGGCCTCCTATGTGGAGTTGTAAAAAATGAATATTTTCCATGATGGAAATGACGTTACGAACTGTTATTTAGGAGTTAGGTACTACATATAAAAAAGTGATGCATGCTTACCAGTGATTTTCTCCTTCGTAAAATCAGTTGTTTTTATATGTTGTTTTGTGCCGCACTGTACAAGTACCTACATACGAACATCATAATGCTGAATCTATCACAATAAAGTGTCGCCGCGCGTTGGTCAAAGGTCCAGCTGTACTCTGCGTGACCTGGGGTTCGAATCCCATTCAAGCACTCGAATAAATTACCATTAATCCACTATTATATCTTGCACAAACATCCGTCAGACCATAAATCATGTGATTGGCTATATTCTTGATTGCGATGTATATATTATGTCGAATAGACTGGTCGTATAGACTGGTCGAACCCTATCGCATGAATGTTGCGAATTTTGAGGTCAGATCATTCAAAACATTCTTGGAAAGACTTGTCATTTAGTCTGAGGTCAGAAACTGGTTTCAACAAAATCTCTCAGATTAATTTAACAACAAACTGTTCAGAAAAGGCTGCCTTTTACAATAACCAATGTGAATCCCTTGAGGTGATCGAATCACTAAACAGCGCTATATAAATTTAAACATTTTTTAGTATTATTACTAGTTTTATTACCCGACTTTCAGCATTTTTTAAGAAAGCTTTTTTCTCATTGAACGATTAGAAAATATAGTTTAGTTTTAGTTTTATTTATTTTATTTAAGTTGTTCTATTATTTGACGGCCTCCGTGGTCGAGTGGTAAGACGCTCAACCACGAATCCAGAGGTCGTAGTATCGCCCTGGTGAAAGACCACCATTCAGAATCGAGACGTTGCTTGAAATGGCTTTAACCGTGTTTGGTGACTAGATCTGAATAGCCAGGTACTCTTAAACTTCATTTTTCCCATCACATTCTCCTCCCCACTACGTTCAGCTTCACAACATACCCCGAATCAGGGACTCACTGACTCTAGACGGTTGGGAGCAGTTGGGACTCTTGTGTGGAATCACTGTATTTTTTTATTATTTTTAAATCATACATCAAAGTTTACAAATAACTAATTTTTACTCGTATACTTTGTAACTTGATAATAATATCTTATAAAATACTTGTTATTACATACTAATGTATTTTAAATGGTTCTTAGTAGGCTATTTCAAATTTATTAATTGCTATAATTTGGATGGTTTCCGGCAGCGCATTATAACATTTCATCCCTTTATTAAAGTAAACTGTTTTGCGTATACTCGTATAGAGCAAACAATACAGCTTTGTGTACGTATTTGATAACAGTATGGCGCAATGTCTTGTATTTGAACAGCTAAATAGATATTTTACAGCTCCATTACTCATGATTAAAAACAGTTTTTCGAACTGATTTTTTTTTCGTTTTCCTATAAAATTCAGACAGAAAAGCTTTGCAAAAATTTATTCATTCAAGTTTGAGAGTTTTTCATTGATTTTGTGTTTAAAAGGACTTTACCAATGTCTACCACCAAATCTAAAATATCCAAATGATTCTTAATAATAATAATAATAATATTTGGATAATTTGCATAGCGCTGTTTTTGTGAAAAATCACCTCAAGGGCGCTATTATTTTTCCTTCCTCCATAACAATTCAATAATGAAAGAAAATACTTCTTTGATATTTTTTTTAAAGCTTACATACATTCTCAAGCGTCTTTTAGGTAAATTTAAAAAAAAATGGCGCTATATAAACTATTTAAGTATTATTTTTTTATCAACATTTGATAGTGTACGGGTAGTGGAGTGCTTTTTTACATAGTCAGTCTAGTTTCCATACAAACTGAGTCAAGTGATTTAGCATTATCTTTGGTGAAGTTTAAAATGATCAATTTACTGAAGTTTAAAATAATGACAATAAGTGTGCGAAATAATTAACACACCTGTATTTTTCTTAATCCTCCGAAAACAGGTAAAACATTTTTTTATGAGATGACATCTGTTTTTTAAACACTTAAGCATTTCCTGTACCAATTAGGAGACCGAAGGTCGCGAGATCTGTCCTCAGTTTAGCATTTTAAAATATTCAAGACGATTCTAGAACGCGTTCGATATTCGAAATGATTGGAACCTTTCCGTTTTTAAATATCTCCATTTAAATAATTAGTTCGAGAGTTTAACGGAAACGGGAAGCATTTATAAATTTAAATTCAAATTAGGACGAATTTTGTTGTTTAAAAAATAAATTGATAAAAACATGGAGTATTGTTTTACTCTTCGTTTTTTTATTGTTAATATCTGTAAAAATAAGACAATTAACTAACTGAACATTGCACCCTTTTTCCGAAGGTTTAGGCAGAGAGGACGGACCGCCACAAAACTCTGTCTTGTTACACGCTCCTTGCTTCATACACATTCATGAATCATCTCGTATTTCTTAGATTAGAATGGAAACTATATTATCAGTTCATCCGGGAAGCAGTCTAAATTGTAAAAGATACCGTGATGAAAGACAACCTCTGATAGGAGATTGAACCACAACAGCGAGAAAAAGTAAAATATGTGTATATGCCGAACTATATATATATATATATATATATATATATATATATATATATATATATATATATACAAATTAAATAATATACTTTGTTTTTAACCACTTTTAAAAAAGTGGTTAAAAAATGCAAGCATAATGATTTAAAATATGGCAAGGAAAGTTAATGCTTTTACGAATATATAAAAATAAATCATTTTATATCTAATTACCGGAAATAGTATTGAAAGCACAAAATAATATACTTGAAGTAATGGAAGGAATGCAAGCATAATGATCAAGATTAAGAAAGGAACGCTTAGATGATTTGGACATGAAGAGCGCCAGGAAATATATTATGTGAAAGTGAACGGTAGAAAATGTCGAAGACGTCCGAAAAAGACATGGCACAAGTGAATCAAATACTCGAGTCAGACCATGTCTAGGGTCAAAATAATAGAAGAGTTCGTACGAGACGATGTATGTATGTGAATAACAAGGTGCAAATTCGTGGTCCATCTTTTCTGCCTACCCCTCCGGAAAGCGGCGTGTTGGTTAGTTAGTTGGTTAAAAATAACATAGGTTGTGTACCTAACGCTGTTAAAAAGTTAATCATTACGAATTGAGCTTTGAGTTTTTGCCAAATTTGGAGAATGTATTTCATTAGGGGTTGATACTACAGCACCCCTAAGGAACTACAGATACGGGGGATGATTAAAGTGACATTTAAGATGAGAGCACACACAACAAGATAGAATTTCACCCGAGGGTTGTTTCATCCCCAAGGAATAAGTGTAATTGCATTCTCAAAATACCATTTCATTATTATGTTGATTTAATAAGCGGAGATAAAAAAATATTAAAAGATCGATTGGTGTTGAAAAAACGCGATCGCGTGTCATCGGCGTGATCGTCAGCTATAGTTTCTCTGGTTACCACCGTGGCGGGGGTCGCGGGTTCGAAACAAATAAGTTGTATTTATTTAGAAGTGTTATTCCACATACAATTAATATGCACTTCATTTGCGGCACGTTTCAGAGTGGTAAATACTATCCTCCTGATGAAAGACCATAATTCACAATCGAAACATTGATTGAAATGAATTTAGCCGTATTTGGTGACTAAATCTGAATACCCAAATACTCCCCAACCTTATTTTTCCTCGTTCCCTTCACCTCCCCACGCCCTTCTGCCTCACAACATACCCCAATGGAGATGCCATAGACACACTGGCTCCGAACAGTTGGGACTCTTGTGCGCCACGGAATTCGTATACTTTATAATTTAAAATATTATGAAGTATACACTCTGGAACGTGCCGCAAATTTTGTGGCACGTTCCAGAGTGGTAGATACACTAAGTATCGCCCTGGTGAAAGACCACCATTCAAAATCGAAACGTTGCTTAAAAATGACTTTAGCCGTGTTTGGTGACCAGATCTGAATAGCCAGATACTTCTCAACCTTCCTCTTCCCTATCTCCTTCCCTTCCCCACTAACTTCAGCCTCACAACATACCCCAATTAAGGAATGCCATAGTCTCACTGGTTCCAGACGGTTGGGAGCAGTTGGGACTCTTGTACGGTAATTCACTATAAAATAATAACAATTCACCATATAATATAAAAAAAGTTACCAGATCTGAATAGACAGGTACTCCTCTCTCCCTCCCCACTCTCTTCAGCCTCACAACATACCTTAACTGGAAATGCCACAGTTGCACTGGCTTAAGGGCAGTTGGAACTCCTACGCAATATTCGAATATAAAAATATTTTAGATATACTCGTACTAGACAAAATAACTGTAAATTTCACTTTGGCGAGTTTCAGTGAGAAATGCTCATTTTCTGCTTTATAGTTGAGGCTTTCGTTACAACAGCTGTAGATTAATGATAGTCCTATGAAATAACGGCTACCCAATCTCACCTCACTACTGGCCCATCTTCCAGTAGTAACTCTCACCTTTATCTCCTCGCAGTGGCCTGCGCCGCACTACACCTGTCGCGGGCCGCGGCCGAGCAGCTGACGGCTCGACACCTGTCCACGTGCTTGACAGACGAGATGAGCTGCGCCTGCGTCTGGACCGGTCTCAACTCTCGTAATGCAGAGTAGCCTTTGGTCCAACAGCTGATTGAAACAATGTCAGAAGGTAGCTAGCTACCTGTAACACTCGGGATAGAGTCTTTGTCTCAAGGATTCTACATGTTTTAAAAATATATTTTGTACCTGTCCATACATGTTAGGACTTATTTATCGCATGGTTAATTCTGTGTCGTAATGTGTGAGCAATATGACGCGAATGTGAATGGTAGAAGAAGTCGGAGACACCCGAAAATTGTTGGCCGATGAAAATATTTCAACAATTAAACACTAATTCAATTTAAACGGTCGGACAACGGGTCAGCACTCAAGGATAGTAATAATAATAACAGTGAACTTATATAGCGCAGTTTTGTGATATTTTATCTGAAGTGCGCTTCATACTAAATCAATTATGCTAATAAGACTAACTAACAAGGATAAAATTATATATACAATGTATTCAAATTAAAACTATCTAAAATGATCGTTATCATGAATCATTAGAGAAAAAGGTTCAGATATGGGTATAACAGTGCATGTGTACATCAACAGATTAAAAAACAATTTACTAGAAGCTAAGGGTATACAAATCCAGATGAAACGTGTGAATTCATATTAACATTTTTATTAAATCAAAGAAAAGGAAATTTGATTGAGGACAGTTAACATGCTGGTACTTAAAAACATTAATATTCAAGTATTATAAGTAAACGATTCCAAAAATTATGCTAAATGTTACTTTGCAGGATTCTATTACAAGCAATACTACAAATTGTAGACCTGCAAATTTTCCATATGTAGTTGTATAAATGTCTAACGTTTCCAGTGAAAACAATTATTTAGCTATATTCTTTTAAATTCTATGAGAAACGTGCTAAAACGTCCCTAAAAGGTGCAGTTTGAAAACCGGCAAAGGCATTTTTGAACGTTTTACCTAAAATTCCAGTATATTTTTCACAAAGAATTTAACAGATTACCGTTTAAGAATTGTGTTCACTGGAAATTTTAGACATTTTTCTAACTACCCGTATAGAATATTAACATACAAATAATTTTCAGTTTTGCTTGAACTAGAAAGCCAAACAGTATGTATTTTTGGGTGCTGGCCCTTAGCTTATGTCAAGTATCGGAGGGTACTAGATAACTGTGAACAAAACACGAGTAAATTCTGGCAAGATAGATACTCTTAAACACAAATTGCATAAATCCAATAAAGTAGATACAGTGAAACCTCTATCTATCGTTTTTAAAGGGACCTATTGAAATAAACGATGAATGCGGGAAAACAATGAATGCGGGATTAAGAGGACAAAACACAAGGAGATACGATCCAGTAAAGATACCATCCTCCCAATCTGCATAACCATTGGTAGATTAAAATTATAAGAATAAAATAAGTTTTAGATGTAAAAAATGTATTTATTTAAAAAAATACAAAGCTAAACAGAACCGATTTTTAAAAAAAGTTTATTGCATTGTAAATACATAATCTTTCATCGACATTTGTTTTTTTATTGTTTTATTTCCGCAAGTCAACAGTATATTTTCGGCTTTGCAAATGATATTCTTTTCGGCACCAGTTATTGAGATTGCGTAGTAGAAAGTTTTCAATCTTTCAAAGAGTGTGCATGCTTCTGAAAATGAAGGTAGAGGCAGCGGCTCCTCTTCATCAATATCGACCTCTTTTGTTGTCTCCGTCAATATTGCGTCACACAAGCTTTCGATAGTTTCTATCCCACACGTTGGAATATTGTCGTCGAAAGTAACAAAATTGTGAAAATTTGTCTGAGTATCTATTCTAATTAATACTTAATAATAATTACTAGATTAGTATCTAATCTAGTAATTCGAACGATGAATGCGGTAAATGGTGGACATAGAAACGATCGATGCGATCTATTTTTGTATGAAATGAATTCGGACTAGAAGAAACAAACGATACATCCGGGAAAACGATTATTCGAGGAACGATAGATAGAGGTTTCACTGTATATACTTTTTATGTTAACACTTGAGTGCGAATATGGATTTGCTGTGTATTTCTGTATTGTTATTTTTTATTTTATGATAAGAGTGTTTTGTTTATTCCGCAATGTGGGAGGTTAGTGTACTCTAGCACATCCCATATGTTATATACTCTAATATCTCTGATATATCGACGCCTGAAAGGCAAAAGGGCTGAAGCGCCATTTTGGAAAGTTTACTCCAGAGCACTTTAAAGTTCTTACTGAAGCTTTATGTTCTAGCTTAAAGCTCCCGAGTTTATACGTCACAAATATTGTTTATTATTATAATTGTTTTTGTAAAAATTGTCCAGTAGATATAAAAATAATTCCTCTGATAATCCTCCCTACAAAACGTGTTTACATTTAATTTCTTAATATTAAGGGTTGACCTTTACACATTGTATACATTTGTAAATCTGCAACACAATGGCGCCAGCCCCTAACGTTTATAGTGATAAATTAACCCTATCAAACATGATCATCATCAACCCTCGTGCTATAAACACATTCAATTTAACCCCCGATTGAAGGGAGGAATTCATGCTTATTAGTTCATTGAGAAGATTAAATTTTTGTGTAGAGGTATGCGGAGTGGCAGATACTGTCAGTATTGCCCCGGAGAGAACACTGTTCAGAATCGAAACGTTGCTTCAAATGGCATTAGCCGTATTTGGTGACCAGATCTGAATAGCTAGGTTCTTCTCAACCTTCCTCTTCCCCATCTCTTGATGAGAAAGAGGAAGATTGTATTTGAATTGAAATTATCTTCATAGGTACGGTTTTGTTCTATTTTTTTATTACTTTATTCATGTGCAGGCACTATCTCTTCTATCTCTTTATCGTTTCTATTTTTATCTCAATGCCAGTGGCTTCCGACATTTGGGACTTTTGTGCGGAATTCACAAAAATCCATAAAATCTACAAATTGATTATTATTCACTATCGACATAATAACAAAAGAGATCGACATAATTTCAGAATAACAGAAGAGTATGTATGAGACGATGTATGAATGTGAATGAAGCAAGGAGTGTGTGCCATGACAGAATTATATGGCGGTCCGTCCTTTCTACCTACCCCTACGGGGAAAGTGCGTCACGGTTAGTTAGTTCGTTAGTTAGACAAAACATCACAAGGAATAAACATTTTGGACAGTGGAGAATATCCATTACAATTAGTAGAGTTTGATTGAGAAACAGTCACTCATTATTTACAGAGTCTACGGGAAGGGATGTTGTACTGGATGACTTGCAACAAAGAAGGTGAGCCAAACCAACATCCGGGACAGCGTCCATCATCTATATGTCTGTTTAATTGGGCACAGATTCAAAGAAAACATTCAGGATTCTGAAATTGTAGATAATGAGGGCTCCTTCTCCGTTTTTTTTAAATGTTACTTACAATAATCTTACAATATTAAAATTTATTGATTGTAATGACACAGTTAATCGTTTTTCTTTGTTTGTGAAGACTAGTAGCGTTTAAAATAGGCTGACTTCTACTTATTTCAAAGAATTCTTAATACGATTCCAATATTTTATTCCATGTGTAACTTTTGAATGTTTTTATTCATTCTAAATACAAATTCTCAATATCTAAACAAGAAAACCTAACGAAATCCTAGTTAAGATTTAATTTGGTCGAAAAAGTAAAAAAAAATGGTTTTTTTGTTTTTGGTTTTTGACACTTTTAATAATTTTTGTTATTTTTTTTTGTCCCCTTGTATACAACGCCCGCAGCACTATTGCCCGTGTAATCGGAATAGAAAGTACCTGAATATTCAGATTTTTTTACTAAACATATCTAAAGCATTTTCAAGCAATGTTTCATCAATGATTATTATATTTTAAAAACATGTAAAATCAAATAATATATCGAAGGTGTTATTCCACACTTTTGACTAGCAAACTTAGGTCTAGTGGTTTGAATGCCAGTCACATTCACAGCATGATCGTTGTGCTTACACCAAGGCCCAAATTTCCGTGTCGAAAACAAAATCGATATTAAGCCAATATTATTTTCCTAGATCATGCTGTCTTGGTATTAACGAATGACCAAAGACATTTGTTAAAGAACTTGCAGTGACATTACTTATTTTGACTGTCTTAAAATTTGAAAATCTGACTAGTTGGAAAGTCTAAACATTTGATGTAATGCTTTTCTGTTACTAAATTTAATATTGTGCAAATGTTACGGTAGCGGAGTGGTCTATACATTTGAGTTGGAAGGTTGCGGGTTTGATTCAGTATATTTATTTACTTGTATTTTTATTTCCCTGTTAGCATCGGGTTCGATATTCTGTTAGCTAAATTCTCCACCATTGCACGCGCAACATTTTACGCTTATTATGATGGTAGTAGGAGGAATTAAAAAAATTGTTGGGTTATTCGTAACCTGGGAATGTTTGTCTTTCTTAAAAACCATAGTGTCCACATTAACGCGATAAAGTTAAACGCAATAAACAAATCCTTGCCTTACAGTTCCCACAGTCTAGCAAGGAGACCAAAAGACAATAGACTTAGCGAGATGATTAATGCTCTTCATCCCCTAATACCTGTCCGAGATCACCACCAGATCTCAGACAATAACAATACACTGCGTGGACCCCGTCACACTGCTGCACCTAGACCTATAGGCCTTAGATCTAAGACACCAGGACCACGGTAGATCGCAGCATCCGGGATCTCCTGACCCTTTATTGTGCATTGTCGAAAACAGGTTTTGACCTGACATTTTAAGAGAGGTGTTCGGATTAAGCTCTACAGGGGGAAGAAAGTTGTGTTGTGAATATATTTTAAACAAATATTAATTCTACTTTCTGCATTTTTTAAATGTATTGCATTTGAACCAGAATATCTGTTTGCATGTCTCCATAGAAACTCTCGACGGCTGAGCGCTGGAGTTATGAAATTTGCACAGATTTGGTCTACGAATTTTTGGTGAAACATAACTACAAACAGATTTTATGCTTGCATGAAGTAGCAAACAATTTCGAAAATTGAACTCAGGCGCTATGGAATTACTACTATTTTCATCTTGCATCGTCATTTCCATCGTGAACTATGAAACTTATTCATTAAACTGTTTGACGACCTCCGTGCCCGACCGGTTAAGATTCTCGGCTACGAATCCGAAAGTCGCGAGTTCGAGTCACAGCGTGCGAAAATAAATTAAATTTAATTAATATGTGTTACCTCAATTGAATTGAAATGAAAATAATATGTAGTATATTTGCAGCACGCATCAGAGTGGTAGATACTCTTAGTATCGCCCTGGTGAAATACCACCATTGAGAATTGAAACTTTGCTTGAAATGGCTTTAGCCGTGTTTGGTGTCCAGATCCAAAGAGTCAGGTACGTCCCCAAATTTCTCATTCTCATCGTCTACCTTTCTCACTCATTCAGCTTCACTTCATACCCCATTTGGGGATGCCTTAGTCCCACTGACTCAATTTTTTAAATGTATTAAGTGATATAAAAATAATGAACATGTAGAGCGAATTAACTAAGAAAGGAGTGTGAAAAGAATATATAATGCGAAAGTGAATGGAAGAAGTCGAGGATGCCCGAGGAAGAGATGGGGCACGATCAAGTGAATCAAATACTTGAATCAGGTCAAGTGAAGTGTCAGAATAACAGAAGAGTATGTATGAGACGATGTATTAATGTGAATGAAGCAAGAAGTGTGTGCCAATACAGAGTTGTATGGCGGTCCTTCCCTCTCTGCCTACCCCTGCGGTTTACGGCGTGATGTTTAGTTAGTTAGTTATAAAAATATTTTTAATATTATTTAATTAATCTCGTTGATCTTTCAACCCCCCCTGTTATGTGCTGCGTACGGGATATTGAGGATACAGGACATCATTACAATACGGCAAGGATATCGGGGTCGATTGCAGTCCGCAGGGGTGACCAAACCGGTTCCGGCCTGCCGGATCCGCGCTTCCGGGCCGGAAGTGGCCTGGAGAGGCCCGGGACGGCCGGGGAAGACCCGGCAGTGCCCGGGCAGGACACTCGGGACAAAGAGATGTTTACTTACGCCAGATGTAATTATGATTAATCACCGCAGACCATTGTGGAGATGAAAGGGGAGAAATCGGTTAAGAAATACAACGGATCGTATTGAGATTTGCATATTTGCAAACGGTCATTTCGCAAATTTTGCGAAAGCAATTAAAAACAGGATTAGGGATGAAAATACTGTTTTCATATCGGCATGTCTGCGTTACATCTATCACATCGTCGCCGGAAAGGCAAAAGGGCTGAAGCGCCAATTTGGGAACTTTACACCAGAGCACTTCAAAGTATTTTTTGTTTTACAATAAATACATTTTTTTTCTCTAACTGGATAGATTTTGAAAAAAAACTCAGGTGACAAAAAGCTAAAAAAAGTCCCACACTTGTGTCGCTTGAGTCGAGCCTTCTCCCAAATGGTAAATATATTTTAGATGGCTGAAGGGCCACAAAAGTCTTCAGAATCAAACGAGAGTCAGAGCATTCGATGCAGAAAAAATAAGTGATCAAAACTGTACATTTAATTAATTTTTGACCGAAGTGTCGCTTAAGCCCTTTTGCCTTTCCAGCGACGATGTATTACTGAAGAGATAAACCGATGTAAATGTATTGTGGGTGTATCCGTGTACCTGAACTACATTCAATTTTTCCCTACTTTTGGTGAAATTAATTAAAATAACCTATCTGGGGCCTAGGAATCGAAGGGTCTTATGTAAATTACGAAATCAGTTTTCATTAAAAATCAGTACAGATCACACTTCCATCGATTATTATTTCAGTGGTTACATACCATATAAATACAGATGTATAATCAGAAAAACCTCTCGAACGATGAACGCTGACTTAAAAGAAAGACAAACATTCGCGGGTTGCGAATAACCTGACAATATTTGAAAAACTCCTACTGCCATCATAAAAGCGGAAGATGTTGCTTGTGCTATGATGGAGGACTTAGCCAGCAGAGGAATTGAACGCACGACGCCCGGGTGGGAATCCGACGCGTTTGTCCACTCAGCTACCGACCGGTTAGAACGGTTAGCACTGTCATCATGAAATTTTCACACCATCTTTGATCAGTAATTTTTATATCAACGCAATTTTTTTTGGTTAACTACGTAATTTCCAAGTCAAGTTACATTCTGTGATTTTTCAAGGATAACAATTAGTAATATATATGTCATAACTTAATTGTATTTGATAATAAATAAAGTTTCTGGGTAAGTAAGTATTCGAGTATAGAGTCCTGCTTTCTATTAAGAATTTGATAAGCAAATGCATTTCTACTTCAGCCAACGTTCTTTGACGTTTTCAGCTCGCGCCATCGCTAATGCACATTTAGTATTTGAGTGCCTCCTCCGTGTAAGTCTTGTCAGTTCCGCCCTCGTCAGATAGTGAACTGGTTCCGTCGGCGACAGGAGCCGTAAACTATGGCTTACGTAATTTCCTTCTCACGCCCGTGCAATCTGCTAAATATGCTGATTGTGCTGATTGGAGGGGGTTGCACGAAGTGGCCCTCCACTCTGGCGACTAACGTTGGGAAAAACATCAATGTTTTGTGGATGCTTCACGAATTGTTAGTTGTTTAAAATGAACCCTTCGCAGTGAACACTTCAATTGAAGTCGAACTCGCAAAAAAGAGATTTGAATTTATCCGGTTATTTGTTCAGTTCTTTTTGGAACCGGCTCCTCGCCGAAAAAACACATGCTAGTCGGTAGAGTTTGGAAAGCGAAAAGAACTGGAACCGATTCCTCGCCAAAATATTTTTCACCTTCGCAACTGCACTGCTGCAAATTGAAGTAGTTCTTTCAATGAAATGAATGAACCCTAAAATGAACTACCGACTTCCATTGAAGTATTTTTTCAATGAAATGAAGTTAATGAAATGAATGAAGGCTAAAATGAACTTCCAACTTCAATTGAAGTATTTGTTCAATGAAATGAAGTTAATGAAATAAATGAAGGCTAAAATGAACTACCAACTTCAATTGAAATATTTGTTCAATGAAATGAAGTTATTAAGATAAGATATTATTGAAATAGATATTATTGAAATAAGTTACGGAGGTCGTAAAATCTTCAATCGATCTCCCCCTGCATTGTCATTTGGATAATCATCTATTTGTTATGTACCCCTCGTGATTATTCAAATTTTTACATACTGAGAACAATTTACCGCAAAATTTAATTACATCATTTCGCTAAATTTTCGGAAAGTATGCTAGCGAAATACTGTGTGCTAAAATCTTCTTTTCGAGATACGAAAATTTATTTATTTACGCCCGTTAAAGGCTTTGACACAAAAAATTACAAAAAAAATGTATATATACTCATAAGCAGTGCAAACATCAATATAGAAAGATCAATATGAAAAGAAATAAATAAATAATACCTGCCAGGTACATGAAATGCAATTAAATATAACAATTCAGGGGTTTACAACATTGAATTAACAATTTAAAACAAGCACGCTAAATCGCAAATAATTCTACCTTCAAACAATTTTAGTAAATTTAAAGAATACAGTAAGTAATCGTGATCTAGGAATTCTATATGATTACCGATTCTAAAATTTACATATCTTAATAATTTATGTTGGATTCTTTCAATCGTGTTTGAATGAAAATCATAATTTGGAGACCAAACTGTGGAATTGTACTCGATATGACTCCTTACAATTGAAATATACAATATTTTGATAATATTGACATTATTAAATTCACTAGATACTCTTAAAATAAATCCTAACATTTTCAAAGCTTTAATGGAAATGGTTTCTATATGCTTGATAAGAAAATTATTTAGATTCTCGGTTTCTACTTATTTGACTTGTGTCACTTTGACAAATATGCGAAAACTGCCAATACACTATTTGTTTTACATTCGACAAAAATGCATTATCATATTCTACCCAATACCAATATATATCTATCTGTAAAAGATGATTCATCTAGGCTATAAAAATAGCATCGATCGACTATTTTATGTGCCGTCTCTCTTGACGATTATTTCTGCCCTGTGATTGGTGGAGTCTCTTGAATGTGAATGACAAACTGTGAACAGAACGCTGCCTACTCCCGGCTCATACAAGTCAAATGACTCTTAGTTGAAGTCGCAACTAGCGATAATTAATGACAGTAATTGCAGTCACTACTCTTTATCGGTCGTAAGAACTAGTACAGGAGCCATAAAGGCAAATAGGTATGTGTGTTAAGTTAATTCACAAAACCATAATTGCCTAAACTGAACTATTGTACCCTGCACTTTTTTCTGAGTTAAACATTTAAACAACCTTTTTCTAAGGGCCTAAGTCTGCTTGACAGAGCGGTAAGGCCTTTGTCTTTGGTCTAATTTACATTCAGAGAACCATTACGATAAAAGTAATCTTGTTTTAATGTATTCAAATGATTTTTATTTTTTACTGCACATTGGATATTTTATTGAAAATTAAGAGGCGATAAAAATATGTTAAAATCTTGGAGTGTGAATATATGTAGAGAGAGAGAGCTAAATATTTTTACCCAAACCTATACAAGTTTACGAGAAATCACTTTCTTCGGATTTTTACGTCATAAACCGTGAGAGAGAAAGAGATAAGACAAGTTGTCACATAATATCGCACCACTTTTATGTATGTAAGCATGTTTTCCGTCTCCCGCGTCTCCGGTGACTCCACCCACTACGTTTTGTTATGCGACATAACTCAACGGTTTTTGAGGTTATATCCCATAGTTTTGTTAATAACAATACCATGAAAAAGTGGTTGTACAAATAAACAAAACATTATGTCGACATGTGCTATGAATGGATGTAAAAAGGGGTTTCAACGAAAACCCTAGCCACGCCCAAGTCAGGAAAAAATTAACAATCCTGACTACACTGTTTCGCAAAGCTAATACTCCTGTATTTTATTGCTCTGAGGTTAAAACTAAATGCAAAGATACAGAGATACAGATATTGCTCAGAGAGGACCATTTTAGGTATGTCATAATTAAATTTAGAATTCGCGTCATAGATAGATAGCGCATTTATCAGAGCGATAAAGTCCTTGGCTATGGACCAACTCAACAACTTTTTTATTCAATTTGATTTATTTCCATACAAAATTTTAATAAAATTATATTGTAACTTTATTTTATCATCTATATAAGGAGCACTGCGGGAGTATTTTTAAGGACACGACCCCCTGAACGGGGTCACCTGCCTTAATTTATGGTTTGTCTTGGCAGAGCGCACTTAAGGTAAAATATCACAAAACTGCGCTAAATAAATGCAATTTTACTATTATTATTTGCCTTGCATATTTGCAGCTCGTTCCATAATGCAAAATTATTTATTTATTTTACACTTTACAAAAAAGAATATTTCACTTGTGTTGAAAGGGGAGTAATTCCAACTACTAGTCTAGTGTCCCACTCGCCAGGCTATCGATCACCTTATCGACACTCTCGCAATCTCTTTGATGAGGGACTACTTCTAAACGATGCTTGAAATTACTCTGGCTTTGTTTAGTGACCAGACCTGAATAATTAAGTAATTCCCAACCTTTCAAATCCCCTTCTCCTTCGCCCACTACCTTCAGCCTCCTGATGCCTACCAATTGGGGATTCGGTTCTAGTGCCTCCCGCAGATGTAACACCATTGTTGTATCACCTTTAAAAAAATAATCAAAACTTAATAATACTAAAAAGGCTCTCACCCGCACAATCAACTAACCACCCTAACATGAAAAAAAGAAATTTTACAACACCAAAAAATATCATTTTTGGCCTTTTTTACTACATTTTCAAAAATTTACCATATTTTTTATGTAGCTACACCACGGATTTGGGCACACAAACATACATTCATAGCCACTAATTATACTAAATACATTTTTCAGTTTTCTAGCCCCTTCTAATGGTATACCCAAACCCAATTTTTCCAACGGTTTCCTAAGAAAATCTATCAACGGTTAAAACATTTTTTACTAGCCTCTGGAACATGTTTTTCAACAATAAATAACTTTGCATGCAAGTATTTTGCTTGTTGTCATACCATTTTCTGTTGAATTTGTAACGTGAAACAAGTCGTTATCTTTTGTATTTATTATCAAACGTAATGCACTGTGTTTTTTATTTGAGTCGTAGGTCAACTGACATCAAAGAAAGGAATCTATAATAAAATCAGTGAAAAACACGATCCACCTTTTATGTATCAAATTAAAGCTATATCCAACCGTCTTGGACCTTTTTGGTGTAATTGACAAGAGGTACCTAGTAGCTAGTACCTAGTCAAATATCCAGAACAGCCAACGGCCAAAATGAAGAAGTAACGGCCAAAGCTGAAGAAACCAGGTGATCCAATTGTGTACCTGTCTCCATTGTCTAACGGACGTTATTCCAATTTAAATGGTGTCCAGAACCTTCTCACACTGTCCCAGTTGGGCAAAGACTTCCTACCTTTTTCTATCCTTCAAATCATTCATCAAAACCTTAAACAATGACCAGAGCAACCATGTGTCCAAAACTGTAACGATTTTTTATTTAATATCCTGGGAAAATGCCACCATAAAGACCAGAATTTCGCAATATCTACCAGGACTAGGATTCGCAGTCATGGGAACGGAAAGTCCAGGATTATTTGGACCCTGGATTATATGCAAATTTCAACTGCCCAAAAGTATCCATTGTCCTTTGGCGTTTAGGACGGTCCGCAAATATGAAAGGTATTGCGAAACCTATAAAATGTTGGCCCAAATACGTTCCCACAACTGTATCACCGTCCAGTGCTCTGATTTTCAAAATACCTACCTGCTCCCAAAGAGGAAATACTGAAAAGGGTAGAGCACAAATCCATGTAAATTTGGCATAAATTCAGACTTAATTAAGGTCAGCGCGTTACAATGCGAAACTTACACCGGGGTCAGAACGGTCAAAAATGACCCCATTTTTTGAAATTGAACTATCAAAGGATATCCCTTCCTTTGTGTTTTGAAGAAACTCCCCAGATTTCAACCCTCTTTCGACCCTTGGTCAGTAAAGTGGAAACGGGGGAAGGTCTTACCCCTCTTAAATTCGCAAAAATAGGGAAAGGGTTCAGGTAGCCGCTGCCCATTGTCGGGGCTATTTTGACCCTTGGACGGGGATCTTTGCATGAATTATGTTGGTAGGATCTAATGGGTGACCCCTGGACTCGCGCGGGGTCATTCGATCCCCATTTCTTTAAAATCTTTACATAATTTACTAGGTATTCTTACGGACGTTGGTACGTGTCGGCGGCGATTCTCGGGTCATCCGGGGGTCAAAAAATACCAGTTGAATTCTCAGTTTGCATACATACATTATTAATTCCATGCGATGCGATTTTACGACATTTTCATGCTCGGTCGGACTGACCCCGGGTCAACCCGACACACAATTGATTTGATAACCATATTTTCTTTCTGATACAAAGCATTCTCTTTGTATCGGCGCTGAATTGAAGAGACTAGGCATTATACACGGCAATGAAAGTAATCCAGGTAGAGATACTGTTCTTCAAGACGAGGCGATCCTTTTTAACCCTTTAGAGACAATAAAAAACGGTTTGCAAATTTGTTTGAACAGAATAGATAGAGAAAGCCTTGCCATCCCCTTTCTATCTCTTTCTGCATTAGCATAGTTTTGTAAATATTATCGTTGACCAGCTTTTTTCCAACGCTTTTTTTATGTTACACAGAATTTTAATTAGATTTTTTTATTATTAGAGCACTATGCCAAACGACAAAGATCATAATGGAGTAAATTAATCTTTTTTGGGACGGTTTAGTTCTGTAAATTCAAGTGATTGTTTGATAGTGAAATCTTGACAGCTTTCATCAATCTGCTGAACCATGAACTTTAAAATTATCCATAAAACCATCAAAAAAGAACGCTAGACGAAGATATTGATTGTTTCGTATTTTTTTAACAAGAAAAAAGAGCGTTGAAACTCTGTTCAAAACGGGTTGCAACTATTAGTTACTTTGTAAAAAAAAAAACCGTTATTATTTTCTAATATCTCAAAAAAACGGTTAACTGTTTGTGTGTGCATTGTTGCTACGTTTCAATTTTCTTTATCTATTCTAAACAGGTTGCAAATATCCTTCATCATCTTGACAGCCCACGAAAAGTTGAGAACAAATACATTTTGCAATGAATTGAAACTGGATCATCTTTTTGGGACCTCTGCTCGAGTCCGGCGCAAAATTCACATGTCACTTTTGCTTGTGCAAATCTTCAGGTAGTTGGAAGGTCATTTTGCATTGACGGACCTCGGTGACCTCCAGCAGGCCCTACCGAAACAACTGGAGCGATAAGCCTAACAGTCGTTTAGTCTTGTTCGCGAATTCGTATACCTGACCAAATTCTAATTCTTTCTCACTGGTTTTGGACTACCTGCTAAAATGTGAATATTGGTTTCAATGACCGATGTGACCAGTGATTTACTTTGAATAAATTATTATTTCGATACCTGCTTGATCCAGTTTTGATTTTCGACCCTGATAGCGCAGTGGTTAAATTGCTAGCTGTTGATCCATAGATTCTTGGTTCGATTGCGCAAACAGTTTGACTGGCGATTGTACTGGCCTTTTTAACGGTTTATCTATCTTGAGTTTCAAATAATTGAATAGGTGCAAAACATTTGTCTGTGATTCATAGATTCTTTGATTCTTGCAGATTTGTGTTTTTATTTGTTGACTTATTTATTTATTTATAAACTAACGGACTATTCTCCAATTACAAAAAAAAACATTACACGAAATGGGAAAAAAGACTAACAGAGAAAGAACAGCACATACATAATATTATAAAAAAGCAATGACAAAAATAGGAGAAAATATACATTAAAAAAAACATTCAAATCAAAATCAAGATCAAGTCTAAGTTTTGGTAGAGTTGTAAAAAATGACAAAAATCATTTAGACTGGTACCAAAAATTTCAAGACCATACCTTGAGTTAACAAGTCTCGACATTCTGGACAGCGAAGAATGGAATACATAATTAATAGAGTGATGATTGAGGAACAGCAATTCATTGTTTATGAGTCTACGGCAAGGAATGTTGAATTATTAATAAAACACTTCATCTATTAGATGTTCTTCGAAAGCCTTCTTTTTGCGTTTTTTTTCACTTCCTGAGTCATTTATTAATACAAAAAATTAATACGTTTTTATTTCATAACCTCGTTTTATATTACTAGACCTTTCTAAAAGTATTTTGGAGGTTATATTTACTATAATTAAAAGAGATTCTCTAGCTTTGTAAAGCGTACTGAAGATGATTTTGCACAAAAATTGCGCTATAAATTAGCCAAATATTATACCAAAGTTATACAAAACTAAGAAGTCAATAAATACATATTATGTAACATTCATGGACAAATATGTGTATCAAAATATGTGGCTTTGATGCAACAACATAATACTAAAACACGTTTACTAATTCTTAAATCTGTTTTTAGTCGTACATTCCCCAGTGTTGCCAGCCCGGTGAACTCAAAGCAAACATTGGAATGAGTTATTGTTTTGCGCAAATGTGGTATTCTTAAACATTATAGTTTTATTCGTTCATTCGTCGAAATAATTGTTGGTGGACATTTCCAAAGATCAGTCGTTACCACCTACAACATTTTCCGAATTTCCTGTGTTGTTTTTTATTTGTTGTTTGCTTCTCCGCTTCATCGGCTAGTTTTGTAATTGAATATCCAGGCACATTCCAACCTTTCTCTTTCCCATCTTCTTTTCCTCCAAACTCTTTCAGCTTCATGACTTGCTCGAATTGGGAATTCCATAATCCCACTGGTTTCGGGTAGTTAGAACCAGTATTTCCACAAAAAAATCATTTCGAATTACTAGAAATTTGGACTTCTCAAATAATATAAAAACATGTCGTAGTACCTATATGTTGAAATTTTAATGTTGGGTCAAATACATATCGTCACTGGAAAGGCAAAAGGGCTTAAGCGACACTTTGGTTTTACAAAAAGAGTTAAATATGCAGTTTTGATCAATTCTTTTTTCTGCATCGAATGCTCTGACTCCCGTTTGATTCTGAAGACTTTTGAGGCCCTTCAGCCATCTAAAATATATTTACCATTTAGGAGAAGGCTCGACTCAAGCGACACAAGCTTTGGGACTTTTTTAGCATTTTGTCGCTTCAGGTAACTCAGTTAGAGTATTGAGTTACCTGAGTTAAATTCTTTTTTTTAAATCCAACCAGGTACTAAGGACTTATGAATTTTATTGTAAAACAAAAAAACTTAAAAGTACTCTGGTATAAACTTCCCAAAATGACGCTTCAGCCTTTTTCTCTTTCCGGCGACGATATGTCTCCAGATCATAACCAAATACAAAAGTTATAATATACTCCTATAAATATTTACATTTCACAAAATATACAATAGAAAGACATTTTCTTCTAACTCGAGAATTATTAGAACTCATTAATCACAATGAAATTAATCTGTAAATAAAATTATAAAGTTAATTGTTATTTGTAATAATCGCTGTGTTGAATGGGTGAACATTGCGGATGTTAGAGAGAAATTTATGCCATTGACATTAAAATATTGAAATAAAAATAGAAATAGAAACTTTTTTTAACAACAGAGTTAACTAAATAATATTGTTGAAGTCGATAAGAGGCCCTAGTTTCAATCTTAAACCACGTTACAATAAAACATATTGTCGCCGGACAGGCAAAAGAGCTGAAACGCTGTTTTGAAAAGTTTACACTAGAGCACTTTATTTTTTTGTTTTGTTTCAAAATAAACTTCATAAGTTTTCAGTACCTGGTTGGATTTTTGAAAAAAGAGTTTACTCAGGTAAATCAATAAAATAAAATTTAAAAAAATTCCAAACTTATGTCGCTTGAGTCAAGCCTTCTCCCAAATGGTAAATATATTTTAGATGGCTAAAAGGCAACAAAAGTCTTCAGAGTCAAACGAGAGTCGGAGCATTCGATGCAGAAAAAAAAAACTAATCAAAACTCCATATTCAACTCATTTTTGACCAAAGTGTCGCGTGACCTTTTTTGCCTTTCCAGTGACGATGTGTTTCGATAGTTATCAAATGTCATGTCTAAATATGAAATTAATCGTCATTGTGACACGCTTTGACTCAGCGAAGCATTCCTTGTGGTCATTGATTGGATTGTTTCATTAGAATGAAGTGTAGTTTTATTTTATAATAAAAATTCAATTGAAATCTACCCATTCGGTCTTTACCGTCATCATAACCACGGCGCTATATTCCAGGGTGGAATTTAGCCTCCTTTACAAATGCTCTCCATTGGCCTTGGTTCCCGCCATTCTCTTCCAGTCCTCAGTCCTTCCCGTCCTGCTCCAACCCTCTTCCACAGTCTATCTACTTCTTCCTCGGTCCGCCTTTGGATCTCATACACTGGAGAACCCAAACGCTCATATCATCTGGAATTCTTTCAACATGTCTAGCCCATCACCGTCTTTGGGAACTACAGAGTCTTACAATGATCTCATGCTTAACTAGATTTTTAAGTTTACAGGTAGTTTAATTTATTTGTTTCAATTCAATTTCTTTATTCATTTTAATAACATTACAAAATATAATTTTAAGGCGTTATCAAAGATATGTAGAAAAACTATATATGGAGTGTGCAAAAACAGAGTACAATGCATATAATATACAATATAAGACAAGATTTTATAACTAAACAGTAAAGATAAATAGTAAATACAAGTTAAGCAAGCAGCAATAAAACTTGCTGTTTAAAGACAGTTTCGCTGATATCGCTGATGAAATATCGATATCCGAAGCGATTCGATTCAACAGCAAGAGTGCCCTCCCCACCGGCATGACCATTGGCAAATTAGTCCTGCAGGCCGGGAGATAAAACAATCTATGCTGTCGATGACGGCGATAACCATCGGGAACATAAAAGTGAATGCTCTCCATGATAGCTAAGTTTTCGAAACATCCACGTATCAATTTGAAGAAGTGGGTGACGATGTACACATCCCTTCTGACCCGTAGATGGTTTGTTCCGAGCATACCCAAGAGAAATTCAGTCGGATAGAGCCACGAGTAGTAACCGTACTCCCTCAAGTAGAGAAATCTCAGAAATTTCTTCTGAACCCTCTCCAACATGAGGGAGTACTTCTCCCTGTACGGACTCCAAATCACTGATCCACTCTCCAGCCTGTTTCTTACCAAGGAATTAAATAATATTATAAGAACCCGGTTGTCTCTAAAGTTTTTCGCAGTACGTATAACGAAACCCAACATTTTCAATGAAGTGCCACAGGTCATTTCGATATGAGCATGAAATGTTAGCTAACTATCAAATATGATCCCAAGATCCTTCATAGTGGAGACACGTTTTAAACTTTGGTCGTTCATAGTATACCGACAAAACCAAGTATGATACGTCCTTGTTTATGTATGATTTATTTTGTTTATGTATGATTCATTTTCTAGCGTAGATTCAAAAACTACTGATTTTGTTTCTTTGTTTTTTCTGGTCTTATTTTAGTTTTTGGACTCTTTTTCAGTCGCTTTTAATTTTGGTATTTTTTTATTCTCAAGGAATAGGCAATATTGAATAAGTAAACGATAATTTTCTCAGCGGGAAAATCCAGTTCGTTTAGCGAACCATATTAATATGGTGGAAATTTGAAAGGGAAATACTTAATTAGTTTGTATTGAATATCAATATGAACTAGTTGATAATATCATATAAAAATCGTGCAATGCCAGCAACTCCACCGCATCGTCGCTCCGTCGAGCACTCTTCCTTTGGAGATTTGGCTCGAGGCGGACACCGTATGTATTTCAGATAATTACTTTGAGAATAATTAACTCGGATGCTAACATTTATGAGGCGGAATGCGGAGAAAGCGCGAAGAAGATGCAAATTAAGGTCGGGGTGCTTCAAACTCCACTACGTTTGATGACCACCAAATCGACGAATAGCGTAATTTTTTTAAACCAACTAACTAACCATCACGCCGTTTCCCCGCAGGGGTAGGCAGAGAGGACGGACCGCCATACAACTCTGTCTTGGCACACACTCCTTGCTTCATTCACATTCATACATACTCTTCTGTTATTGTGACTCTTCACATGACCCGATTCAAGTATTTGATTTACTTGATCGTGCCATGAATTTCTCGGGCGTCCCCGAATTCTTATTCCATTCACTTTCGCATCATATATTATTTTCACACTCTTTTCTTCGTTCATTCGCTCTACATGCCCAAACCATCTAAGCGTCCCTTTCTCGATCCTATTCATTTCGCTCACATCAGCCTTGTACCTTTTACATTTAAAAAAAATCCGTTTACCGCCGATCCGTTTCTTGATCAAATTTTGAGGTGCTGTTAATCATACATCATATAACAGAATGACCGTTGAGCTTGATAACTGATCACGATTTAATCCGAAGCTGAAACGGGCCGAGAATCGGCGTTCAACTTAACGGCGATCGCTCAAAGTTTTGATAAAATTCTTTACAGCAACATTTATGAAAGTAATACAGATTTTGAGCCAGTGTGGCTATAGCAGTTCAAATTGGGGTATGTTATGAGGCAGAATGGAGAAGAGAGAGGAAGGGGTAGGGAAGAGGAAGGTTGAGAAACAGGTATGGATTTTCAGATCTAAAATTAACAATAGAATAACATTTAAATTATAACAAAGGAACAGAGATAAAGAGACAGATATGAATTGAAAGAGATAAAACGTCAACTGAGAAGTTGATCAAAGAATAATGATAAATTTAACGTTTTTTAGGAAATAATAATAATAATAATAATATTTGGATAATTTGTATAGCGCCGTTTTTGTGAAAAATCACCTCAAGGGCGCTGTACAAATCTTAATTTCTACTTAATATTAATTCTTAGTTTATATAAATATACAGCATCATACATACCTGGCAGGTCACTTCTGGAAGGACACAATCACCATATCATAATAACTTAAATTTTTATTTTATTATTATTATTATTTTTTTTAGGGCAAATTTAAAATAAAGTATATCGTAGGTATTTTTAATTTTTCGTAGTGAAGAACAGATAATGGTGATAATATTTTAATGAATTTAAAGAATGAGAGTCTGAAAAGTTTTCTTGGTTCTATTGGGCTTGTTACATCTTGATTATGGATATGATTTTCTGAAAAAATGAGTTTTGAGTTTGGCTCTGAACTCCGTTGAGTCTTTTATTACTCCTAATATTGAACTACTGGACAAACTTACCTGATTATTAAGAATATTACTATTTATTTTAATGGCTTTCTTTATTTCTAGTGTTTCGAAATTATTTAATCTGTTGCCATAACCATTTTTGTGAAGAATATGAGTTCGGTCATAAAAATAAAATTATATTCGTGGTCCATATTACGTTATCTATATTACTAATATTAATTTATACTATTTATTTTTTAGTGACAGCTGTTTCGGCATTGTAGGCCATTATCAAACTGTGGGTAGGCCACATGGAAACGACTTATTTATATGATTTTAGTTTAATTGAAAAAATAACTATAAAACAACTTTGTATAAGACCACGGATATTATTTTATTTTTTTATGACCGACCGGTTTCGCTAGGCCATTTTACAATTCTACTGTTTTCTCATTGGTTTTGTTATTTTATTTTTATATAAATCCGTGGTCTGATACAAAGTTTTTTTTTCATTTCTTTCGTTTGTATTAAGCCCTCAAAGGATATCATTCTGTAATTCGTTCCTTACCCCCAACTGATTTCGTGCCTACGGTGACCTATACATACGCATGTGCTCGGTTCGCAATTCTGTTAGGGCCGGTCACCAACCGTCGTTACCGTTTATAAGAATCAACCCCTTAATAGAATCAATTTTTGGAGACGATTGAGCTTTTTGTGTCTCTTTGGCTTTTTTTAAATTTTACGAAAACAAATCAAAATTATAAGAGAAATCCACCACTCAACAACCATCTCGTGATCGAAATCCATCACTCAACTGGTGGTCACTTCTTCGCCTGTTTCACTCTGCGGCCGTCGAGTGTTGAGTGTCAACGAACTGGCAGCTATGCAGCGGCAAGTTAAGCAACACTCAGCAAAGAATAACTGATAAATAAGTTACGGATTATCGATAGTGTAAGATGCCGAACAGTACGGCACGCGAGGTTTGATATTAACGAATACGTGTACAGTAACGTACTGAGGTAATCATCCATTTTTTTGAGGTTCTATTACATTGTTTTATAATTAATTATGTGCTGTTTTTCTCGTGTATCGAAACCGAACTGTACAAAAATTTAAAGTTTGATAATCAAAATAATAGAAAAAAGTTGCCACCCAGTACTTCGACTACATATTTTCGTAGAAAGCAATCACTTTGTGGTTTTTTTTATTTTATTATTTTTATATGAATACCGCACAAGAGTCTCAACTGCTCTCAACCGTCTTGAGTAAGTGAGACTATGGCATCCCCAAATAAGGGTATGTTGTGAGGCTGAAGGTACTGGGGAGGGGAAGGAGATTGGTAAGAGGAAGGTTGGGAAGTACCTGGCTATTCAGATCTGGTCACCAAACACGGCTAAAGCCATTTCAAGCAACGTTTCGATTCTGAATGGTAGTCTTTCACCAGGGCGATACTTAGAGTATCTACCACTCTGGAACGTGCCGCAAATATACTTTTTATTATTTTTATATGAATTAAATGTGTTATGACACATATTAATTAAATAAAAGTTATTGGGGCACGCCGGGTTTGAACCCGCGACCTTTGGATTCGTAGTCGAGGGTCTTACCACTCGACTATGGAGGCCGTCAGTTTGACATATTTAAAGAAATGAATAAACAACTTTTTATAAAACCACGGATATTATTTAAATGTTTATGACCGATTGGTTTTGCTTAGCCTAAGCATCATCAGGGTTTTTTCGTCAGGATCATTTTGTCTACTTCAATTCATATTATCTGTATCTTTCTCTCTGTTACTTTGTTATAGTGTGTATGTTATTCTATTATTTTCTCATTGTTTTGTTATTTTATTTTATATTTTGTTCTCCCCCGTATGAATAATATATAACTGCTCACTTTGTATTTTTCTTTTGGTTTGATTTTGTAACCTGTTTTTTACAAAGAACCGTAAGTAACTAGCTCAGAGTAACAATATAAAGAGACCATACTAATTTGTGACAAATCGTTGACAAACTCGCAAAATATAGCTCTCTCTTTATGCTCGGTTCTATAAGCATATGAGAAAAAGAGACAAACAATTGTTGAAACCTATACACGATTTGGGGCGGGCTAAATGAAATGTCTTCATTATTTAATCCGCACAAACTTCACAGACACGTTTGCACTGTCAGGCGAACGGACTGTCAAAAAGCTTAAAATATATTAAAAACTTGAGTTATTTTTTGTGCAATATCTAGCAAAAACGATCATGGCCATATGTTCTATGCTTGTTTGCTTTAATCGAAGTACAAAAGGACCAAAAACAAACAGTTTTCACACGTATGTACCATAAAAATCGTCTTTTTTAGTTTGATCTCAAATATTTAACATCCTAACCTACAAAACAACTAGTAACTTACACCAATATGTAATTAATCTTTGGACTATTCGTTCCAATTTAATAAACTTCCGTTTGAAATGAGTTTTAATGGATTCTCAATATGTTTTAACTTAAAAATATTTACGAGAGTGTCAAAAATTTTCAAGAACGGGGAATTCCCCTGATTAGTCCAACATCTGAACGTATCCATGTCTCTTTCTTTCTCATGTAGCAACTCAAAATTGTTCGCAAACAGATAAAGACGGAATAATGTTTATCTTTACGGTTTTCTTCGCATCCGATTGGCTGGAAGCATATACGTCATACCTCCCTTGGTCAATCCTTGGTCAAAAAGCGGCTGCAAAATTTCGCAATGTTAGGTCTCTACGTTACTCTAAGATCTGAGCAATAAACTTCAATAAAATAAATTGCTAGATTAAGGAAATGCCAAAGATATATTTAGGGACTTTGTTTTTGAAGAGATCATTTTCTTTTTCGCCGTATGGTATGAAAATTCTGAGTTCTGACTTACACCTTACACTATTTATTTTCCATAGCCTGAAGATGTATAAATCATCGTTTCCTTACGCGGTGGTATTTTTTTTGCTTAAAAATAAAATGACAGATAAAGGAAATTGTTTCACCTACTTTCAACAAAAGAAAATATGCTATTTTGTCTAAGTCGGACCTGGAATGGTACCGATTTACAATCTAACGAATCAACTGTGATGTAAAACTAACTCGACCAATAAATCGAAAGTGGTTTTAGCGAGATGTGTTCTTGCGCATAACATAGTTGGATGTTAAAACCTAATCTAGTCTGTAAGTCTTGTGAGCTGAAATTTCAGGTTGTTTCAACCTTTCTCTACCATTTCTTGTTTACCAACAATACCAGGTTTGACATAGTCATACACTCAGAGCAATAATCATACCAGGGAGGGATAGCTTTGATAAACAGTGTAGTCAGAATTGGTGATTTTTTCTTAACTCAGGCGTGGCTAGGGTTTTCATGGACACACCTTTTTACATCCATTCATAGCACATGTCGACATAATATGTTGTTTATTTGTATAACCACTTTTTCACAGTATTGTTATCAATAAAGATATAGGATATAACCTCAAAAACCGTTGAGTTATGTCGCATAGCAAAACGTAGTGGGCGGAGTCGCCGGAGACGCGGGAGACGGAAAACATGCTCACATACCTTAAAGCGGTGCGATATTATGTGACAACTTGTCTTCTCTCTTTTACAGTTTACGACGTAAAAACCGCGAGAGAAAGTGATTTTTATCGTAAATTTGTATAGGTTGGGTAAAAATATTTTAGCTCTCCTCCATATATATTCTATATATATAGCCATACACGACCAAGTGAATCAACTATTGGCTCCGGGCCGTTTGGGCAAAAAGGGTATGTACTACTTGATGTACTTTTTTCATAAAACAAATTGACATATAACTACATAAAAAAAAACTAAGTGTTTTTACAATCCATAGATTTATTTTGTATGCTTAAATTAACACAAGCGTCTCCTCCGACTGCAAATATAATTATGTTGAGTTGTACATTTTTCCAGTAATTAAAAAAAAAATCTTTACATTTTCGATAATTCTAGCCCTATCAAAACTAAAGCGGTGATCACGTTTCAAACTATTCGCTCTGATTGGTTCCACTAATGCGAGTACTTGGGTACCTACCTACTTTCGATTATCACGTGATCTCGCGTTCGCTTTTCAAATTGCTCGCAGGGAAACAAATATTGCGGCGTAACTTGTAAATAATTTTAGAAATATCTGTAACCGTCGAATCGTACTCGGCTTACTGTACCTAGATCGCTGAACAGTTCAACCTATAGAAGAGTGTTGTAAGCTTGGAGTAAAAATATATACGGAAAGAGAGCTAAATATTTTTACCCAACCTATACACATTTTTACGTCATATACCATGAGAGAGAAAGAGACAAGAAAAGTCTTCACATAATATTGCAGCACTTCTAAGTATGTAAGTGATCTTGGAGTAAGACTGTATGGAGAGAGCTAATTATTTTTACCCAACCTATACAAACTTGCGATAAATCACTTTCTCTGGGTTTTTACGTTGTACACAACACATATATATCAGTATTGTTATCAACAAAAGTTGCATTTGAAAACATATGGGCGAAGTCCCCGGAGACGCATATATAAGACCATCCTTACAGTACATAAAACAAGTTGCAGATGAAAACCAGAGAAAGTCCCCGGAGACGCAGGAGACCAAGACCATCCTTACAGTATACATATATATATATATATATATATATGATTTATCGTATACATAAAATTTAAATATCATACAAAAATATAAATAACAATAATCGGAAAATTCTAAAGTTTGGTCAAAAATATTTGAAACTGTTGAAATACCACTGAAAAGTGACGTTTTATAATCTTTGTTTGGTTTTATTTGAACATTCACCCATAGCACATATCACCATCATGTTTGATTTATTTGTATAACCACTGCAAGTTTTTTAATCAACACAAATATAGAAATTAACTTTGGCGTCCGTTGACGTAAGTTATGCGAATCGATGATGTGAAGTTAGCTGGGACGGAGAAGATCTTTACCTTAGGGTACATATAGTGGTACCTATCCAAGGCAGTGTAGTCAGTTTTTATGAAGTTTGCCGGACTCAGCTAGACCTGGGCGTAGTTAGGACTAGCGCTAGGGTATTTATACATCCATTAGCACATGTCGACATAATGTTTTTGTTTATTCGTATAACCACTTTTTCACAGTATTGTTATCAGTAAAAATATAGCATATAACCTAAAAAACCTTTTAGTTGTGTCGAGTTTAGTTGCATATTAAAACGTGTGGGCGGAGTCAACAGAGACGCTGGACACGAAGAACATTCTTACAACACTTTAAAGCGGTGTGATAATTTGGGAAATTTTGTTGTCTTTTTCTTTCTCATGGTGTACGACGTAAAAACCCGGAGAAAGTGATTTATCCCAAATTTGTATAGGTTGGGTAAAAACAATTAGCTCTCTCAAGGCTTCCCTCCTCGAAGTAAGGCTGCAGATACACAGCATTCCCTTATTATGTAACATCAATGTGTTCTTCAATATAAATTCTTACACGTGTAATATAATTTACTATTTGCTTACTTTTATTTATTACCTACTACCAAAAATGAATTTGAAAAACCCTTCATAAATAACAAAATATGCATAACGTCCCTATTTATGATTTTAATAATTTATTCGCATAAACACATATCTCACCAACTCTTACGCACAATGCGCAAACATTAGCAATAAAGCATAAAATAACGACAAAAATATCAGGGGTTGAATTCCTTGTGTTGTAAGCCAACCCTCTTCTGACCAATGGGCAGGTCTCCAAGAGAAATACACGAGGGGTCCAATCAACCCAATTCTTCTTTCGCACCCTTGTGGAATCTTGTGATTCGTTCGCATCTAGAAATTTCGCAATGCTTTTTATTTTTTAAATAAAGAAAGAAGATAATTTTAGTGTAGTAAGTGTATTTCCTTGTCATAACATAGTTTATATTTAGAACTATTTTTATCATGATTTTGTAGCATGGAAACTTGGATATTAAACCAAGCAATACGGAATGTTGAACACATTTGAATGCGGATTAATGCGTAAAATGCCCTTTACAGATAGTTGACTAGTGTCGAGGTTCTTATTCTTCTCGTCTAAATGATACAGAACATATTATAACTCGAACATCTTGGTTACACCTAAAATGTTTCGACTATTTATTAACCTCTAGAAATCGACAAAAAATCGCCTTCCCTGACCAATTCACATATTCTAATCAATCCATCATCGGCACCTCTAGCATCTGAGAGCAAGAATATAAATGAGAGAGCTAAATATTCTTACCCAACCTATACAAATTTATAATAAATAACTTTCTCCTGGTTTTTACGTCGTAAACCGTGAGAGAAAAAACGAAAAGACAAGTTGTCACATAATATTGCACCACTTTTCGGTATGTAAACATGTTTTCCGTCTCCCGCGTCTCCTGGCGACTCCATCCACTACGTTTTGTCATGCGACATAACTCAACGGTTTTTGAGGTTATATCCTATATTTTTGTTGATAGCAATGCTGTGAAAAAATGATTGCAAAAATAAACAAAACATTGTGTCGAAATGTGCTATGAATGGATGTATAAATACCCTAGTCGCAGCCCTAGCCACGCCCGAGTCAGAAAAAATCAATAATCCTGACAAAGCTATATCTCCTGGTATAGTATTGCTCCGAGTCTAGCATTAACCCTCAGATATTTATATCGATAGGTATACTAAAAATACAATAAATAAAAATATGCGAAAGCTGTAAATACACTTATCAGATGAAACTAAGTTCTTTCGAAATTACACCATCCCTAGACCTTCCACATTGTAGTCTCTCATTTTTCATAATTTTTTCTAAGTAGGGTCAATCTGACCCCATTCGGCGGAATAAGGTTGGCTGACCATTGTGTGTACACTTTGACCCCATGTAATTCACATTGTTTATTGTTTTCACACTGTTAGAGGCTTGTTATGGTACAATGTTGTCGATATGTTTTTGTGAGAAGGTTTTGTTGAAGAGTAACTGGCCGCCTAACTGTACATAATGTTCTCTGCAATATATAAGTTAATTATTTTTTAACCCCTATTGGAG
Source organism: Drusus annulatus (assembly GCA_022651775.1). Lineage (NCBI taxonomy): Eukaryota > Metazoa > Arthropoda > Insecta > Trichoptera > Limnephilidae > Drusus > Drusus annulatus. Next base: position 938,092 of record JAGWCC010000370.1, on the reverse strand, counting down.
GAGAGATCGTTACACAATTTTTTTCACAAGTACGAATAAAAGCACAGTAGGCTATAAAATATACATGATTACTAAATAACCTACTTTTGTTCACTTTTATTTAAAGATATTTTTGTTTTATAATTTTTTGTCACTAATTTATTTATTTATAAATTAACGGACTAAAGTCCAATTACAAAAAAGACACGATAAAACACGAAATGGATTAAAAAAGAGCAACAGAGAAAGAAAAGCACATACGTAAATTAAATGAAGCGATGACAAAAATAAGACAAAATAAACATAAGAGAGAACATTCAAACCATGGTCTAGTGAAAGTTTTGGTAGAGTCGTAAAGAATGACAAAAATCATTAAAGACTGCTACCAAAAATTTCAAGATCATGGCTTGAGTTAACAAGTCTTGACATTCTGGACATTGGAGAATTTTGCCCATAATTAGTATGGTGATGATTGAGGAACAGCAATCAACTAATGATTTTTTAATGTTTTATTTTATTGTTACTGTTACGAACTTGGAGTGAGAATATATATGGAGAGAGCGAAATATTTTTACCCAACTTATGCAAATTTACGATAAATCACTTTCTTCGGGTTTATGCGTCGTAAACCGTGAGAGAAAAAAGCGACAAGACAAGTTATCACATAATATCGCACCACTTTAGCTAGTAATTGTATGCAATATTTTTTCCTTCTCCCGCGTCTCTGGTGACTTCACCCAATATTTTTGGTATGCGACATAAGTTAACGATTTTTGAGGTTATATTTAATATTTTTGTTTATAAAAAATACTGTAAAAAAGTGGTTATTCAAATAAACAAAACATTATGTCGACATGGATTTAAAAAGGCGTGTCCATGAAAACCCTAGCCACGCTCGAGTCGAAAAAATCAACAATCTTGACTACACTGTTTCGCATAGCTATCCCTCCTGGTATATTATTGCTCTGAGGTTACGAATAAGTTAACAAATCTAGTTAGCAACAAATAAAAATAGTAATAGTATATTTTTGTAGAATGCAATCACTTTGTGGTTTGACATATTTAATGAAAATATTGTGAAATATTTATTGAAAAAAAAAATTGTGTTCTCCCCCTGAATGTATGTGTATATATAACCAAATACTATGTTTTTTGTTTAGTTTAATTTTTTACCCTGATGATGCTTAGGCTAAGCGAAACCGGTCGGTCATAAAAAATAAAAAAAATCGATGATTTACTTAAAAGCAGATAAAGCAAACAGTACGGTTATTAAACATAAATCTGACTATATAAACAAATTCCAAAATGTGTTGGAAAAAGGACCTTATCCTTAAAATTTGCTGCAGATGTAAACGTGATACTCGACACCTTATTCAAAATAAATAGCACAAATATACCGTTTAAAAAAACCTCAGTAAAAATACTCTTTTGATCAAAATATGGCATACAAACTCCTTAAAACTTATAGACCTTTTTAAAAACCTAAAAAACCTAAAAAACCTTAAAACGCCTAAAAATACCCAATGATGCTGTTAACTTGTTAACCAATATACCAACAAACTCACAGCAATAATATACAAGAGAGAGCGCTGCTGTAGTCAGTTTTGACGAATTTTGCCAGACTCGGCTAGACCTGGGCGTGGCTAGGACTAGGGCTAGGGTATTTATACATAAATTCATCGCACATGTTGACATTTTGTTTGTTCGTATAACCACTTTTTCGCAGTACTGTTATAAACAAAAATATAGCATAGGTGTAACCTAAAAAACCTTTGAGTTATGTCAATTTATATCGTATATCAAAACGTGTGGGCGGAGTCAACGGAGACGTGGGACACGAAGAACATCCATACAATACTTTAAAGTGGTGTGATAATTTGGGAAATTTTGTTGTGTCTTTCTTTCTCATGAGAAAAAACCCGGAAAAAGTGATTTATCCCAAATTTGTATAGGTTGGGTAAAAAGAACTAGCTCTTTCTCCATACATTGTTACTCCTAGCCAACAAAGAAGTTAATAATAATAATAATAATATTTGGATAATTTGTATAATTTTTGTATAGCGCCGTTTTTGTGAAAAATCATCTCAAGGGAGTTAAAGATAACTTTTTAACTACATGGAAAAAATAATCATTAAAATGATAAATTGGCGTAATTAGCGGAAACTTCACTGGTTAATGCAACATAGTAAAATTTTATTTATCAAAATTTGTATACAACTGTATGTTTTCCTAAATAAGTAAAAAAAAAAAAATTTAAAAATAACACACAGTATTCACACACTTCATTGTCACAAACCCAACTGAAAGTTAGTTGCTTTACCTTGGCAATTGTAACAACAAATTTAAAAATTGACCGCCACAACTGAACCATACTTCTTCATAGGTGATTTCCAGAGCACTAAATGAAATAATTTAATTGCGTCTACGAGTGTACTTATTAAAACATCAAAACAAAAATCTAAATTTCAAGAGTAGTTTAAAAAAATTAAACAGTGCAAAACTGAATGTTGTATGGCGTGTCCAAAACCATTTATAAACACATATTTGGTAACAATAATATTGTAAAAATTTCTGTCTTCTAATTGTGGTTAAAAATATAATTAACCCATATATTGTAGACAACATTATGTTGATGTACTCGTATGCTAGGCAGCTAGTTAGGTACTCTGCATCAAAAACATCCTGTCAACATTATACAGTAACAGGCCTCCAACAGTGTGAAAACAATAAATAATAATAAAATGCAATACGAATTATAATATTTACCGCTGTTTTTACATGTATATGTTTAAAACCCCAAATAAATCTAACAAGACGTTCTCGATTTTATTTATTTTGATTTTGTTTGAAACTCAATTTATGTTTAAACATTCTGCTTCCAATTTTAGAAATTCGTTTCAAAAATTAAAATCAAAATATCGTTTATCGTAATGTTGCAAGGTTTTTTTCTACAATAATATATAATATCGTCGTCGGAATGGCAAAAGGGTCAAAGCGCCATTTTGGCAAGTTTACAACAGAGGACTTTAAAGTTTTTTTGGTTTTACAATAAAATTCATAAGTCTTCAGTACCTGGTTGGTTTTGAAAAAAAAGTTAACCCAATGCTCTCACTGAGTTACCTGAGTCAAACCTTATCCCAAACGGTAAATATATTTTAGATGCTGAAGGGCCACAAAAGCCTTCAGAATCAAACAAGATTTTTTTTCCTCAGATAACCTCACTTTTTTATTGTTCTTCGAAAAATCATCACCTGTTAAACTACAATAAAATAGTGTGTCAACAGGATATTGAATACAAGTTTAAAAATAGATGATCTTATTAAAATGCACACATCTTAAGAAATTGAAATACTATTACACCATACCATGATGCACTGTGCTGCATAATATAGTCAAAACAGAATTCGATGCAAAAAAAACCTAACCAAAACTGCATGTTTGACTCATTTTTGACCAAAGTGTCGCTTAAGCCCTTTTGATGATGTGTTTCCTCCCAGCGGGCGCAAATACATTTTATTTAATCAACATGTTTTATTTCACATTTAATTTATATAAACTAATAAATATAGTATATTTGCGCAATTATATTATACATAATTTGATATGAATTAAATGTGTGATGACACATTTTAATTAAATATTTATTATATTAAATAAAAGAATACTTTGTTTTAAAACCACAGAATTTATTATGATGAAGGCCAACCGGTTTCGCTTGGATCAAGCTTCGTCAGGGCACATATAATAACTAAAGAAAAAATACAGAGTTAACAGGTATATAAAGGTACAACAGTTAATGATAGAGTGAGACAGTATATAATACAAAGAAGGAAGAGAGAGAGCATATATTAGAGGGAGGGAACAATTGAAAGTGCTTAATATATATTACGAAGAATTGGTAAATAAACAAGTGTACATAATAGGAAGATAATGATGTAATGTTAGGGGCAGACAAAGATCCCATATTGAATTTACATATGAAAACGACATTTTACATTGTTCTTGATCCAAGCGAAACCGGTTGGCCTTCATCACAATAAATTCTGTGGTTTTAAAACAAAGTATTCTTTTATTTAATATAATGTCCAACCACCATGTGATTGCTTCTTACGAAAAAAAAAAAATATTTATACATATATATATATTATTTCCACACGCCGGGTTTGAACCCGCGTCCCCTAAATTGTAACCACTAGGCTTCAGTTTTTCGTTCTTCATTTCAAATAATTAGTTATCATTAATTGTTTAATTTCATTGTATAGTTTGAATACCAACCACATATTTGAAGACTTAGAACTTCTTAGTCTCCCTCGATGCAACACTAATTCTAAACAAAACTCCTTCTATCGGGCCTCACACACTTTTAACACCCACTACTCACAATTTGACATGTTTAACTCTGCACCTCACTCCATAAAATCGACGCTCTCTCGAGCCTTTATAACTACAGATAACTACTCATTCCACGGTTCCACCAATTCTTTTAACTTTAACTTTATTTCTTTAAATATATACGAGTAACAAAAAGAAGAAGAGTAACAGAAACAAAAACGGCTCGGAGGGCTTTGAAGCAGAGAATGGACGAGTACCTTGAGAGAATCTCCTCTTGGGGTAAGAATAATCTCGTCGAATTTAATGTTTCAAAGACCCAATCATGTCTGATTACGACTAAAAGGGATGCAAATGATAATTTAGTCTCCTTCAACGGAAGTAATCTTCCCAACAAACCTTCCATTGAGATGCTTGGTGTAACCTCAAGTGACCAGTTAAGGCACCGGGGCTCCATCGAAGCCAGAGTAAAGTTAGCCTCTCAGAAGTTGGGCGTGTTGTACAGGGCCCGCAGATACTTCAATAGTACACAACTGCTGACCTTGTACAAATCGCAAGTACGCCCCACTGTTGAATTTGGCAGCCACCTCTGGTCTGGAGCCCCTAAATACCTGAAAAAAACCCTTGACTCTGTGCAGAAACGGGCGGCCCGTTTGATAGATTCTCCTATCTTAACAAACGGATTGCAAACTTTGGAGCACAGACGTCAGATGGGAATGCTGTCCTTGTTCTACAGGTATTTCAATGGAAGATGCTCCGAGGAACTTGCGTCATTGATCCCTTCGGCACCGGTGCATAGTCGGGAAACTCGCCAAACGAACGCCCAACATTTGTACACGGTTGACATTCAATACATGAGAACGGGTCGCTTTTACGACTCGTTCTTATGTTCAACAGCTCGGCTATGGAACGATCTGCCGGCCTCTGTGTTTCCTCCCTCCTTCAACATGGGCATCTTCAAGACCCAAGTTCACTCCTTCCTTTCCTCAAAAAACCCTCCAACACAGCATCCCCAAAAATGACATAGGCCCAGAGGGAAATTGTTTTCTTCAAGGCCTCCTGTGTGGAGTTATTGTAAAAAAAAAAAATAAGTATATTAAAAAAAAAACAAAAACTTTGAAATCACACATATATACATATTTACTACATCTAGATCGATCCCCCCTCATGTCCTTCCTTTTCCTCTACCCTTTAAACATACTGATATGAAATTTAAAAATTTATCCTTCTTATTTTTTAAAATTTGATTTGTATTTCTTTTGAATTATATATTAATTACTTGTTCAATTTTTTAAATTAGATTCACTTACTTCCAGTATCAGTTCACCTGTATATACAAACACTTAAGTGGAAACCTACAAATGGTCATATTAATACTACCCATATAATATTTTACCTAGTATGTATGTGAATTGTTGGTCTTCCAAACAAATAAAAAAAGACTACGAACCAAACAGTAAAACTCAGAGCAACTCGTATATGGAGAGAGAGCTAGACACTTTTACCCAACCTATACAAATTTACGATAAATCACTTTCGCCTTGTTTTTATGTCGTAAGCCGTGAGAGAGAAAGAAATAAGGAAAGTTCTCACAAAATATAGCTCCGCTTTTAGGTATGTAAGCATCAGTGGCGGCTCGTGAGTTTTTAGTGTGCTATGGTGCTAAGATTGAAAAATACTATATTGTTAATGTTGTTGTAGCCGAAAACGATTTTTATTTTTTTTCAAGATTTTATTTTTTGTATGAAGATTTTCAGGATTTTTCAGTTTTGGTGGTGCACTGCACGGATTTCTGAAAAATCTTCATATAAAAAGTTAAAATTTCAAAAAAAAATAAAAAATATTTTCGGCTACAACAACAACAATGATGACGGTTTTTTCAATCTTACCACTCTAGCACACTAAAAAGTCACGAGCCGCCACTGGTAAGCATGTTCTCCGTCTCCCGCGTCAACATTTGTGATAAAATGTCAACATGTTTGAAAGATGAGACTCTTCTCGCCTTTGTCTCAGAACACTATGCACTAATGGGAACTATTTAGTCACCGCATCCAGCGTGCGGTTGGCAATGATGACGATGCGGCCGCTGATGCGATAGCATGATGGTATCTCCTCTGCCCAAAGCGGGCACAATGGGCCACGTCTCCTGCGGCCATACCCGGAGATCATAATGATCTGAGGATCGGCGCCGGGAGCCGGCTGCCAGTATGCTGATATCTCAGAGCAATAACACACCAGAAGGGATAGCTTGTGTAGTTGGGATTGTTGATTTTTTCCTGACTCGGGCGTGGCTAGGGTTTTCATGGACACACTTTTTTACATCCATTCATAGCACATGTCGACATAATGTGGCGTTTATTCGTATAACCACTTTTTCACAGTATTGTTATCAACAAAAATATACGATATAACCTCAAAAACTGTTGAGTTTTGTCGCAAAACAAAACGTAGTGGGCGGAGTGGCCGGAGACGAGCGAGACGGAAAACATGCTTACATACCGAAAAGTGGTGCGATATTATGTGACAACTTGTCTTACCTCTTTCTCTCTCACGGTTTACGACATAAAAACCTTGAGAAAGTGATTTATCGTAAATGTGTATAGGTTGGGTAAAATATTTAGCCCTCTCTTCATATATAATCTTGCTCTGGGACTGACATCATTACACTGTAGGTACTGTGCTATGTCTACTAGCCAAATATGGTTATACACCTGCCACTGAGAGATCCGTTGAAGCTTTGACGACATCCGTTGTCGAGCGATTAAGATCCTCGGTATTGAATGCAGAGGTCATAGGTTCAAATCTTGGCGTGCGCAAATACATTTTGTTTGATTTAAGTGTTAATTCACATTAAAATTAAAATAAAAATGGATTGTCGCTGGAAAGGCAAAAGGGCTTAAGCGACACTGATGAAAAAAGAGTTAAAAATGCAGGCTTTAATCGGTTTTTATTTCTGCAACGAATGCTCTGACTGTCGTTTGATTCTAAAGACTTGTGTGGCCCTTCAGCCATCTAAAATACATTTACCATTTGGGATAAGGCTTGACTCAAGCGATATACGTAAGGTACGTTTTTTAGCTTTTTGTCGCTTCAGGTAACTCAGTGAGAGCTTTGCGTTACCCGAGTTAATTTTTTTTTTGTCAAAATCCAATCAAGTACTGACGGCTTATGAATATTACTATGAAACAAAAAAGTGACAGCTCTGGTGTAAACTTCCCAAAATGGCACTTCAGCCTTTTTGCATTCCCGGCGACGATACATAGTATATTTGCGGCACGTTCCAGAGTGGTAGACCCTTGAAGTAACAATATATGGAGGGATAGCTAATTTGTTTTACCCAACCCATCCGAAATTGTAATAACACATCGTACACCATGAGAGAGAAAGAGACAACAAATTTCTTGGACCGCTTCTATACTGTCGTAATGATCTTAAGCTGGCTTCGTTGGTTAACGGCGGGACTCCGCCCACATTTTTTATTTTGCCACTAAACTTGGCACAACTAAACGGTTTTTAGGTTAGACCGTTGATAAAAATACTGACCACCATTATGTCATATGTGAGAATCGAAACGTTTGCGCCGAGTCATGTTAAAATCATCATGTCCAAACTGACTTCACTGCATATTCAGAATCGAAAAGTTGCTTAAAATGGAGATAGCCAATTTTTTTTTAGTGACACTAGGGTGACAATTAGGGATACCATTAACTATCTCCGGGCAGTTGGGACTCTTTGTGCGATATTCACGATTTTTTTTTTATGAATGTTGACTTACTCGCAATCTACCAGGAGGACTGAGCAGGAGAGCAGAGTGCGAAGGGCGGTTGCGGGAGGTAAGAGGCAGGAGGTGTCTGAACAAAGGAAACATTAATATGGCCGGAGTGGAGATGCCGCATTGCAATTAAATGCTAAATGGCCGTTTGTCTGACTACCTGGTACTGGTACAGTGTGACCGCTGCCGAGAGAGCAGCACAGTTAAAGGTAAACGGTGATTCTTAAAAACTCCTTTTATCCTTATTCTGTGCATAAATTATGACATAACAGACTTTGATTCAATTTGCATTTTCAAAATTATCAGTTATATTATTGACTCACCTTCTCTGTTGCAACTCGTCCAGTTCGAACATTCCTTGCCGTAGACTCAGGAAACAATGAATTGCTGTTCCTCAATCATCACTCTACTAATTATGGGTATCATTTTCCTCTGTCCAGAATGTCGAGACTTGTTAACTCAAGACATGGTCTTGAAATTTTTGGTAGCAGTCTAAATGATTTTTGGTCATTCTTTACGACTCTACCAAAACTTTGACTTGACCTTGAAATGTTGGTCCTATTTTTGTAATTGCTTCATTTAATATTATGTATGTGCTGTTCTTTTTCTTTTTTCCCATCTCGTGTTTTGTATTTTTTTTGTAATTGGACTTAAGTCCGTTAGTTTATAAATAATTAACAAATGTTATTGAGTATGAGATATCGTGATATTCCGTAGATCCCAAAAACTGCGGTGGGCTGGACATGTGGAAAGAATGCCAGATGACAGCACACCAAAACTTATGACTGTGTTGGAGGATTGTATCAGGACAGGAAGAACTGAGGACTGTTTGTGAATGGCGAGAGACCATAGCCAGTGGAGAGCATTTGTGAAGGAAGTAAAAAAAACAACCCTGGTAAGTAGCGCCGTGATCATAATTGCCCTTATCGAGAACATTAGCGTTGGGAAAACCTTCAATGTTTTGTAAATGCTTCACGAACTGCTAGTTCTTTAAATTGTACCCTTCGCAGTGAACACTTCAATTGAAGTCGAACTCGCCAAAAAGAGATAAACCAGTCATTCATCCAGTTCTTTTTGGAACCGGTTACTGGTGCCAGAAAAGTTCCACGAAGGAGATTTTTTCTAAAAGTACCAGCAAATCGACAAAAGTTCCTAGCCAAAAAAAAGTACTAGTCTGTAGAGATTTGAAAACGAAAAAAGCTGGAACAGGTTCCTCGTCAAAACAATTATTTCGTTGGGAGGGGGGGTTGCTTGCGAAATTCTGATAACGAGAATAACTGGAACTAGAACCGGTTCTTTTCGCCAAAATGATTTTTCATGGGGGGGGGGGGGTGGTTGCTAGCAATTTCCAAAACAAAAAGAACTGGAACCGGTTCCTCGCTCAAAACAAAACGAAAGGTAGCCATAGTCCCACTGGCTCTAGACGATTGGCAGCAGTTCACCATACCCCACATACGTTTCAGGGATCAGGGAAACATGGATTTAAAATTGGTAGAAAGGTATGTAAACTTTTTGTTTCAGAAAAGGCTTGCACCTAGTTTACTAATATTCTTCCAAACCTTCCTCTTCTGCTTCACTTACCCCTCCCCCACCCCCTTAAACATCATAACATTTCTCAAGTAGGGATAGCATATACAACAGGCTTTGTGAAATAGAAACTGTTTTGTTGCATAATATTAAAACAAAAAATCAGCAAACATGAGACCTAATGTTACTTCAAGCATGAGACAGTTTCCCACTTACGAAAAATTGGACAAAGTGGCAAAAAATATACTTATGTCTACACTTCCCAATCTTCCTCTGACGCGTCCCCTTTATCTCCCACACTTAATTCAGCCACACAAAATTCCGCAAATATGGACTCTATAGTTCCACCAGCTCCGAGCAGTTTATTTTTTATTTTGTTTTACTATTACAATTTTGTTCAATTATTTATTTTACATTTTTTTTGATTACAACTCAACACAGGAGGCCTTGAGGGAAATAATGTATTTGAGAGCCTATGTCATCTTTGGGAATGCTGAGTGGAGGTACTTTTCAAGGAAAGGAAGGAGTGAACCTGGGTCTTGAGGATGCCCATGTTGAAGGAGGGAGGAAACACAGAGGCCGGCAAATCGTTCCATAGCCGAGCTGTTGAGCATAAGAACGAGTCGTAAAAGCGACCCGTTCTCATGTTTTGGATGTCAACCGTGTACAAATGTTGGGGGCGCGTTTGTCGAACTCCCGACTATGCGCCCGGTGCCGAAGGGATCAATGAGGCATCTTCCATTGAAATACCTGTAGAACAGGGACAGCATTCCCACCTGACGTCTGTGCTCCAAAGATAGCAATCCGTTTGTCTGAACTCTTTTACCACACAAAAAAATCTGAAAACATTTGACAATATCCCATCTTTCGACAGATTGTACAAAGTGGCGAGCGAATGCCACTAAAAATAGAAAAAAATACATTAGTTGAATTCTTAATTTTGTTAAAATTCTTCTCATTTAGCGTGGCTTCTGCGGTAGTCAGGTTGGCAGAGGCAATGCAGATTATCTGAGGAATGCTTCTAGCGCAGCTGATTGTTAATAGAGAACAGTGACGTCATCCGAACTCATCTCTTGTCTTGTTTGGTGATAAAAAGAGATGACTCGTAATAGCTAAATTCTCCATTGCTGATAATGAAGGATTTATGCTTTTCTGGTATCTGGAGAATGCACAAACAAGCTCACTCAAAATATCAATTATTCTTATTAAGATTATGCATTGTCTTCGACTTTGATGCAAGACGTCTGCTCGATATGGAACTGTCTCCTGAAAGACAAGAGGAAATTACTCACGTATTTTTTTTTACACGAGATGAAATGAGTTTTTTTGTTCCTAGATATTTAACATTACTTATTGTTCATTGTAAGGTTTTTTTTCAAATGTGTGTGACTTTCTTGGCCATCGTTTCAATACATGTAGGAAGAGAAGGCGAATCGACATAATATATTAATATTGTTTAAATGAGCAAGTTTTCTAATAGTATAGAAAATTGGAATTTTGAAATTGAATTTTATTTTTTAAAGTGAATACCGCACAAGAGTCCCAACTGCTCCCAACCGTTTGGATCTAGTGAGACTTTGGGCATCGTCAATTGGAGTATATTGCGAAGTTGAAGGTATTAGGGAGGGGAAGGAGATGGGGAAGAGGAAGGTTGGGAGTACCTGGCTATTCAGATCTGGTCACCAAACACGGCAGAGCTGTTTCGGTGGTATTTCACCAAGGCGATACAGCTTCCCGCAATATACCATATATTATTTTATATGAATTAAATGTGTTTATGACCCATATTAATTGAGGATGTCAAATTATGGTTAGTAATTTAATTTATTTGTTGTTTTTGTGTTCAATTTGTAGAACTCTGTTGAGTTCTGTGCCTAGAAGGGATTTTTAAGTGTCAGGCAGTACATACAGTTTGATAACGGCCTTAAACACGGTTCTAAATGGTGGTCTTTCACCAGTAAAACCAGCAGAACTCGATAGTAATAATATTAAATTTAATTCTGAATTCAATTATATTTATATGTATATATATATAAAAACTGAATTTAATTGATTACCAAATGTTTAGTTGTTGTTCATTTTAATAAAAAATAATATATCATAAGTTTTTTTTATTTTTTAAAGAAAGACTAACATTTTCGGGTTACGAATAACCTGACAACATTTGTTAAATTTTTGGTACCATCATAATAAGCGGAAGATGTTGCCTGTGCAATGATGTAGGACTTAGCTAGCAGAGGAATTGGACCCACGACACCCGGATGGGAATCCGACGCGTTTGTCCACTCAGCTACTAACCTGTCAGATGTTTAATGAACTTTCATAAAGATAACATATTAAATTAATTAGTTACACCACATGATTTAATAAAACAAATTTATAACTTTATTCCACTTTTATTTTATGACTGGACTGGTTTCAGCCTATGACGGCCATCTTCAGACTAGAGTGAAGATGGCCGATCACTACTGGCCGATCACCCTAGTCTGAAGATGGCCGTCATAGGCTGAAACCGGACCAGTCATAAAATAAAAGTGGAATAAAATTATAAATTTGTTTTATTAAATCATTAAAATGGAATTCCACCACGAATTAACAGTTTCAAAATTAGAAATAATAAAAAGTTACACCACACCTCAACAAGACACATCTCCGATTTCTCAATTGGAAATTACTCAATACAACATAATCTGTAAAAAATGCAAATGTTGTGTTTTGTTCTAATCACGAGTGTGGAAAGTGTGTCAATGTCCACCGCCGTCAGCTCACCTTAGTCGTGTCCTGCGCTAGTGTCTTGGGTACATACTCGTAGGTGTCAGCAGTCCAGGACACACTCGTAAGTCCCGCAGACACTGCTAGGTGATCTGGCTTCTCCGCAAAGGACAGTGTCGGTCTAGGCCCACAGGGTTTGGAGTAACAAAATACACGAAGAGAGAGCTAATTCTTTTTACCCAACCTATTCAAACTTGCGTTAAATCACTTTCTCCGGGTTTTTACGTCGTATACCACATGAGAAAGAAAGAGACAAGCAAAGTCGTCACATAATATCGCAACTTTTTTAAGAATGTTCTCCGTCAGCGCCAACTTCACATCACCGAGTCGCATAACTTACGTCGATGGATTTTGAGGTTATTTCCTATAGTTATGCTGATTAAAATACTTGCAGTGGTTATAAAAATTAATCAAACATGATGGTGATATGTGCTATGCATGAATGATCAAATAAGGCCAAACAAATATTATGAAACATCACTTTTCACAGGTATTTCAACGGTTTTTAATATTTTTGAACGAACTTTAGAATTCTTACATTTTTAATGATATAAAGACATAAAATCAACAAAAAGCTTCCACCAATAATGTTTGTTTGATATTTTGACTTTATAAATCATTTTAATGGTGTATTGATATTGTCTTGTGTTCAAATATTTTTATTAAAAATGTCCGAATTCCATGTGGGCGGTAACTAAAAAGCTATCCTACATCCTTTAATATATATTTGTCTCTTTCTATCAAGTCAGTATAAAGTCAACAATACTGACTACACTGTTTCGCAAAGGTATCTCTCCATATATATTCCTAATTCAAGACAACAACACACGATGAAGGTTTTTATCAACAATATCGGTGATTGGTCAGCACTTCCTAGCACGATCAAAAATCGCCCATGACATTTGACAGTTGACATCGACTAAATTACCGTTAGTTTATCGAGCCCATTCGCTCTCTAGATAAGCTTGTCTACATTCCGATAGACACTTTACCAAAATTTCGCGTGGAAATCATAAATATTGACTGATTTTTAATGAAAAGAGACGGATTTAAACTTGGGGAAATTTGACTGCCAGTTAGGATATCGTGGGTAATACCTAGCGAAATTCAGTTTTGAAAAACCATCTTGTTTAAATTTGACGTTTCAAACCGGCCGGTAGTATCTGAGTGTCAGAACAAAAGCGTCAGATTCCCACCCGGGCGTCGTGGGTTCAATTCCTCTGCCAGCTAAGTCCTCCACAATTGCATCAGCAACATTTTCTGCTTATTATGATGGTAGTAAGAATTTCTCAAATTTTGTTAGGTTATTTGTAAGGTTATTTGACGGCCTCCATGGTCGAGTGGTAAGACGCTCGACTACGAATCCAAAGGTCGCGGGTTCAAACCCGGCGTGCGCCAATTTTTTTTCCAGAGTGGTAGATACTCTAAGTATCGCCCTGGTGAAAGACCACCATTCAGAATCGAAACGTTGCTTGAAATGGCTTTAGCCGTGTTTGGTGACCAGATCTGAATGGCCAGATACTTCCCAACCTTCCCCTTCCCAATCTCCTTCCCCTCCCCACTACCTTCAGCCTCACAACATATCATATTTGGGAATGCCATAGTCTCACTAGCTCTAGACGGTTGGGAGCAGTTGAGACTCTTGTGCGGTATTCACGTAAAAAAAAAAAAAAATTGTAACCCGGGAATGTTTGTCTTTATTTCATTTAAAAAAAACTATAAACAGGTGACAACGACATAGGAAAAATGTGTCAGTGTTGCCATCGTAGGGTGATGTTATCCTCGATATTGAAAAAAATCTTGATTAAAATAGCAGCGAAATTGCTATGATGTCGACGTCTAATTTGTTGTATCGATTCTGCTGTCAATATAGTCATGCTAGGCTCCCAAGGTAGACCCATTTTATCTAACCAGTCCACCTCTGACAGTAAATCTGGTAAGTGCCTCTATTTATACGCAAAGCACGTACTCTTGGGTAGTTCTAAGGTGAGAATCCGCAGCTTCTATTAAACCTATTGATTAACGATTGTTTTGAGATTCGATGTGAGAATTTATGATGATCATTTTTATATGGTGGGTTCATTAATTTAGCGTGCTAGGCAACGTTTTACAGTTGCCGTTGGTGTACGTACAATGGTTTTCCATAACGTAGGGATCCACGCATTTGTCAGTAGGTTATAATAATGAGGATGAGTTTGTGTATTTAGGAAGTATGTTTACAAGAGACGGAAAGGCTGATAAGGATATTGAAAGAAGGGTGAATGCAGGAAACTCCATTAATGGAGGACTGAACGCTGTCGGGGCAAATAAGAAATTGTCCAAAGAAGCGAAGCTAGCAGTCCACAATGGAGTGCTTATACCAACCCTGATGTATGGCAGTGAGGCATGGAACTGGCAGAGGAAGGATGAAAGTAGACTGAATGCTGTGGAAATGAGATCTTTGAGACAGATGTGCGGTAAAACCATGTATGACCGTATTACAAATGTGGATATCCGGAAAGAATGCAAGGCGGATATGAGCGTAATGGATAGGATCAAGAAAGGGACGCTTAGATGGTTTGGGCATGTAGAGCGAATGAACGAAGAAAGGAGTGTGAAAAGAATATATTATGCGAAAGTGAATGGAAGAAGAAGTCGAGGACGCCCGAGAAACACATGGTACGATCAAGTAAATCAAATACTTGAATCGGGTCATGTGAAGAGTCAGAATAACAGAAGAGTATGTATGATACGATGTATGAATGTAAATGAAGCAATAAGTGTGTGCCAAGACAGAGTTGTATGGCGGTCCGTCCTCTCTGCCTACCCCTGCGGGGAAACGGCGTGATGGTTAGTTAGTTAGTTATAATAATAATAATATTTGGATGATTTGTATAGCGCCGTTTTTGTGAAAAATCACCTCAAGGGCGCTGTACAGATCTTATTTTCTGTTATTACATATTAATTCCTAGTTTAAATAAGAAAATATACAGGAACATACTTACCTGGCAGGTCCCATCAGATCAACTCACTCATTAACTTAAAATTATAACTTTTTTTTCCGATTTAAGGCATGGGAGCGAAATTAAAAAATGGACTTTCTGAATTTGTCGTACACTACAGGATTTGGTTGAAATTTGTATATCTAAAGGTGATTCGTCGAGAGATAGATTATGTTGAGATACTTTTAATGAATTTGAAGATATGAGAGTCTGAAAAGGTAAGTTTTCAGTTTGGACCGAAATTCTGTTGGGCTCGTTATACATCTTAGTTCCGGAGGGAGTTAATTCCAAGCCTTCGGCCCCGAAACTCCTGCAGAGCGAAGTCCAAACTAAGTATTGGGATTGCGTTTGAGTTCTATCAGCCTTCCGATAGCCGATGACGTTGCTGATCTAAGAGTCGACTGCCTTAGAAGAATGTTTTCTGGAACGCATAGTTCGGTGATGTACAATGGGGCCATTTCGTTGAGGGATTTAAACACAGTGCACTTGAGCCAGTGAAGGTTCCGAAGGTGCTCTGAAATAAGACGCAATAAGGAATTCTAATTATATTAATTTAATATTTTTACCATTTTTTTTTTTAATAAAGAACACCAATTCTGAATACATAAGTTTTATTGTAAATGATAAACTTAAAGATACTAATATCAAATTGTTTACTCTTAAAGTCACGGCATTACCAGATACATATATGTAGCCAAATTTCTTATCTTTAACTCCATTCTAACACTTCACCAATTTTTCGGTGAATATTTCAAACACAAATTAGATTCAAACCCGAATCTTTTCATTTACAACCATCGCCGCTGGACCCTCTTCGTCTCCGTCCAAATTCTATCTTATTCCCTCCATAACCTTAGTGAGTGGGCTTAAATAAAATATTGCTAAAAGCACACAAAACACAGTCTACAAAATTTCACTTTAAGTACTTGTATATAAACATATACAGAAAAAAGCCTTACAGTAGCAAAATGTAGCCCGCTCAGCCCTCGCCGGGTAAAAAAGATTATCTCCTCGTGAATGCACCTCTAACCACAGTTGACACAGATATTCCTTGGCACTGTTCAAAATTTCAACAATACGATATATATCAAAATAATCGCTTAACGAAGGTAACAATGTGATGTTTTGTCCCAACATGAATTTCGCTAGACCACGACTATAGGATGTAAACTACCCAGCCAAAATCGTCGTCATCATTGAAAAATGTTTAAAATAAAAAATAAATAAAAATTTTAAAAAAAATTAAAAAAAAAAATTAAAAAACAATATTAATATGGTGTCCATTGAATGAGTTCTGACTTCTTCGGAACCCACGCCACTAGCTACGACAGTGAGAAAGGCAACTGCTTTTGATTAATGTGAATCTACACCCTCCCCCCCAACTATTTATCTTTATTTTATTTTCTTAGTTAGTTGAATTCCTAATTGTTCATTGGGTGGCGCGTTGCTGAGGCGCCGTAATAGTCAAACCTTATACCGTAGCAACTAGTTATTACCTACATTATTCGCTTGCCTTTACGCCCGTTTACATGCCTAGAGCCCATACTTGGAGTAACAATGTATGGAGAGAGAGCTAATTAGTTTTACACAACCTATACAAACTTGCGATAAATCACTTGCTCCGGGTTTTTACGTCGTACACCACGAGAGAGAAAGAGACAACAAATATAATACACCGCTTCTATGTACTGTCACAATGATCTTGGGCTCCTGGGTCACCGCGGGACTCCGCCCACATTTTTATTATGCCACTAAACTTGACACAACTAAACGGTTTTTTGGATTATATGCTATATTTTTGTTGATAACAATACTGTGAAAAATTAGTTGTACGAATAAACAAAAACATTATGTCGATATGTGATATGAATGGACGTATATATACCGTAGCCTTAGTCTTAACCACGCCCAGGTCCGCCGAGTTTGGTAAAAATCATAAAAAACTGACTACACTGCCTTGGATGGAAACCACTCTATATACTCTTAGAGCCCATATATATTTGAAAATCAACGTAATTTTTTTTTTTCAGTGCGATAATTGAACCCACAACACTTAAAATCAAATGTGCGACTGCACCACGGATACCTAAAAAGCCATTAAGGCCATAACCGAGCGGATAACGACACCAGCGAGCGCCTTAGTTCCTACTCTAGACAGGTAAAATACTCATTCGAATTTGTTTTGTAAGTAGTTGGTTATAAAATATTATTCATTTATTTTTTATACTGAGGTTTACAGATTGTTCATACGGGAGTGAGAAAAATCCAATCATAAAAACTCAGTTAAAAGATATATAATCGAAATATAATATCTGTGTGCGAAAGGAAGAACGGAATAAGTAAAAAAAAAAATGCAGGTTTTCAGGAGAGCCAAAACAAAATTAAGGAATTTTGTTTTTTTATTTATTTATTTTATGTATGTAATTATGTCATGTACATGGCCTGTTCAAAAGAAAAGGTGAATTTTGAATTTTTTTCAAAAGTAAAAAATTGAAGAACACACAAAAACGTGACTAACCTTTCCAGTTGTCAAAAACAAACCACTAATCCAAAATAGCTGATAATGCTAACATATGATAAACATATGTGTACCAACAAAACAAAAAAAAAATCGATAATCGAATGTACACAGCCCGCGAAAATTTAAAATTCACCTTTTCTTTTGAACAGGCCTCGTATGTTATTTTACAAAAAAAAATCGCACATTATTCCATTTTTTATTTATCTCATTTTTCCTTGCTAGAGATGTATCTAAGGAAAAAGTCTGCATTCTTAACTCAAAACATGATTATTTTCACTCAGGATTTGTTTTATTTTTTATTTTATTGATTCTTTCGTAATCCTCTGCTAACTATCTGGGGCTTATACAAATACCCCTCATAAAGTCTATCTAACTAGTACTGCGGCTAATTAGGCCTTATTACTATCACCATCTGATGGTTGTATTTAATCGACTGAATTTAAGTTAACATTAGTGAGTTCTTAGGGAAAAGGTCTTTACTGGATAAAAAACCCTAAAGTTATTTTCACTTATTCTGTTTTTTCTTTCGCATACAGATATATACAGGAAAGAAAAAAGAGAGATAAAGAGAATAAAAAAATTCGAAGATATTTAGAAATATTAAAAGTTTAACATAGTTGTAAAATTAGCTTGATTTTTGTTTTAGATGTATTTTTATAGTAAATCTAATGTTAATGTTATTTTACAATTATGCAGCCTCTTCCAAGGCAGGGATCCTTGTCCCATCTCCCAGTGTCCTAATGCATTCATCTCTGCTGCCAACAAAATGCACTTGGCACTCGTATCACGTTTTTATCATTGTTCAAATGCACGTCACTGGTGTAGCTTAGATTTAATTCAATTATCAAATTAAATATAATTCTAAAGAAATGAAAAAATAACTTTGTATAAAACCACGAATATTATTTCAATTTTTATGACCGACCGGTTTCGCTTAGCCTAAGCATCATCAGAGTACAACATTGAACTAAACAAAAAATTCAAAGTGTGCGGTTATATATACCTACATACAGAGGGAGAACAAATTTTAAAATAAAATAACAAAACAATGAGAAAACATTTTTTTTATTTTTTTTGTATTCTTTATTTTTATTAGAATAACATTTCAATTATAACAAAGGAACAGAGAGAAAGAGACATATAATATGAATTGAAAAGACAAAACGTCAACTGAGAATATGATTATAAGTTTACAGGAAATATACCTAATATTGAACTACTGGTCAAATTTACAATAATTTTTTTTTTAAATACAATTTTACCTAATTACCGAAAAAAACTTAAATATCTAGACTTTTGCCTACAAATCTACCTCATTTATCTCTCGTTCGTCTTTCTTTTGAATTATTCATCAATTATGTATCTTCTTTTTATTATAGATATAACTGAGTTTTAGTAAGTGGATTGTTCTTACTCACGTGTGGACAATCGGTGAAAACCCAGAACAATAAACACATAAATAAATTACTTGACAAATACTCACACTACGCCCTTGTGAGCTAATAGATGACAGATCCTATAATATTCAAATGATGCTGCGAAGGTAACGACGGAATGTCATTCTGGCGAAGGAAATTCCCAATGCTTCGTAGATTAATAATACATCTATTTTTCTAACGTACCTATACTTATATAAGTATGTGAAAAAAATCTAATTCGGGAGTCAAACATAACCTTACATTTAAATGCACTAAAATTTGTTCCAAAATCGATATTACTCGCTCTTACTCTCGGAGTAACAATGTATGGAGAGAGAGCTAATTCTTTTTACCCAACCTTTATACATATACCTTGCGATAAATCACTTTCTCCGGGTTTTTACGTCGTACACCATGAGAGAGAAAGAGACAACAAAAATAACACACCGCTTTTGTGTACTGTAAGGATGATCTTGGTCTCCCGCGTCTCCGAGGACTCCGCCCACGTGTTTTCATATGCGACTAAACTCGACACAACTAAACGGTTTTTTAGGTTATATGCTATATTTTTGTATATAACAATACTGTGAAAAAGTGGTTATACGAATAAACAAAAACATTATGTGATATGAATGGATGTATAAATACCCTAGCCTTAGTTTTAGCCACGCCTAGTTCCGCCGAGATACCACTCTATTTACTCTAAAGTCTTGCTATAGTAATGGAAAAAAATCCTGTTTTTGACGGCTCTGCTATTTTTAACTAAAGCAAAATTGGGAATTATGATAATGCAGATCTTGGCGTGAATATGCAGATAAATAAACAGACCATTTAAAATATAATAAGACAATATTGAAAGTTCTTACCTAGTTGACGCTTCAAATGCATAATCAATTGATAATAAGTATAATATATACCCCTCTGTTCTTCCAGATTTCTATGGCATCGGTGGAGAGAGGGAAGATACCCGTTTCCACGAGTGCGAGTGAGACGGAAGTTCACGTGTGTTTTCCTTCTTTGTCTCTGAATCCCTTAGAGTAACAATATCTAGAGACCTAACTTTGCGAAATTTTGTCCGCACTTTTTGACCAAGCAATGACCAAAGGGTGTGGCCTAAACTCGGAGTAAAATCACTAACAGGGTTGTCACAAATTAAGTAAATTAGGTATTTTGTTGTGAGTAGGTAGTTGTAAATCATTAAAAAGAATGAATGTTGTATATTTTTTGTTTATTCAAATATACATTAATCAATAAGATTATTAAAATCTTATTTATAGATAAAAAATATAAACGAATTAAATTATTAGTACAGAACATTTTATAATACATATTATAAAATGAACTTCAGTCTCCATCAACAAAATAGTTTACAAACAAAAGTAAAATAAAAAAAATGTACGGTGATAACAGATGTTAAATCATTTTCTTAACCTTGGAGTAAGAATATATGGAGAGAGATCAATTTTTTTTTTACCTATATAAATTTGCGATAAATCACTTTCTCTGCGTTTTTACGTCGTACACCATGAGAGAGAAAGAGACACAAAAAATTCACAAAACATGACACCGCTTTTAAGTATTGTAGGGATGTTTTCCGTCCCGCGTTATTTTGTAAGGAAATTTCGAATGCAGATAATAATAACAGTGAACTTATATAGCACAGTTTTTGTGATATTTCACGTCAAGTGCGCTTCATACTTAATTAATTAAGCTAATAATTCTAACTAACAAGGAGAAAATAATATATAATATGTATACAAAATTAAAACTATCTAGATGCATATCGTTATCATAAATCATCAGAGAACAGGTTCAGAAATGGGTACAATAGTGCATGTGCACATCAATAGATTTAAAAAAAAACAATTAATTAGAAGCTAAGGGTATAAAAAATCCAGATGAAACGTATGAATTCATATTAACATATTTGTTAAATCAAAGAAAAAAGAAATTAGATTTTTCTCGTCTTTTTCATCCTTTGGAAATCTAAAAATAATTAAATAAATAATAATATTCCAATTTTGGCATAGCCCTGAATCTGGGGACGTAACCGAAATTATAAATATAACTAAGAGAGATAAACACTATTCTGTCTTTATCTGTTTGCCAACAATTTAGCGTTAGTATCATGAGAAAGAAAGAGACCGGGATACTTTCAGAAGCCGTACAATATGGGTATTCCCCCTTGTAATGGTTTCTTATGTGACAGCTAGTAAATATCTCTAAGTTAAAAATATTACGAATCCACTAAAACTCATTTCAAACGGAAGTTTATTATATTGGAACGAATAGTCCAAAGATTAATTACATATTGGTGTAAGTTACTAGTTGTTTTGTAGGTTAGAATGTTAAATATTTGAGATCTAACTAAAAAGACGATTTTTATGGTATACGTGTGAAAACTGTTTGTTTTTGGTCCTTTTGTACTTCGATTGAAGCAACCAAGTATAGCACATATGGCCATGATGTTTTGCTAGATATCGGACAAAAAATAACTCAAGTTTTTAACTATTTACGCACTTTTGACAGTCCGTTCGCCTGACACTCCAAACGTGAATGAAGTTCGTACAGATCAAATATCGCGGACATGGTATTTAGCCCGCCCCAAATCGTGTATTGGTTTCAACAATTGTTTGTCTCTTTTTCTCATATGCGTATAGAACCGAGCATAAAGAGAGAGCTATATTTTGCGAGTTTGTCAACGATTTGTCACAAATTAGTACGGTCTCTTTATATTGTTACTCTGAGCTGAATCCTTGCGGATGATGACTGCGGGCTAGGAAGTTTTATGTTCGATGTTTGAAAAATACAAATAAACCGCACTCATAATGGCTCTAGCGCTGAGAGCTCCCTTGAGAGTTGAAATATATATTTTATTTATTATTTTCTTTGTCTTTTATATTTACATTTTTATATTTTTTAAATTTCACTTGTATGTATATTCTCTATGAAATGTGTGAGATTGCACTATCCTTCCTAAATTTAGTAATAAATAAATTATTATTATTTATTTTATACCTTGACACATTTTTCTCTGCAGGTGGCCAAAGGATGAACTAGTGAACTGAAATCAATAGATTTTTTTAAACAACAAAATCGAAGCCATCCATTGAATGGTTAAGTAGATGTTTCGATCTATGGGTAGGTATATACATCATTTTCGGGAAAGAGAGAGGTAATTATAAAAATATCAGCCATATGCGAGCTGTCGGATAATATTTGGATATTTTTTAAAGCGCCGTTTTTGTGAAAAATCACCTACTAAATAGTACTACTTTTGTAGGCCTCCTTAAATAATTTGAATGTGTGACCTAGTACATTTTACTTCTAGACTTCTTGCGAATAGATATATAGGTACATAAGGTTAACTTTTTCAAAAAGTTGACGAAACAATTTGTTTCTCTGTCGATTTTTACTGCTTTAAGCTATAATCCTAGTTTAATCAAAGATTAAAAAGTAAATGATCTTCAAAATATTTATTTATTTATTTCCAGATCCAATGACTTTGTTTACTACCTTCCATCTTAGATAGAAACTTTCCTACAAGCCTCCGTAGTAAAAGTGTTTAATATACATATATTCATAAATGGTATTTTGCATTATCATTATTATTTTTTTTATGTAATAATGTTCTTTAGTATTTATTATAATATATATTTTTTATGTTATCTGTTTCTTTCTTTTAATATTAATTAATGTATTATTTATATTTCTGCTGAAATAAACGATTTACTATTATTATTCTTACCTACCTACCTCAATAATGAGTCAAGTATGTATTATTATAGTAGTTCTCGGATTGTTCTTAGAAAAATCATCATGCCGTTAAACTAAAAATAAAGTAGTTTGTGAACAGGATATTGAATACAAGGTAAATAAAGATGATCTTTTCAATTATCAATATTTAAAACATATAATTAAAATTCACACATCTTAAGAAATTGATATTCTATTGCATCATACCATGATGCACTGTGCAGCATAATATAGTACAATAATATAATATCTTTGTTGTTGGATTCCAATCAGAATGGGTGCAGTTTATCACCCCTTCCAGCGATTCGCTACATCGCTACTGTCCGAATCACCAAGATCGAATTGTAGGTTACCTTTACTAACACACGTGTCCGCAAGCAAAATACATACAAAAAGACACCTGCGCTTAAAGCACTAAAGCTTCATTTCCTTTGTATTAAAGCAAAAATTCACACACGTCCATTTAACGACACTGAACTGCTGTGGAAAAATAATAATCATCATCTTATAAAAAGGTATCTTTCAATTCAAGCATTTTTTATTATTTCATCTTACATATAATAACACATTTTGCTACACAGTATTTAAATTGCTTACCGTTTATTATATAAGTTTCGTAGGGGGGATCGCCTACACCAGACGCTAGCTCCCGCGAGATGGTAGAGCGAGATGCCGCTATGTGAGATACGACGCATCTCGCATAGCGGCATCTCACTCTCGAGCGGCAAATATAGCAAGCGATTGTGGTATTTAATCATATGTCGACCAAGGGTGTATGTTGTTCGCGAGGTGAAGCGAGCTTAATATCCATCCCGCTAAACGCAGGGGAGAAATTTCTTCTCTCAGAACATCTTTGAACGCGAAGATGGCAGGTCGTCGTTGTGTTATCGACAATTTTGATCCATTTCCCTATTATTGATTTTTGATCTCCTGGTACCGGCGCAGAAAATTGTACAAAATAATTATTTTCACCAACGCACCGTAGAAACAATCCTAATTATAAATTCAAATAAGATTTTGAAAAACGTAAAATTATTTATCCGTCGCCATCTTTTGTGATTTTTTGTTGTGTTTTTGAATTTGAGAGTGATGTGACATTTTTTCGTTTTGAATTCACAGACGTTTAGTGATTCGACCAAAAGAACTACATTGTGAAATGCAACAGATTTCAGTGTTTTAAATAATAATAATCAATTCTCATCGGAATTATAATATAAATAACCATCGTACTATTTCAACCGTGTTATATTATTATCTAATTCTAACTAGAAACCGGCGAGATTCCGTACTACTATAAAAACAATATTTTCATTTGACATTTCGAAACTGTGGACAATACGTTGTTTTGAATAGGTTTTATGCAGTTTTATGAACATTTTTCCAGAAAATGACGTTCCCGATTTCATCAATAAGGTAAATATTTAGTTTAAATTAACATTACATGCCTCTCATTACGTATTTACAAATGGCCTTTTTAGAAATAGCCATTTTTTGGTAGGTATCTTTTTTTGTGACAGGTATATATTTTGAATATAATTTTGAATGTTCTTATTATTACGTAGGTAGGAATTATTTTAACATTAGATGCTAACCTAAGCAAGTATTTTAATTTTATTTTTTCTTCTAAATAACCTCACCATAAACTGTGTCATATTTGTTTATGTTTTCGTTATTTATTAAATGTTTACAAATGGAGTCTTATGAATACCTACTTTAATAAAAACAATTACCCAAGGCAGTTAAACCAACTTCGTACTATAAAAACATCCGCAACCATACTTGGTTTATAGCCACGATACCACGAAAAACTTTATGCTCAATTGTGCAACGATTCTTTAGGATATTTCCGATCATTGGCGGTATGCGATGTAATCCTCCACCCCATCCAGCCACCCACCTCTAGGTCTTCCAACACTCCTTCATCTCGCAGGCTTATTCTTATTAGGTATAGAGAAGCCTCTTTGATGGTCGACCATCTTCCATCCTTGCTACATAACCTTCCTAGCAGAGGTGTATATTTCTATTGATTTCCATGTTCTGTGAAAAATATAAAAATAAACGTATTTATATTATAGTTGCAGAGATTGCATTTCAGATTTTTCGATTGAATCATTTATTGGGCAATAGGTACATTTACGTAAATTTGACGGCTAGTGTTTTGCTGTTGACTGAATATATTTTTTTTGAAGTAGGTTATTCTTGGTAATATTTTGCATAGGGCTAAACGTTTTGATATTTCTTTTGTCAACATTTTTTTTAATACCTACACCTTTTAAACTAGCGCCCGTAACACTAATAGGTCGGTAGGTACCTACCCAGCATGCAGTGAATTGAAAAGTGTCAGAAATCTTACAAGAATATTTTCAGGAGATGAAAGTACTACTTCCTTAACTATTATTAATTCAATAAAATAACCAAAAGGCATAGGTACTTCCGTGAAATATTGAAATATCCCATATTTATTTTACTTGAAACAGTACAAGAATTGCACTGTTGGGAGCAGGTGAGATTAATGCAGCACTTCTAATTCAGTAATGTTGTTATTCACTCGGTTATTCAAATTTTGCTTAATTATTTATTGATACGCAGAGAGAGATTAGCATTCAGGCTATAAGACCTATCGTGGTATCTCCCATGTTTCACCTCATTCCCTTGACAGTAGCCCAGTCCCCTTGATGAAGTTAACCAGCGTTATTATTGAATATTTGGTCATGTCTTTTTTCCATTACCTCTTATTAACCTCTTCAGGTATCTGAACCTTCTTCTCATCAATTGGCGCTGCTGCGTGTGCAAGGTGGCATTTTCCTATTAATAGTGTGTAGGAAAAGAGGGTGGACAACCACACAACTTTGTAATGGCACCGCTTCCTTGCTTCATTAACATTCAAACATCTTCTCATACATGTCTTATGTTTTATCGACTTTTGATATGACCCGACTCAAGTATTTATATCACTAGACCGTGCCATCCGTATTCATCTTTTTATTCTATACCGTACTTAGAGTATAGAGTGGTATATACCCAAGGCAGTGTAGTCAGTTTTTGATGATTTTCACCTGACTCGGCGGACCTGGGCGTGGCTAAGACTAAGGCTAGGGTATTTATACATCCATTCATATCACATATCGACATAATGCTTTTGTTTATTCGTAAAGCCAATTTTTCACAGTATTGCTATCAACAAAAATATAGCATATAATCTAAAAAACCGTTTAGTTGTGTCAAGTTTAGTGGCATAATAAAAATGTGGGCTGAGTCCCGCGGTGACCCAGGAGCCCAAGATCATCGCAACAGTACATAGAAGCGGTGTATTATATTTGTTGTCTCTTTCTCTCTCATGGTGTACGACGTAAAAATCCGGAGAAAGTGATGTATCGCAAGTTTGTATAGGTTGGGTAAAAAGAATTAGCTTTCTCTCCATACATTGTTACTCCAAGATACCGTATGTCTGCATAAATTAGGGGTGGAAAGGAGAAGAGGAACGAGGGAAGGTTGGAAGCAGGTATAGTTTTAGAAGTAGGTATTTAACCTGTCTCTCTTTCTCCCGAACGACGTCTGTAACAGATGGATAAATTATGTGACAACACTTCATTTCTAAAAACTATTTATTACCTAAATATTATTGCAATGTAGTCAACAATCAATCAAACTTAATTTTAATAATGCAAACATGACCGCATTAATAATTGCTGACGAAATTCTTTACACTGTTGCAAAAAATTCACCCAAATTGTTTTGACTCATGGCTTGTATGCAAAACGTAGGTATCTATGTAGATGGTTTTGCTATTTACCAAAGTCCAATTTTTTTAAATTTGTGGTTTATTCGTTTAAAACTCCACAGACTAACATGGTCGCTGGAAAGGCAAAAGGGCTAAAGCGACACAATGAGTTGAGTATGTAGTTTTGATCAGCTTTTTTTTCTGCATCGAATGATATGAGTCTCGTTTGATTCTGAAGACTTTTGTGGCCCTTCAGCCATCTAAAATATATTTACCATTTGGAAGACGGCTTGACTCAAGCGACACAAGTTTGGAACATTTTTAGGTTTTGGCCGCTTCAGGTAACTCAGTGAGAGCATTAAGTTAACTATTTTTTCAAAATCCAACCAGGCACCGAAGTCAATTTTAATGTAAAACAAAAAAAAAACTTTAAAGTGCGGGTGTAAACTTCCCAAAATGACGCTTCAGCCCTTTTTCCTTTCCGGCGACGATATGTTCCTGCTACTGAGAGATCCGTTTTATCCTCTATTTCTGTTACATGCATTTCTGAGGGAGAGGTTGCAATGCACCTATCAGCGGTATTCCTTTAGCAGCGACATGTTGGAAGAACTAGACTCTGGACCTATATCCAATCAAATAGAGTAAGGAATTAATCTGGGTCTTGAAGAGTTGGCTGTCGCAACAGGGAGAAAATGCGAGCCGGCAAGTAATTCTACTGCTGAGTAAGCACAAGAACGAGTCGTTGAAACGACCCGTTCATATGTGGAAAACGTCAACTGTGTATTGAGTCACGCGTTTAGCGTCTTTCCCTGCCGTGCACCAGTGCCGGGGTGGATTTATGACCATACTTCTTTGCAGCACCTTCTGTTGAAATGCCGGCGGAACAAACACAAAATTTCCATCTGACGTTTATGTTATGATGATTACAAACCTTCCGTTAAGAAGTAAAAATAGGTCATGATAGTTTCCAACCTCCGATATTGAACTACGAGTAGCACAACAATAAGTACCTATCTAAGAGTTGAAGGAATATTTAATTCCCTGCCTAAAATGGTAGATACTCTCAGTATCGCCCTGGCGAAAGACCACGATTCAGGATCTAAACATTGCTTGAAATGGCATCAGCCGGGCTTAGTCACCAGATTTAAATAGCCAGGTACTTCCTAACCTTCCTCTTCCTCATCTCCTTCCTCTCCCCCCTCCCTCAAGTCTCACAACACACCCGATCAGGAATGCCATTGCTCCACTGACTTCGGGCAGTATCCACATTCACATTGAAAAAAATATTTTTTCTAATTTTCTTACAAACACGATTCCTTCACCTATATATGTAAATATATTTGTATCACTGATAGATATACGGTTACAACGGTGACGGTAATAGCGAGGTCACCGCTGTAATGAGCAATTACTTAATGATATATTAGTTCGGGCTTATTTTCATACAATCGTGTGGGGTTATAACGAGGTCGCTTCACTGATATAACGTCCAAATAATATTGTCAACTCAATGCGCCCGGGTATGAGAAAAAAAACAATTCTGGAAACAGTCTGTCCGGCACGGCGGCGGACTTTCCACAAATCACGTTTAGGTAGGAGGGTTTAGAATCCCTGATAGTTGTTGCTCTAAAAAACATTTCTATCCAGCAATATCGGACACTATGTAAAAGTGTCGTTTAAAATGAAAGTCATACGATTTTTTTTTCTTTGCAATTCTGTTCCCTTTTTACAAATTTGTTTGTACTCTATATCTAATTTGTATCCGGTTTTCCCTATTTCTTAAGAACAATAAATTTAATAATATGCAAGCTTTCACACCCTGGCGTAAATATCGATATTAGTAGGTAGATACTTTTTTTACCTACCTACGTTTATAACGAGTAATGGCTATAAGGAGCAAATTTGGTTGTTCCCTTCTCGCTCTTTATAACCAAGTTCGACTGTATATATATAATTATATCATAGATATATACGAGTATTATATAAACACTGATTGACTATGTAAACATATAAATATTATATATCATTGATATATTTTTTTGTATTACGCTATAATTATTTTTAGTTTATTTGTCACAAATGATCTACACGTGCGTTAACGTAGTGAATAATCACAAAACAAATACAAATGGGTGTCGATTGTACCACGTTGAGCTAGGTTAAGCATGGGAACAGAGATGGTCGCCATTGTTACCGAGATTAAATAATGTTAACTGCCGACTGCTGACTTAGAGCCTCTTTACACTTCTTACGTGCTAATGTCGCATTGCATCACGGAAATTGTCCGATCTAGGCTTGTCCAAATAATAGTAAACTCAAATTGTACGGAAAAAGTTGTACGCGGTATAATTGAACACAAAATCATTACAAGTGTGATCTTAACCGATTTAAAAAATAAATAAAAATTAACTGAATTCGATAATTTATGGCTTTTACATTTAAGACCTTTTGACTCCTGGGCCCTAGACAGGTCACAATGAAATTGTTTATCTGCTCAAGAAAGAGTTTAGATTTTAGAAAATGTTTGATCAATTTCGGCAGAAGTGAGGAAAAATACGACGTAGTTAGTTACCTATGCAGAAAGCGTCCAACCCACAATTTGCCAAAATCGAGTTTTACACGTTTTCCTATAGATAAATACGAGCTTTGTATCTGCTAAATACATCCAAGCTCCAAATGCAATAGATTTTTGGTAATTCATTTTTTTACCAACCCACATTGCGGATATTTGACCAAAATTGTAGTTTAAAAACATTTGAACGTAGGATAACATAGGAAATACATTTTTTTTATATAAATACATTGATGGATTATAAATTACCTATTTATAATATTTCTCGTCAGAAAAAAACACTGATATTCACTTTAAAAATGCCGTAATATGCTTTAGTATCGTCATAGTTTCAAACGCCTTTTTCTCAGTTTCAACTTTATGGGGTTGGACGCTTTCTGCGTAACTACGTTCAATTGAACTTACTTCGGGCACACGGACACTAATGCGCAGAGCAAGAATATATATAGAGAGAGCTAAATATTTTTACCCAACCCATACAAATTTACGATAAATCACTTTCTTCGGGTTTTTACGTTGTAAACCGTGAGAGAGAAAGAGACAAGACAAGTGTTATCACATAATATCACACCACTTTTAGGTATGTAAGCATGTTTTCCGTTTCCGGCGACTTTGCCCACTACGTTTTGTTATGCGACATAACTCGACAATTTTTGAGGTTATATCCTATATATTTTTGTTGATAACAATACTGTGAAAAAGTGGTTTTACAAATAAACAAAACATTATTTCGACATGTGCTATGAATGGATGTAAAAAGGTGTGTCCATGAAAACCCTAGCCACGCCCGAGTCGGGAAAAAATCAACAATCCTGACTACACAAGCTATCTCTCCTGGTATATTATTGCTCCGCTTATTTTGTTTTTAACAATTATGTGTTTGTCTATAATTAGCGAGGGTATCCGACTTTATTATGTTTAAAATATATATGAGTACGTTAATATGAATCATAATAATTCAACTATGATAATCTCAACGAGCACTTTCCTTCGATATCACGCAACGATACTCTAGTAAAAAATAATACATATTATTTGAACGTAACATGCAATTAACTCTAACAGTGTTGACTGCGTTGTAATTTCGTAAATAATCTAGATAAATAACAGACAGACGAGGACTACAATTGAAATAATTGGGTGCGTGCCAATTACGCACAAATCCTAAACTGATTTGTCAAGGAAACAAAACCACTGGAAATTAATTGTTGTAACAAATTAATTTGTGCATGGACATAGGGGAAGTCATTTCGTTTCCGTTGCATACTTAGTATACGTTGAATCTTTGTGGATTATGCTGAAATGATATCCCTGCCTTAATTTTCCTGTTTATCACACAAAATCGTTATTGCGAATTGCTAAGTTTGATACCTTGAATTTGCAGAATTAAAACAGGTGTCGATAAGGAAATTCTGTTTGATATTATTTATGGTTAATGACCATTTATGAACATAATTGGAAGTAGTTATACCAGAAAGCGTCCAACCATAGTACATAGAGTGGTAACTATCCAAGGCAATTTAGTCAGTTTTATTTATTTTTTCCGGACTCGGCTTAGCACATGTCGACATGATGTTTTTGTGTATTCGCATAACCACTTTCTCACAGTATTGTTATCAACAAAAATATAGCATATAATCTAAAAAACCGTTTAGTTGTGTCGAGTTTAGTCGCATATGAAAACATGTGGGCGGAGTCCCCGGAGACGCTGGAGACCATTCTCACAGTACACAAAAGCGGTGTGTTATTTTTGTTGTCTCTTTCTCTCTCATGGTGTACGACGTAAAAACCCGAAGAAAGTGATTTATTGCAAGTTTGTATAGGTTGGGTAAAAAGACTTGGCTCTCTCTCCGTATATTGTTACTCCATGCGGTTATTTGCCAATATCGAGTTTTACATTTTTTCCGATAGATATTAACAGGATTTATATCTGCTGAAAACTTTTAAGCTCTAAATGCAATAGATTTTTGGTAATTTATATTTTTACTAACGCACATTGCATATATTTTACTAAAAATTAAATTTAAAAACATTATAAAATGTAGGATGAAATAAAAAATACATTTTTTTTTAAATAGTAACATTGATAGATTATTAAAAACCTATTTATAATAATTTTCACAAAGAAAGAAACACTGATATTCATTTTATAAATGCCAATTACGCATGTTAATGCTTTCATATCGTCATATTTTCAAACGTCTTTTTTTCGGTTTCATTTTTTGGGGTTGGACGCTTTCTGCATAAGTGCGTTTAATTTTAATATAATATTTAAGTACATAAACACAACTCATTATCCCAGGAGCACATTAGATGCAGTGATTATCCAGCAAAACAAAACAAAGAGCATGCAGATAGAAACTTACAATACGAAACGTAGGAAAAAACATTATAATTAAATTATCGAAGGAAGCAATCACTTTGTAGCTTGACATTATAATTTAAATAAAAAATAATTTTGTTTTAAGCCACTTTATTTATACACATATAACAATTCGACCGGTTTCGGTTAAACTTAACCTTCTTCAGGAACGTATATATATAAACTTAAAAGTTTATATATATAAAAACTTACTTACGAAACCGGTCGAATTGTTATATGTGTATAAATAAAGTGGCTTAAACCAAAATTATTTTTTATTTAAATTATAATTAAAGTTATTAACTTATTTAACGTAATATGCTTTGATATATTAGTTTTTACTTGACCCAGGAACATGTTAAATTAGTCAACTATTTCACAGTAGTTTGTGTGTAACAATATTTGAATAGGTGCGAGGTCGCTTATTTTTTATATAATTTTTAAAAATAGTCGAATCAAGTGTGTATTATTTGTGATTTCCCTTATAGAGGTAGTTTTTTTTTAGTAAATACCGCACCAGAGTCCCAACTGCTCCCAACCGTCTAAAGCCAGTAAGACCATGGCATCCCCAATTGGGGTATGTTGTGAGGTTTGAGGTAGTGGGAAGGGGGAAGAGGAAGGTTAGGAAGTACCTGGCTCTAGATATGGTCACCAAACACGGCTAAATCCATTTCAGGCAACGTTTCGATTCCGAACGGTGGTCTTTCACCAGGGCGATACTAAGAATATCTACCACTCTGTTGTGACACATATAAATTAAATATATTCGCGTACGCCGGGTTTGAACCCGCGACCTTTGGATTCGTTGTCGAGCGTCTTACCACTCGACCTTGGAGGCCGTCACTTGTGTTCTATCGTCCGTGTATCTATCGTACGGAAAACACAATTTCGGCCAGGTAGTTCGTTATTTACTCGTTAAATCATTTCCCAATCACCTAATCAGATCGATCTCATCAACTTCTACAGGCAAACTCTCTCACCTGCTTCATTAAAAAAAATGCATTGATTATAATACACCTTTGTATTCATATCCGTTTAACGTTCGCCGATTAACATATCGGGATGAATCCACCCTCCGCAGTCTCCCTCTACGAACTGAGCCTGTTTAGCTCGTGCCATTGACTCACCCACCCCCGGCGTTGTAACAATAATATTTACCAGATGATTCCTGTCATCACTCCATCATCATGGTGGTATATTATTTTTACACACCCCCCTGGGTTGCTTAAATGTAGAGTATGCGGCGGACGATGAAAAAACTTACAAATTGTTACGCGCAAAATAATATTTACAAGTTTGGGTTTGTAAGACGGGCCGATAATATCTTGGTATTTATTTCTGTTGCATAACTAATTATAAAAAGCTCACACCTAATATGCTAGTAAAATATTACGATTATTAACTATAAAGCGTACATCTGTTTTTTTTTTAAATAAAAACGCTCTTGCTGTAAACTTTCGTCACGAAATTATGCACAGCTTTTCTTATTGATTTTTCGAGTCAGTGAAAATTTGATTAGCTTCCAAGTTAATTTCCTTCAGCTGTTATTTTTAAAGTATATAAAACTAAAAATATTTCATAGTTTTTTTTTTTTAACAATAATTTTTATATTGATAGTTCGAATCTACATTACTCGTGATGGAAATGACTTGGGGAGTTGAAAATAATGCGTTGATCTATAAATTGCACACTGCAAGAGCTATGCAAATTTCGAAATGATTTTAGAGATCGCCGCGAGTTACGTTGCTTCCAACAGATTTTTGTTTTTTATAGTTAAGATTTACAGTAGTTTTCGCTACGTTCATTTCAACACACCTCATACTAACCATCACGCCATTTCTCCGCAAGAGTAGGCAGAGAGGATGGACCGCCACAACTCCGTCTTGGCACACACTCCTTGCTTCATTCACATTCATACAACTCTTCTGTTATTTTGACTCTTCACATGGCTCGATTCAAGTATTTGATTCACTAGATCGTGCTATCTCTTTACTCGGGCGTCCCCGACTTTTTTCCATTCACTTACGCATCATATTTTCTTTTCGCACTCCTTTTTTCGTTCATTAGCTCTACATGCCCGATCCATCTAAGCGTCCCTTTCTTGATCTTGTTCATTACGCTCACATCAGCCTTGCATTCTTTCCGGATATTCACACTTTTTAACACGGTCATACATGTTTTTACCGCACATTCGCCTCTGGAATCTCATTTCCACAGCATTCAGTCTACTTTCATATTTTCTCTGCCAGTTCCATGCCTCACTGCCATACATCAGGGTTGGTATAAGCACTCCATGGTGGACTGCTAGCTTCGCTTCCTATTTTTTTATTTGCGCCAACAGCTTGCATAGTCATAATCTTGGAGTAACAATATATGGAGAGAGAGCTAATTATTTTTACCCAACCTATACAAATTTGGGATAAATCACTTTCTCCGGGTTTTTACGTCGTACACCATGAGAAAGAAAGAGACAGCAAATTTCCCAAATTACCACACCCCTTTAAAGGATTGTAAGGATGCTCTTCGTGTCCCGCGTGTCCGTTGACTCCGCCCAGATGTTTTGAAATGCGACATAAATGGACATAAGTCAACGGTTTTTTTTAGGTTATATGCTATATCTTTGTTTATAACAATACTATAAAAAAGTGGTTATAAGAATAAAAAAAATATTATGTCGACAGGTGCTATGAATACTCTATCTCTAGTCCTAGCCACGCCCAGGTCTAGCCGAGTCCGGCAAAACTCATCAAAACTGACAACAGCAGCACTGCCTCTTGTATATTATTGCTCTGAGGTCATAATGAATTTTCCGTAGTTCCACTGGCTCCCGGCAGTAGGGACTCTTGTAAAAAAAAAAAACATTTATTCGAATTTAAGACGTAAAAATGCCGTAAAAACCTCTATTTTTTTTCATCATTGCCACGCGCTTTGATGATCAAAGTGAATTATGGCGAAGAATAGCAGATTGGGGATGATTTTTTTTCAGGGAATGATTTCCCAAAACTAATCTGTCTAGATTCGTTTAATGGAGTGTGCCAAGGGTTTGTTTCCTAGTTACACGATCCTGCTAATTCCGTACCCCGGCGATCATGCAGTTTGTATAGGTTGTCGAGGTGAGGCGATGATCGCGAAATTAAGGGTGGTGATGATTTTGTGTTTGTTTTTTTGTTTCGTGCAAGCGCCATGTGGTGTATGACTAATTTCTCAATGGCGCTTCGTGGTTTGACTTACCATATGCTGTTCGTTTCTTTTAAGGCTATAACTCATTTTAAAAAAAAAAAAAAATGTGAATACCACATAAAAGTTTTAACTGTCTGGAGTAGTGGGAGTGAGGCTGAAGGTAGTGAGGAAGGAAAGAAGTGCCTGGCTATTCAGATCCAAACATGGCTAAAGCCATTTCAAGCGACGTTTCGATTCTGAATAGTGATGTAGACGGCTTCCATGGTCGAGTGGTAAGACGCTCGACTACGAATCCGAAGGTCGCGGGTTCAAACCCGGCGTGCGCGAATAACTTTTATTTAATTAATATGCGTCATAACACATTTCATTCATATGAAATAATATAAGTTCATCAGAGTGGTAGATACTCTAAGAATCGCCCTGGTAAAATACCACCTTTCAGAATCGAAGCGTTGCTTGAAATGGCTTTAGCCGTGTTTGGTGACCAGATCCGAATAGCCAGGTGCTTTCCAACCTTCCTCTTACCCATCTCATTCCCCTTCCCGCTACCTTCAGCCTCACAACATGCTCCGATTGGGGATGCCATAGTCTCACTGGCTCTAGACGGTTGGGAGCAGTTGGGACTCTTGTGCGGTATTCACTATAAAAAATAAAAATAGGGGTCTTTCAACAGGGCGATACTGAGAGTATCTATCACTCTGGAATCTGCCGCAAATATACTTTATATTATTTTGTATCAATGAAAGGTGAAATAACACATTGATTAAATCAAATTTATTTGCGCACGCCGGGATTTGAACCCCCGATATCTGGATTCGTAGTCGATAACCGTTACTTACATGAGTTCATGCTACTTTTTCGCTACCAACTCAATCAGCTAACAAGCCCAACTTATGGAGAGTAAAATAAATATACAAAAAAAAAACATCAATCGTAATTAATTAATAATCTTTTTAATTATATATAAATAAAAGAAATAGCGTTTTTCTAATCAATGCTGTTTTGAATGAATTGATTACCGTCCAGATTGAACTGTTAACCTCTGCTAATAGCAACTAAAAACCTTAAACCCGCGCGGCATGCGACGTAAAGAAATCCATACTACAGTATTATTGCTTCCTACTACGTTGTATTGCTAGCAACGGCAAAACCTACGCACGTGAAGTTTGTGTCGAACGATTACGATGATAATTTATGTCGATAATGGTAATTCGGCTGGCGATTTCAGGGGTCATTGACGTATGTAACGATTCCATGCCAGAAATTAAATTATAATTTTAATTTTTGTGCTCATTTGTAGAAAACCTATTTTTAATTTGTAATTTTTTTTTCCACGAGGTTTCATGTGGATATCCGAAAATAGTGCTAGGCTGATGTAAATGTAATGAGCAAGATTAAGAAAGGAACGCTTGGACGGATGAATGGAGAAAGTAGTCCCAGGAGTGGTGGAATATGTCGGGGACGTCTGAGAAAGATATGCCTCGACCAAGTGAATCAAATACTGAGTCGGGTCATGTCAAGAGTTAGAATAACAGAAGAGTTTGTATGAGACGATGCGTGAATGTAAAACAAGCGAGGAGCGTGTGCCAAGACAGCAATGTGTGGCGGTTAATCCTCTCTGCCTGCCTACCCCTTCGGAAAATGGCGTGAAGGTTAGTTAGTTATAAGTTTTTCCCTTTTCACTACCCGTGTCATTTCTCAGGTATGTAGAGGTACATGAATAATCAATATTTCAACTTCACCCCTCGAAGCTTATTCATATACAAATAAATAATAACAATTAATCTCTTTCCCTCTGTTCCTTTGTTATAATTTAAAAGTTATTCTATTGTTTTCTCATTGTTTTGTTATTTTATTTTATATTTAGTTCTCCCTCTGTATTTATAAGTATACATGGCCTGTTCAAAAGAAAAGGTAATTTTTGAATTTTCGCGGGCTGTGTACATTCGACTATCGTTTTTTTTTGTTATGTTGGTACACATATGTTTATCATATGTTAGCATTATCAGCCATTTCTGATTAGTGGTTTGTTTTTGACAACTGGAAAGGTTAGTCACGTTTTTGTGTGTTCTTCGATTTTTTACTTTTGAAAAAAATGGATCAAAGAATAAAATCCATGATTTGTTTTTCCACAACTCCAAAACGTCATCGTCATTAACATCTTCTCGGCCTTCTGTAAAGCGCTTGTACCACTTATAAACACTTTTTTGAGACAAAGTAGACTCGCCGAATGCCACAGTCAACATTTTAAGTGCGTTACGTTAATCATGGATTTTATTCTTATGATATACTTTTTTCAAAAGTAAAAAATCGAAGAACACACAAAACTTTCCAGTTGTCAAAAACAAACCACTAATCCAAAATGACAGATAATGCTAACATATTATAAACATATGTGTACCAACATAACGACAACAAAAATCGATAATCGAATGTACACAGCCCGCGAAAATTCAAAATTCACCTTTTCTTTTGAACAGGCCATGTATATAACCGCACATTATGTATTTTTTGTTTAGTTTAATTTTGTACCCTGCTGATGCTTAGGCTAAGGTAAACCGGTCGGTCATCAAAAATAAAATAAAATCTGTGGTCGAAGTTGTAATTTTATTTTCATTAAATATGTCAAACCACAAAGTAAAACGAAAATATTTTATTATTTTGCACCCCACTGTTACAGCATCAATCTGCCCTTAATAGCCTGGCCTATTGACTATTCCAGCCCCTCTCATTATCATTCACTAGCCGGGAAAAAAAGACCGTTCGAACTAACCCCAGCTACCAGTACGACCGGCGGCCACCTCTGGCTTTTCGGGATCAAACATCATTGTGGAAGGGAACTCTAACCACCGCGATAATATTATTATAAAATACTCTAATGGATTATCATCACCCCTGGGCTTGGGGATGGTGTAGTTTAGACCGGTGGGTTTAGATTTGGCTTTTGGGATATTGTGTTGTAACTAATACGTACTTGGCTTGCGTTGTTGTCGATCGTTTGCAGGTCACGGAATCGACACCCGATGATATTTAAAAAAATAAGCTGGAAAGGCAAAAAGGCTCAAACAACACTTTTGTCAAAAATTAGTTAAATATGTAGTTTTTAACAGTATTTTTTTCTGCATCGAAAGCTCTGACTCTCGTTTATTGCTGAAGACTTTTGGGGCCCTTCAGTCATCTTAAATATATTTACTATTTGAGAGAAGGCTTGACTCAAGCGACACAATTTTGAAACGTTTTTTGAAGTTTTTTGTCGCTTCAAGTAACTCAGTGAGAGCATTCAGTTACCTGAGTTAACTTTTTTTTTTAAATCCTACCAGGTACTGAAGCCTTATGAATTTTATTGTAAAACATAAAATAGTGCTCTGGTGTAACTTTCCTAAAATAACGCTTCAGCCCTTTTGCCTTTCCGGCGACGATATATATATATATATATATATATATATATATATATATATATACTCGTACGTATTATGTTATACCTATTTTCAAATATATATTTTTTTTTATGTGAATACTGCTCGTAAAAGTATCAACTGCTCCAGCCAGCGGGACTATGGCATCCTCAATTCGGGTATGTTGTGAGACTGAAGGGAGTTGTGAAGGTAAAGAGATGGGAAGGGGAAGGTCACCGAAAATGGCTAAACCCGTTTCAAGCAACCTTTCGATTCTGAATGGTGGTCTTTAGCCAGGGCGTTACTGAGAGTATCCTACCACTCTGATGAACTGTCGTTCGACTACGAATCCAAAGGTCGCGGGTTCAAACCCGGCGTGCGCCAATAACTTTTATTTAATTAATATGTGTCATAACACATTTAATTCAAATAAAAAGTATATTTGCGGCGCGTTCCAGAGTGGGAATCGCTTAGGTAAAAGACCACCTTTCAGAATCGAGCCGTTGCTTGAAATGGCTTTAGCCGTGTTTGGTGACCAGATCTGAATAGCCAGGTACTTCCCAACCTTCCTCTTCCCAATCTACTTCCCCCCCCCTACCTTCAGCCTCACAACATACCCAATTTTGGGATGCCATAGTCTCACCGGCTCTAGACGGTTGGAAGCAGTTGAGACTCTTGTGCGGTATTCATATTATTTTATTTTATTTTTAATGCAACATATTTCGCTTATTATGAAGGCAGTGGAGTTTTTTTAAATATTGTCAGGCTACTATTCGTAACCCGGGAATGTTTCTAAGTTCGAAAAGCGCGCCTTCGGAGTGTCAGGTCCTAAAGCCTCGAATGGACTACCACATGATCTGAGAGTAATAAAAGACTCGACAGAGTTCAGAGCCAAACTTAAACCCATTTTTTCAGAAAATCATATCCATAATCAAGATGCAACAAGCCCAATAGAATTTCTGTTCAAACCAAGAAAACTTTTCAGACTCTCATTCCTTAAATTTATTTGAAGATTTTCACCATTACCTGTTCCTCACTATGAAAAATTAAAAAATACCTCCGACGTACTATATTTTAAATTTGCTCTCATGCCTTAAAAAAAAACAACAAAAAATATATGTAAGAATCAGCTAAATTTTAAGTTATTTTGATATTGTGATTGTGTCCTGCCAGAAGTGACCTGCCAGGTAAGTTGCTTCATATTTATACAAACTAGGAATTAATATTAAGTAGAAATTAAGATTTGTACAGCGCCCTTGAGGTGATTTTTCACAAAAAACGGCGCTGTACAAATTATCAAAGTATTATTAATATTGACTGTCTTTCTTCTAAAATAAAAGCTCATAAATCAGTTTTCTTTCAAAGCGGTATCCATTACACTTTAATGCACGCGAGGGTCTCAGTTGATAAAAAATTATTTTCATATTTTCTTCCCTCGAAGTCTATCTAATAGTTAGTAGTGCCATCCCTTGCGTATTGTTTCCTAGTATTGTTTTAAAGCACGTGACACTGCGAATGTACCTACTGTACGGCGTACCGGCCGCGTCAGCCTCAAACCCCAATCTTCCGTATCGGGTTGCGAGCAAACATCAATTCTGTTATTAATTAAACGTGGGAAAGACCAACAAATGTACGCCGTCATATTATTTTTTGATATTGTGCCTGATCAAACAGTGTTCTATTTGTCTGGACTAAACACTAATGAAAAGATTAGTTTTTACTGTAGTTAATAATTTAAAACACAAATATGAAACAGAAAAAGGCAGAAAATAAAAAGACAATGGTCACAACCGAGTTTCGAACTCGGATCATCTGATCTATCCGGGAGTAAACACTTTTTTTTATATCTCAATTGTCAAGTTGAAAATCTGTATTGTATAGATGAAAAGATAGCTCTAGCGTTAGTAAATTTGTTCAGTTTTTTTCTGTTTTTATCATGATTTTAGGCTTTGAAGTTTGAATCTATTAAGACAGCACAGCATATTTTTGTTTCAAGTTTTTCACAATGGAAAACTAGCCGGGTAACTATATAACTAACTAAAACTTAAAAGGATATGGCCTTTGTGGTCGAGCGGTTAAGATCTTCGATTACTAATCCAACATACGCGGGTTCAAATGCCGGCGTGCGCAAATAATTAAAATAACATAAAATGGTGTTATTTCACAATTCATTAAAAAATAATATATAGCATATTTTCGGTACGTTCCAGAGTGAAATATACTCTCAGTATCACCCTGGTGAAAGACCACGATGAATCAGCTGTGTTTGGTGATCAGATCTTAATAGCCGGGTACTTCCCCCACCTTCCTCTCCCCAATCTCCTTCTACCTAGGTACTACAGACTACTTCAGACTCAAAACATAACCAGATTGGGGGTGCCATATTCCCACTGGCTCCAGACGGTTGAGAGCAGCTGGGACTCTTGTGCGGTATTAACATTAAAAAACCCTCCTTGCTTTATTTACATTCATACATTCGAACTCTTCTGTAATGCGTCTCTCCGTCTTACATGCGAACTTTCGAATATCTGTACCTACTGTAACCTTACTAATTCAAGTAATTCTTAACAATATTCAGTAACCGTCTTAATATTATGTATTATTATTTTATCAACTTTGTCAAGAAACACGCTCTTATATCCCCCCCCCATATCCCTCTTCCTCTCACTCATCCTCCCCCCATACTCTTCCCTCCCCCACCCCATCCCATCATCTTACTTTATAGCTTTTTTGTCTCTCTTAAATTATATATTTGTTTATTTATTTATTGGTTCCATTTTAAGTTATTTCTTTAATGTCCGTAATCAATGCATAATCTTACCGTAGGCCTCTTAAAAGAAAATAAAATATTCCTAATTCAATAAGTAAGAATCTGCTGAGAGTCTTATTACGATAGTGACGTCACAATCATCATGGCGACATGACGTGATCAATGATCATTCTTTTCCACCTGCCGCAAGGCGGTCCATTAGCGCTGATTGCGCCACCCTGATCCCCTCCGTACACACCCTATAATTACCCTCCTCTACTTCTTACTCCCACAACAGAGGGTTAGGACCTTGGAGTAACAATGTATGGAGAGAGAGCTAATTTGTTTTACCCAACCTATACAAACTTGCGATAAATCACTTTCTCCGGGTTTTTACGTCGTACACCACGAGAAAGAAAAAGACAACATTTTTTTCTCAAAACATTACGCCGCTTGTAGGTATTGTTAGAATGTCTTCTGTGACCCACGTGATCAGGGACTCCGCCCACGACGTAATTTACCGGTTTTTGAGGTTATGTCCTATATTTATGTTGATAAAAATACAGCGAAAAAGTAGTTATACAAATAAGCAAAACATTATATCGACATGCGCTATGAATGCATGCATAAAAAATCAAAATTAGTTAAGTACATCACTTTTTGCAGGTTTTTAAACAGTTTAAAATGTTTTTGACAGCACGTTAGAATTATCGAGTATATAATACATTATATTAACTATAAACTTCCATTATTATTTTAGCAAAATTTATGCTATTCGTTTTGTGAGATAATTTGAATCTATAAATCATTTTAAAGTATTTTTGATATCGTTTTTTTATGCGAACGCTTTTTTGAGGTTATGTTCTATATTTGTTTGTTTGTAAAAAAGGTGTGTCTATGAAATCCCTAGCCACGCCTGTTCAGATAAGTCAGGTTAAATTCTTACAAAACTGACTACACTGCCTTAGATAGGGGGGTCTCTATGTACTCTAAGGTTGGGACAGACTACAGCCAGCATTGTGGACATATTATAACTTTACATAATAACACTAGGAAGGTTTCATTAAGGTACATCAAACATCATTCCTTTTCTTTTCCATTCCCCACTTGAAAACATTTACTATAAGTTTTTATTTTATTATTTGTTTTGTTATCTTATGGAATGTATTGCATTGCACTACTTCTTAATGCCTTCCAAAATAATTTTATTATCATACTAGGTTTGTTCAACAACTTTGCTTCCGAAATTTAAGCTTTATCGTAAAAAAAACTGGCTATACATCTATTATTAAAAGTATTGTCCATCGCTGGCCATTACTTTCTCCCATTTTTCGGGCAGCGTACGAATCCCGCGTTGATAAACGGTCATCTTTTAAAGCGCTCCACGAATCGATCCAATTTTTTACTTCTTCATATAGCCGGAAGTGCTGGTCTGCCAGGTCGTGTGCCATTGATCAAAACAAGTGATAGTCAGAGGGAGCAACGTCTGGAGAATACGGCGGGTGGGGTAGGACTTCCCATTTCAACGTTTTCAAGTATGTCTTGACCACTGTCGCAACATGGGGTCGAGCATCGTCATGGTGCACCTCCCGCGAATGACGAGAATCTGGCTCGTTAACTGACATTTTCAATCGAGAATAGATAACTTTAAGATGCAGACACAAATCGACTAATGTTTCTATGGGGTTATGTTGACAGATGCCTAAGTTTATTGCATGACGTCTATGATCTATGTATTTCGACCACTACTTACCGTTAAAGTCATCTATAGGAAAACGGCGGAAGCGAAGTTGTACGCCTGATACTATGATCTAACAAAGATGTATATTGCATGTAGGCAGAAAGAAAGGAAGGTAGTAAGGTAGTACTCAGCAGAGAGTAGAGAGGGGTGGAAGAGAAGCAGCGGAGAGAACAGGAGGGGGGCGCGACGACGCCGGCGCGTCACGCCACTAGGCAGGCGCCTCTCGCTCGAGGGGTGGTCGCCTGGGCCGGGGGTGGTTTG
This sequence comes from Drusus annulatus, assembly GCA_022651775.1. Taxonomy (NCBI): domain Eukaryota; kingdom Metazoa; phylum Arthropoda; class Insecta; order Trichoptera; family Limnephilidae; genus Drusus; species Drusus annulatus. The sequence goes on along the minus strand of JAGWCC010000370.1, from coordinate 895,056 downwards.
GCAGGTAAGCGCGGGAGAGGGGGGGGGGGACACACGCCCCCGGCAGAGTGATTCACAGATCACGGGAAAGGTGATCTCACCGGCGCGCGCCGCTCGATATTCAAACCCGTGTGTCATTGCGAGGCAAGCAGAGGACATGCATGATATCAAATCTGCAAACAACGGTACTTACTAGATGAAAAACTCTTAGGAGATATTTTTTTTACAATATTCTAAATAAAAAATTTATCGTACTACCTATACACTGAACTGATGTCACTAATTTACATAAGACCTTTAGACTCCTAGGCCCCAAACAAGCTAATGCAATTGATTATCTACTTAAGACAGATTTCGATGTTTAAATTTTTTCGTTCAATTTCACCAGAAGTAAGGAAGATTTTTGCCTACTTCGGACACAGGCATACGCCCACAGCACATTCCTATCGGTTTATCTCTTCAGTGGTTCATATCTACTCGTACATAATGGTACAGTGCGGCACAAAGTAATAATAATAATTATAACGGTGAACTTATATAGCGCAGTTTTGTGATATTTCACCGCAAGTGCGCTTCATACTAAATTAATTAAGCTAATAAGACTAACTAACAAGGAGAAAATAATATATATAATATGTATACAAAACTATCTAAAATCATGATCGTCATCATAAATCATGAGAGAATAAGGTTCAGATGTGGATATAACAGTGCATGTGTACATTAACAAATAAAAAAAGATACAAAACAGAAATCAGCTCGCAGCGTCGTTTCCATCATGAGTTCATGAGCCGTGAAGCTTTGTCTCTTCCGTGCATGCAGTTCTACTATCATTTAGACTTCGATTAGGATTCCACACGGCCACAATGACGCGGCGTCTCCCTCGACTGGCGCCAGCCGTAATATCCCGTGCAATAATCATTTCCTCCCTCTCGTAGGGGTGGTCGGTTGGTTGGTGAAGGGTAGTAGCGCCGGTGCGGTACTGGCGCGTCGCGACGCTTCTGCGTGTCCGTCCGGACGTCTGACTGAACTACCTACGCCAAATGGACGAGGGAGATTTTTTATCCTGTAATTCCTACCTTTGACTCTATTGTCTGCAGCACATGAAGTTTTTTTTTCAGCTTTTCAGTGGCGTGGTATTTCTCCTGTTTTGGTAATCGAATCTATTATTTAACCTTTCAATTGTAACCCCACCGCCGAGAGCTTCGTTGTAACTTATTTTTGTTGTACATCAAAGGCATTTAAAAACTTTTTTGTTACTCGTCATCTTTGGGGATGCTGTTTGGAGGGTCTTTTTTAGGAAATGAAAGAGTCAATCTGGGTCCTGATGAGACACATGTTAGGAGGTAGGAAATACAGAAGCCGGCAAACCATTCCGCAGTTGAATTGTCTGTCAAAAGAACGAGTCGGAAAACCGACACGTTCTCGTGTGACAAATCTCAGTTGTGTACAAATGATGGGCTCGTGTTTAGTATGTCTCCTGGCTGTGCACTAGGTATATCAGGGGTGTCTATACACTTAATGGAATAATAGTGTAAATTTTGGGTTTTTGGGACAATTTCTTCTAATTTCAATAATCAAAGAATCAAAAAGATAATCGCATTTAAGCCATTGTCTTATTTCTTATACTAGATCTGAATAGTCAGCTTCATCCTTATTTTTCTTTTCTTTATCTTTTCCATTTATTTTTTATAGTTAATACCGCACAAGACTCCCAACTGCTCCCAACCGTCTGGAGCCAGTTATGGCATCTCCAATTGGGGTATGTTGTGAGGCTGAAGGTAGTGGGGAGGGGGAAGAGATGGAGAAGAGGAAGGTTGGAAAGTACCTGGCTATTCATATCTGGTAACCTAACACGGCTAAAGCCATTTCAAGCAACGTTTCGATTCTGAATGAAAACTCTGGAACGTGCCGCAAATATACTTTATATTATTTTATTTTAATTAAATGTGCTATGATACATATTAAATTAATATAATTTATTTGCGCACGCCGGGCTTGAACCCGTGACCTTTGGATTCGTAGCCAAGCGTTTTACCACTCGACCACGCAGGCCGTCAATTTCCTGCTAAATATTTAAAAAAAAACTTTTTAAACCCCTATTTTATTTATTCAACGGCATTATTATTATTAATCTATTTAATTATAATTAATCTCTGTTGAAAATAACTCTCTACGTCCGCCTATCAACTAATTACAAAAACCATTTTTTTTCTCCCCCTAAATCTAAAATCTATCCCAATTCTCTCGCGTTGTTGTTCTTATCGCGCAGCTATTAAGCCGCCGCTCTTCGGTGTCTATCCCGTTTTTATACCGAGGGGTGGCGCACCGGGGCCAGTTGTCGAATGACGATAATTATAATAATTGCTACAAGGTGGGGTAAGAGGTGCCTACCTTTATGCGACAATTACTACCGTGATGAGATGATATTATCGAAAGCACGTGCTCTCTGACCCGTTTATTAAATGCACGTGAAATGAAAAAAATATATCAATTTGTAACATATTATTTTTACTTACTAGCAGATACCACCAGGCTTCACCCGAGTTTTAACTCACTATTTTTTTTTATACTATACAACATTTGGAAAGTATGGACCTAATAATATCGTCGCTGGAAAGGCAAAAGGGCTCAAGCGACACTTTGGTAAAAAAATGAGTTAAATGTGCAGATTTGATCGGTTTTGTCTTCTGAATCGAATGCTCTGCCTCTCGTTTGATTCTGAAGATATGTGTTGCCCTTCAGCTACCTAAAATATATTTATCATTTAAGAGAAGGCTAGACTCAAGTGACACAAGTTTGGGACTTTCTTTAGCTTTTTGTCGCTTCAGGTAACTCAGTGAGAGCATCGAGTTACCTGAGTTAACGTTTTTTTTTTTTTTTAATTCAACCAGGTACTGAAGACTTGTGAATTTTATTGTCAAACAAACAAAAAACTTTAAAGTGCTCTGGTGTAAACTTCCCAAAATGGCGATTCACACCTTTTGCCTTTGCGGCGACGATATGACGTGCTGTGCGTTGTTCTTTGAGAGTTAAAATTGAAAGCTCAAGACTGGAAATGACAAATGATTGATTTCGAGCTAAAAATAGTTTCGTCTTTTAACAGTTGTACAAATTTTATGACGTCAGAGCTCACTGTCCCAAGAGTTTTTTTTAAGTTAGTGATACACTAGGTCTATTATAATAATGAAAAAGGTCTAAGATAGGGACTCTTAGTTGGACGAAAAAAGTGTCAAAAGGAGAATGTGTTATTTGAGATGTTTTAAGAAGATATTTATATTCTAACGGACCATTGTTCAATTACAAAAAAAAAATACATAACACGAAATGGGAAAAAAATAGCAACAGAGAAAGAACAGCACATACATAATGAAGCAATGACAAAAATATACATTTGACAGAACATCCAAGTCAAAGTCTGCGCAAGGTTTTGGTAGAGTCGTAAAGAATGACAAAAATCATTTAGACTGGTACCAAAAATTTTAAGACTGGCTTGAGTTAACAAGTCTTGACAGTTGAGAATGATACCCATAATTAGTAGAGTGATGATTGAGGAACAGCAATTCATTGTTTCTGAGTCTACGGCAAGGAATGTTGAACTGAATATTAGGAGTAATATTGAATATTACGTCATAGGAACCTACCTAATCATGACATGAGTTGGAAGATGTATGGATGAACAGAATTGTATTAGTGAAATGACGTCATGACTAGTTAGTAACGAGTATAACTAAACTGTTTTCTGTTACCATCGCCTACTTTCTATTTTCTTCTACAGTAAACCTGTATCGATTTTACGTGATTTTTTCGTTTGGTAATTTACGATAACCACCCAAACACCCTATTGATCTACCCAATAATTTATCTTTCGAAATTACACAGGCAGGTACTGGACGATCAATCTTCTGTCACCCGAATTAGTAGCCAATAAATATACAACAGTAATAATAACTTCGTGTCTCTCGCGTCCGTAACCACCGACGCAGGTATTTTTTCTCTTAGTAACCCAGCGCGGGTGGGAAACTCACCCTTTGGGCTTCATTTTACTTTACCTGTTTGTCTTGTAGCCGCTCTGACACCCCGTTAAATCCAATAGATAAAAGACCTAACCCCCGAGAACGTTTTACAGGTGTGTATGTAGGTATCTGTGTGGCTGTTATTTGTCTACCGGCGTTCTGTTGATAGATAAATGGTTGCCAAGCGACGGCCGGCCGCCCGTAGGTACTTTATCTCTGCGGGTTTCGTCATCGGAACCACCCCTCTAACTCACCCCACCCGCTACACCCGTCCCCCAACTCCGCCCAGCATTGAGTGAGTGTAGAGTCTACCTGTCCTGTCCGAGGGGACGAGTGGCTAGATGCACGACAGGTCTGCAGGATACACTGTAAATTCCTAATAATATATGCATTAGTGCAATTATTAATATTTTTATCTCGCATTATATCTACGTGGGTTATAAAAAACGGTCTACACACTGTGTATACGCAAACTTGGTAGATTCTCCTTTTCAATGACATTTATTTCGTTGTATTTTGGTGGCGCAACCATGAAAAGTTCAAATTTAACTTGATGTGAAAGGGTTGGATGATCTTATATTTATTTATTTTTAGGTTTTTTAATTTTATTTAAACAATAATTATTATTAAATCAATTTTTTTTAAAACAATTTTTAGTCGAAAGTTATGCTAGGTAATTATTTTTACGCGTGACAGCTGTTTCGTCTTCTGAGGGCATTTTCAAACTGAAAAAATGCTAAAAAAAAAAACTTTTTTCCGGAATGTGCACACATAACATAAAATATATTACATATCTATATTTATGTATTGTAAAATTGCACAACTTTTGGCATTTTGATGAAGAACTTCTGCATATAAATATAGTCCTATCGCTCTAGGGCATTTTGAGGATTCGCCTATGTATCCGCATTTCAAAGGCTTTTATTTGAAAATGCTACTTCTCTATAATAAAATGTATGGTTTCCGTGATCATTTGGAAGGCCCAGAAGGCTTCTAGCCTCTCTAGATTAAGGGTAGGTAGTGAGTATGCAAGGTCTGCCCTCTGGATCGATCTGGCCGGCACCCCCGACCCCTCCTCCCACGGCGCAAGGGACAGGGGATGGCCGAAACCTCCTCTCCGCCAGGGGGATGTTTTGTTCTTGCTGTTTCGATCTATAAAGCCTTTAAGGCCCAAATGAAAGCCTTACCTATACCTATGCCTTTCTGGGGTGAAATTTTTCCGTTAAAGAATTACAATGTTATTTTCTAAAGGTAATGTTTCGTAGAAATCGTAAAGAGATAAAAATTAATGCAGTTTTGCTAGTGTTTTTGAAGGGCGAAATGGCTGTTACGTAAAAAGGTAATAAATAAATAGCGATCACAACTTAATTAATTGCTTTAAAATAAGCACAAGGTTACACTAATAAATCTCCCTTTTTTCGGTAGAGTAAGGTTGGAAATACTCAGCTATTCAGATTTGTTTTTCAAACAGAGCTAAAGCCATTTCGATCAACGCTTCGATTCTGAATTGTGATCTTTCGCCGGGCGATCCTGAGAGTATGTACCACTCTGGAACGTGCCTATTATTTTATCTGTAAAATAACAATAGATTCAAATTAAGCAAAACTCATTTGCGCACGCCGGGTTTTGAACTTGCTATCTCTGGATTTGTATGCGAGGATCTTAACCGCTCGACCACGGAGGTTGTCAGTGATTTTGAAATTGAATTAAAATCGGTTGAAAGAATGACTCAAATAAATTATTAACTGGATTAATTCCCTCGACTCTTTTATGCTGCTCGTCTAAGAATATTATCATTATTAGCTCTGAAGAGATACACCGATAGAAGTGCGTTTTGAGCCCGAAGTAAGCTCAATTTTGTCTTACTTCTGGTGAAATTGATCAAACAATTTCTTTTTTTTTTTGAGCAGATAATCAATTTCAAATTCAAAAGGTCTTATAACCGTTTTCTTTCAAATCGGTATAAATCACACTTCTAGGTATTATTTTTCAATGGCAGCGCTCTTGGAGAAACAATGTATGGAGAGTGAGCTAATTATTTTTACCCAACCGATACAAACTTGCGATAAATCACTTTCTCCGGGTTTTTAAGTCGTTCACCATGAGAGAGAAAGAGGCAACAAATATAATAGTCGGGAAACTCGGAAAACGCGCGCTTAACATTTATACACGGTTGACACTCAATACATGAGAACGGGTCGCTTTTACGACTATTTCTTAACAGCTCGGCTATGGAACGATTTGCCGGCCTCTGTGTCTCCTCCCTCCTTCAACATGGGCCTCTTCAAGACCCAGGTTCACTCTTTCCTTTCCTAAAAAGGCCCTCCACACAGCATCCTCAAAGATGACACGAGGGAAATTATTTCCCTAAAGGCCTCCTGTGTGGAGTTATTGTAAAAAAAATGTTACGCATCGACTCTTGTTAAAAAGCAACTTTGGCTGCATTCGGTTTTACTAACAAGTAAACAACTCCAAAGGGGAGCTTTTTCGTAGAATAGTCGTAAAGGGGTGCGTTAACGGCGTAAACGCCGGAAAATGAAACAATCAGTGTACTTATCACGTAAGGCTTTGTAATGAATACTAAATAATAGGCTTTTATCAATATTTTTGCTGTGTGCAACCGTTTTAAAGGACGAAGTATATAAAAAAGTAGGTATTCATCCCGATTTAGTTTATCAAATTCCAAAATTGTGACAAGTCTTCCGATAGCATGTGCAGTCTTAATCTGTCTTTACGCGAGAATTTGAAGGTGGACAGTATTATTATTAAGTATTTCTCTGAAGTTTCTTTTCATGGTGCACACGACAGATGTGAAAAAGAATGGCGAAGAGAAAGATAATTGATGACGAAACCGAGTAGTAATTGCGAGTTTTCCCTTACGAATCGGTTCCAAAGTTCATTTCCCGGAAAATTTAAAATCCATACCTAATATGGAGACAGAGTCTCGCGTCTAGAGTAAGGCGAGACCTCACAAAATCTGCAGATCATTCGGAGAGCTTCGCGCCAGAAAGAGAAAACGCGACCGTTACAGTTCAGAGGGTGTGGTGGGCTAGAGGGAGGCGGCAGGTGGGTAGCGGCACCTGCCCACGACACAAAGGAGAGAGAAAATAATAATGGGATCTTCCAATCTCCTGTTCTCCGGGGAGCGGCAGAGCGAGATGGCGCCAGGAGCGCGCGGGAGCGAGGGGGCGAACGAAACTGTTTTGTTCGGCTTTCCGTTTGGCGTTGCGTGTTTGTGCGGCCGGTCGCCTTGGCAACCGGCGCGCGCCAAGCAGCCAACCTTACTCCCGGGAATCGTACCTACACACGCACACACACCGCCAAACCAACACACACGTACAGAGAGCGCGTAGTGTAACTACACAAAACATTAACGATAATAATATATGATATAGGTGCACTGATTGATATTGGGTGGGATGGTTTGATTGCTCGCTCGATTGCTCGCTATACCAAGTTGGATGAATTGGTGCATTTTTTGGTTATATCTGAAGGTTCTTCGATTCCACGCCTGAAAGAATTCGGTGGCTTAGGGGGGAAGAATTCGTGAAGCTCATTTTGAAGCAGGTTCGTTATTATTCAAGGTTTCTCGGAGATTGTTGGATGGAAAGCGAAAAATATGAAAATCTGTCAGAACTAGAAACCAGGGCTTTCCCACTTTTCTTGATTTTCAGAAATAAATTGCTTTTGGTGGGTGTTTTTATGAAAAATAAAAATTCACAATCACTGTTTAGTGAATTCTTCTTCTTCCACATACGGGGGGATTCAAAGGGGCCAGGTACAAGAATGAGTTTTTTTTTTTTTACGTGAATACCGCACAAGTCTCAACTGCTCCCAGCCGTCTAGAGCCAGTGAGACTGGCATCCCCGACAGGAGCATGTTGTGAGGCTGAAGGTAGTGGGGAGAGGAAAGAGATGAGGAAGGGTAAGGTTAGGAAGTACCTGGACATTCAGATCTGGTCACCAAACACGGCTAAAGCCATTTCAAGCAACGTTTCAATTCTGATTGGCGGTCTTTCACCAGGGTGATCCTTAGAGTATCTACCACTCTGGAACGTGCCGCAAATATACTATATTTTATATTAATTAAATTTGTTATAACATACATTAATTTAATAAAATTTATTTGCGCACGCCGAGTTCGAACCCGCGACCTCTGGATTCGTAGTCGAGCGTCTTACCACTCGACCATGCAGGCCGTCGATGAGAGATGGACATTTCTCACGTCCACTCAACTTTCTACCTGTCTTCTGGAATCAGAGCTAAAGTAAAGTAATGAAAAGTCCCTACCGATAATTCGGAGTAAATATTTGATTTCGTATTGGATTTAAAAAAAAAACAAAAATATAAACACGTTTGTCACATTGCCACTAGCCTTATCTAAGCACCAAAACGTACCTATTATTTTTTACACGTAAGTAATGCATCATTTTAATTATTGCGATAATCTCGATTTTCAAAAACCAAAAGTGTTTTATTCGTAAGCATTTTTATAGCAGAAATTGTGTTTTTGTCGATTTAAATAAATATTTTTGAAAATTGTAAAAAATTAACTAATGTTTTTTTTTTTAATATTTGAATAATATCAATAATCAACAACACAAATATGAAACCGAAAAAGCCAGAAAAAAAAAGAGCGAATGAACGAAGAAAAGAGTGTGAAAAGAATATACGATGCGAAAGTGAATGGAAGAAGAAGTCGAGGACGCCCGAGAAAGACATGGTGCGATAAAGTAAATCAAATACTTGAATCGGGTCATGTGAAGAGTCGGAATAACAGAAGAGTATGTATGAGACGCTGTATGAATGTGAATGAAGCAAGGAGTGTGTACCAAGACAGAGTTATATGGCGGTTTGTCCTCTCTGCCTACCCCTGTGGTAAACGGTGTGAATAATGTTTTTTTTTTTTACGTGAATACCGCACAAGAGTCTCAACTGCTCCCAACCGTCTAGAGCCAGTGAGACTATGGCATCCCTAAATAGGATATGTTGTGAGGCTGAAGGTAGTGGGAAGGGGAAGGTTGGGAAGTACCTGGCTATTCAGATCTGGTCACCAAACACGGCCAAAGCCATTTCAAGCAACGTTTCGATTCTGAATGGTGGTCTTTCACCAGGGCGATACTTAGAGTATCTACCACTCTGGAACGTGCCGCAAATATACTTTTTATTATTTTTACATGAATTAAATGTGTTATGAGACATATTAATTAAATAAAAGTAATTGGCGCACGCCGGGTTTGAACCCGCGACCTTTGGATTCGTAGTCGAGCGTCTTACCACTCGACCATGGAGGCCGTCGACTTGACCTGTTGACCTGTTCTACATTGTTATCATCACGGTGCTCGTCCCAGGGAGGGATTTGGATAATCTTTCCACCCGCTGCGGTCCCTTTGCCATTCACCTCGAGTCCTGCTTCAACCCTCTTCCACGTAGTCTACCCACCTCTTTCTCGGTCTACCTTCGGGTCGCTTCCACTGGGGCATCCAATTGGTCATGATTTTATAATATGTCATTTCATCTGGCATTCTTTCCAGATGTCCAGACCATCTTAGTCTTTGGGGACCCACATTATTTTACGATGGTCTCATGCTCGGTTAGATTTTCGAGTTCGTCATTAATTTTAATTCTTTTTTCTTCTGTATTGTAAAATTGCAAAATAATATTAGGACGGTTATTATTTACTGTCCACACTTCAATGTTGGTACTTCTAGCAGGTATTGCGATTGTTTTACACCTTTGCGATAATGAACAGCCCCCCTCTTTACTCTAGGAGTAATCGGCTGATCGATTAATTTATTCAAAACGAATCGTTTATCGTAGTGTAAAATGATTCTCGCGGAATAATTAGGGATAGTGGAGGCAGGTTTGAACAAAGGGCGAACACGTCACGTAGGTAGGTACACACACCTGCAGTGCCAATTGGACGTAGTTATGCAGAAAGCGTCCAACCCACAATTTTCCAAAATCGAGTTTTACATGTTTTCATATTGATAAATCCGAGATTTATCACTGCTGAAAACATTCAAGCTCTAAATGCAATAGATTTTCGGTCATTTTTTTTTTACTAACCCACATTAGAATGTAGGATAACATAAGAAATACAATTATTTTATTAAATTTAAAATAAAAGTAACTTTGTTTTGACACCACTTTATTAGATACATATACCAACCGGTTTCGGCTTTACCTGAACCTTCTTCAGGGTTGAACAAATATGCATTGTAATACATATTTGTTCAACCCTGAAGAGGGTTCAGGTAGAGCCGAAACCGGTTGGTATATGTATCTAATAAAGTGGTGTCAAAACAAAGTTACTTTTATTTAAAATTAAATTATGTCTTACCACAAAGTGAGTGCTTCATGTCAAAGTTTAATTATTTTATTAATAAAAATATCGATAGATTGTAAATGATCTATTAATAATAATTCTTACTAAGCAAAAACACTGATGACTTTACAAATGCCGCAATATGCTTTTATATTGTCATATTTTCAAAAAGCCTTTTTTCTCAATCATCTTTTTGGGGTTTGATGCTTTTTGCATAACTACGTCCAATTAAATTTTGTCGGTTTTATTATCCAAATTTTTTTTTTTTTTTTTCTTACCTAAAAAAATACAGGTGGATAGGTAGGTACCCCAAATCGTTAATCTATTTGTCTGCAGTTGCAATATCTCTTCAACAGTGAGCTTAGCATAGCTTTTATGTCTGTAATGTCTAGGCAACATAGTCTTTTTCACCACCCAGCGTTATTTCTATCATGAGCTATGCTATATTTAGATTACCTAACCATATTAGATCTGCGAAAGGTAGGCCTCCATGGTCGAGTGGTAAGACGCTCGACTACGAATCCAAAGGTAGCGGGTTCAAACCCGGCGTGCGCTAATAACTTTTATTTAATCAACATGTGTCATTACACATTTAATTCATACAAAAATTATAAAAAAAAGTATATTTGCGGCACGTTCTAGAGTGGTAGATACTCTAAGTATCGCCCTGGTGAAAGACCACCATTCAGAATCGAAACGTTGCTTGAAATGGCTTTAGCCGTGTTTGGTGACCAGATCTGAATAGCCAGGTACTTCCCAACTTTCCTCTTCTCTATCTCCTTCCCCTTCCCACTACCTTCAGCCTCACAACATACCCTATTTCGAGATGCCATAGTCTCACTGGCTCTAGATGGTTGGGAGCAGTTGAGACTCTTGTGCGGTATTCATATAAAAAGGTGTAAATGTGCTTTATATGTCTATGGCTATGTAGCTTTGAAATATCCATTTAAATCTCATTTCGGTCGTAGCCGGGTAGGTAAGGATTATTTCATTCATCCGCTGCGAGTGTTCAAACCATCTTAAGCGTTCCTTTCTAAAACCACTCTCAACGCTCACCCAGACGTCGTATCAGATACAATTCTATAGTAATACCTGCGCGAATGCCCCTTGTCATTCCGTCATTTTAACACACACGCGCCTCGGAAATCTCATTTCCACCGCATTTGAATCTCGACCAATCGCGTTCGGCTCCAATGCTCCCCACATCTGTAACCGGTTCCTCCCTCTCATCCGTCACTCTCGTACCTATCTCTCCTCCCATCTCCACACGTACACCCCCCACCCTCCTCTTCTCGTCGGCCGCTCTTTCGCCTCCTGGTCTCCGTGGCCTAATCGGCGGCGCGTCCACTACACCGTGACGGGCAACAGCAATAATAATAATAAATATAATACCAGACTGGACAAGTCGAGACGAGTGCGGAGGGTCAGTCAACGTCTGAATAATTATATCTACCTACCTACTTAATATATAGAACTTTTCGATTCTTTGAAAATATTCGTATCAGAGTGGCGAGGCGTTACGAGGGAGATGAACCTCAGAGCAATAACATACAGGAGGGAGCGCTTCTGTAGTCAGTAGGTATTGATGATTTTTACCTGACCGATTTCGCTTAGCCTAGGCATTATCACGGTACAAAATTAAACAATCCATCCAAAGTGTGCGGTTATGTAAACATACAGAGGGAGAACACAATATAAAATAAGAGAACAGTGAGAAAACAATAGAATAACGTATAAAATTACAACAAAGGAACAGAGAGAAAGAGACAGATAATATGAAAAGAAAGAGGTAAAACGTCAACTGAGAAGGTGGTTAAAGAATAAAAGTTATATAGATTATTAATAGTTTGGTTGCAAATTGTGTTTTTCAATCTGTTGATGTACGAGTATACATGCACTATTATGCGCATATCTGAACCATTTTCTTTCCTGATTTATGATAACGATTATGATTTTAGATAGTTTTAATTTGTAAACATTTTAAATATGATTTTATAAGTATAAACTAACCATCACTTCGTTTCCGCGCAGGGGTAGGCAGAGAGGACGGACCGCCATACAACTCTGTCTTGGCACACACTCCTCGCTTCATTCACATTCATACATCGTCTCATACATTCTCTTTTGTTATTCTAACTCTTCACATTTAAAGTATTTGATTCTCTTGGTCGTGCCATGTTTTCCTCGGGCGCCCCCGACTCTTCTTTTATTAATTTTCGCATCATATATTATTTTCCCACTCCTTTCTTCGTTCACTCGCTGTACATGCCCAAACCATCTAGGTGTCCCTTTCTCGATCCTATTCTAGATGGGTACTTTATTAGCTTGGTGGGGATTTGGATATACACTTTTTATTTAATGAGATAATTTTCTGTAATTCTTGACACATCCGTAAGTTCCAATTTTGAAAAGTTACTCGTACTCACAAAGTAAATTGTTTATAGTTGATTGTTTCAGTTAGAAAAAATGTTCTTTACTGGGACAAAGCCGGGTGGTTAATTAATTAACTCTTAGTAAAGAATAATATTTTAAAATTAATATTTTATAGTTTAAGATTTGACTCTAGTGACGTTTACTGTAGTAGAAAACAATTTAAATTAAATCAGAACATTCTCCAATTTAAAAAAAATCCAAGTCGCCCTCTGTCTCGAGATTAAGGACGTCCACGGTGGAACGACCGTGCGAGCGAGAAAAACACTCGACATCTCCGTGCAGAATCTTCGGGAGAGCGACTGGGACAAGTATAACGACCCGATGGACCAATCGGGGCACGCCAATTTGGTGCCTCGGTCGTGGGATGGCGTCCGGCGACCGATGACGTATGCGGTGATTTAAAAAAAATATTATTGAGGGACAAAGCGTTCGATGTTGAGGTTTGCAGTGATTTTTATTATCATTATTGAGGGACTGCGTGTTTGATTTTGCGGTTTGCGGTGTTTTTTTGTTTGTTTGTTGGAGTGATGCCGCTTACTATTCGGTTGTTTGTAAATTACTGAACGATATGTCTTCACCGTGGTTTTCCGTGAGATATTTTTGAATCGTGACTGTGGGTTAATTTTTGTAGATAAAAAGGAAAACCGCATTAAAAAAAAAATTCTACTAGAAGTAGTTTTCTACTAGTACCTCTTTCCCGTCTCCTTCCCCTCCCCACTACCTTCAATCCCACGACATACCCCTGTTAGGGGTGGCACGTCTCACTGGTTCTAGACGGTTGGGAGCAGTTGAGACTTGTGCGGATTTAACTAATTTTTTTTAAGACGGTTCGTGGTTGAGTGGTTAAGAAGCTCGACTACGAATCTAGAGGTCGCCGGTTCAAATCCCGGCGTGCGCGAATTTAATTTTGTTTGATTAATACGTGGTATTTTTACGGCGCGTTCCAGAGTGGTAGATACTCCATGTATCGCCCTGCTGAAAGACCACCATTCAGAATCACAACGTTGCTTGAAACAGCTATAGCCGTGTTTTGTAACCAGATTTAAATAGCAAGGTACTTTGAACCTTCCCCTTTCCCATCTCCTTCACCTCCCGCCTCACAACATACCCCAATTATTGGGGATACCATGGTCCCACTGGCCCCAGACGGTTGTTTACCTTCCTAGAGCCTTTGCTAGGCATTTCGACAAAACGATTTCAAGTAGATAGGTAGGACTCTTCACTTGATTGTTTTTGCTAACTAACTAACCATCACGCCGTTTCCCCGCAGGGGTAGGCAGAGAGGACGAACCGCCAAATAACTCTGTCTTGGCACACACTCCTTGCTTCATTTACATTCCTTCGTCGTCTCATACATACTCTTCTGTTATTCTGACTCTTCACATGACCCGATTCAAGTATTTGATTTAATTGATCGTGCCATGTCTTTCTCGGGCGTCCCCGACTTCTTCTTCCATTCACTTTCGCATCATATATTTTTTTCATAGTTTTTGCGCTTAGCATTATGTAATTTGTCAGTACCCCTTTTGAAATGTTCCTGCCTAAGTATTAATTTCTATTTAAAAATGATTGTTTCTCTGTACACTATTCGCTAGCAAGAAGTCGCTAGATAAACTCGGGCTCGACATGATGTTATCTTTTTAGGTTAATTTCTGCGATGTATTTTGTTCGATGCGGCCAAGTAGTAAAGTTGCCTCGCCGCTCTGAACGGATGAGCCGATAATGCCTTCTGCCGTGTTGATAAGAAAACAGGTTACTGTCGCAGATTGTCGGTGCCCAACTTAAAGATGTCCCACTATTCATTTAGTATGAATAATACCTACTGCTTTAGTTAGTTCCTACTACTTGTTGTAACTTGACTTGCCCACAAAATACATCAGTTGCTTTAATCTACCCATTTCAAATATAGAATAATGTCTGCTAAAATCTTAGAGTATATAGAGTGGTATCAATCCAAGGCGGTGTAGTCAGTTTTTGATGATTTTTACCTGACTCGGCGGACCTGGGAGTGGCTAAGACCAAGGCTAGGGTATTTATACATCCATTCATATCACATATCGACATAATGTTTTTGTTTATTCGTACAACCACTTTTTCACAGCTTTGATACCAACAAAAATATAGCATCTAACCTAAAAAACCATTTAGTTGTGTCAAGTTGGTGGCATAATAAAAAATGTGGGCGGAGTCCCGCGGTGACCCAGGAGCCCAAGATCATTGTGACAGTACGTAGAAGCGGAGTATTATATTTGCTATCTCTTTCTCTCTCATGGTGTACGACGTAAAAACCCGGAGAAAGTGATTTAACGCAAGTTTGTATCGGTTGGGTAAAAATAATTAACTCTCTCTCCATACATTGCTTCTCCAAGGCTAAAATACACAATACGTAGGTCATTATTAGGAAGGGAGGGATTTGAAAAGATTATTTTTTTGATATTTGATATTTTCAATTAACATCAGTTCAAAATTTGAAAAGTTCACACTCGTACGAATGTACTCACATAGGTTAAAACGATTTTAATAGAAATACAATAAAAATAACACACTATGAAAATTTATGAATAACTGTAAAAACATTTGGGTTATTGCAATTGCGGAAAAATTTTCAAGAAAATTAAAACTTTTAAATTTAGTAGGTGTAAAAAAGATAATGGTCTGCGTGGTCGGGTGGTAAGACGCTCGACTACGAATCCAGAGGTCGCGGGTTCAAACCCGGCGTGCGCAAATAAATTTAATTGAATTAATATGTGTCATTACGCACTTAATTCATGTACAATTATATATATAGTAGTTTTGCGGCACGTTCCTGAGTGGTAGATACTCCATGTATCGCTCTGGCGAAAGACCACCATTCAGAATCGAAACGTTGCTTGAAATGGCTATAACCGTGTTTGGTGACCAGATCTGAATAGCTCGGTACTTTTGAACCTTCCTCTTTCACATATCCTTTCCATCTTCACTACCTTCAGCCTCACAACATACCCCAAATGGGGACGCCGTAGTCCCACTGGCTCCAGACGGTTGGGAGCAGTTGGGACTCTTGTGCGGTATTCACTTTAAAAAACACATATACGAGTATATATATATATAAAGTGACGGAAGTGTGAACCAATATCCACCAATACACACAATTCTAGGTATGTGTTGTTTGGGTCAATTTTAATTTGCGATAGGCCTCGATGTATGTTCCAACAAAAGCACGGCAACAATCAATCTATAATCCATTGACGGTGAAAACTTTGATGGGATTTATTTTTTCAACATTTCATCCTCTTGCGGCTTGAATTCGCAGGCATCGGGGTTTCACAAAAGCCAAAAATAAGACGTTGCTTTTTCGATTGTGAAATTTCCTTTTATATATTCCAGCCAATCGGAGCGCTCCCTCGAACACGGCGGATTTTCAAAAGATTCAAATTAATTATTGTCGGAATATTTTGGCGGTTCCAAGGTGCCAAGTTGCGGCCATTGTACGCGTTGTCAAAAGGATCCCTCGCCCCATTGTACGGGAAAGATAGGCCGCAAGAATGAAAGAATAGATAAACGCCTGGATAGATGTTTTTGGATGAATGAGTAGATTGGTCGGTGTCTATGGTAGATTGGGTGGGTGTTTGGCGTTGTCTACGGTTGGTCGGGTGGATGATGAATGGAAGACGACTTCCCGCCCGCGCTTTTCTCCGCCGCCATCATTGTTTCCGTTCCGAATTCGAATTACGTAAAAAAGAGCGCGAATAAAATGCCCGCCATGCTGCTTTTGTTTAGTTATCGTTTGAGGTAGGTACGTACCTACGACAAAGGAATTCTTAAACTAGATTGCTAAATAAATATCACATTTTCATACATAAACTAACTAACTAACCATCACGCCGTTTCCCCGACGGACTGCCATACAACTCTGTCTTGGCACACACTCATTGCTTCATTCACATTCATACATCGTCTCTACATAATCTTAATATGGCCCGATTCAAGTATTTGATTCACTGGATCGTGTCATGTTTTCCTCGGGCGTCCCCGACACTTCTTCCATTCACTTTCGCATCATATATTATTTTCACACTCTTTTCTTCGTTCATTCGCTCTGCATGCCCAAACCATCTAAGCGTCCCTTTCTTGATCCTATTCATTACGCTTACATCAGTCTTGCATTATTTCCGGATATATTCATACATTTCATCATTTATAGGTATAGCGACTCCTCATTTCAGATCAATCAATTATTTATAGATTAACAAAGGTATGTCTTATACGTCCAATAAGGAACTGACGAATTCCATCGATTGCACAGATAATTTTCATCATGCTATACTGCCTTCCTGGGATATCTCTTTCCAACCAATTGTTCGTCAATGATTTTTTGTCCATCCGCCTTTAGTTTCAGTATCCCTATCTTAATCTTATTGATTACGCTTGCTTGCCTCGGTTTTGCATTATTTTAGGATCTCTTTGGCACGTCAATGTTTATCATACCTGTAAAAGATAGATTCTCAAGACTTACCTGCTTTTGATTCGTTCGTTTTTGCTTGTTCTCGGAATATACATTGAAATGGTCGCGTATCTATAGGGTTTCGATCTAGTCCAGTCCAGATTAAAAATAATACCTGCTATTTATTTACCTAGGTCATTTGGGTGAGTGGGTAGGTACTTAAGATGGTTTTTTTTAAATTTTATTTTTTATATGAATACCGCACAAGAGTCTCAACTGCTCTCAACCGTCTAGAGTAAGTGAGACTATGGCATCCCCAAATAGGGTATGTTGTGAGGCTGAAGGTACTGGGGAGGGGAAGGAGATTGGTAAGAGGAAGGTTGGGAAGTACCTGGTTATTCAGATCTGGTCACCAAACACGGCTAAAGCCATTTCAAGCAACGTTTCGATTCTGAATGGTAGTCTTTCACCAGGGCGATACTTAGAGTATCTACCACTCTGGAACGTGCCGCAAATATACTTTTTATTATTTTTATATGAATTAAATGTGTTATGACACATATTAATTAAATAAAAGTTATTGGGGCACGCCGGGTTTGAACCCGCGACCTTTGGATTCGTAGTCGAGCGTCTTACCTCTCCGACCATGGAGGCCGTTTGCGTTTGATGTGAATTAATGATCGCGTATCTTATAGAGCAGTGGCCCCCAACCGCCGCGGACCGGTCAACGTTTGATCATTTTACTACGGCCCGCTGAGGGTGTGGGAAGGGGATGCGGGGGACTCATTAAATGTGGTTTTTTTTTAATGTTTTTGCGCGGCTCAGTACCATTTGGTCCACGGCCCGGTACCGGGCCGCGGCCCATGGGTTGGGGACCACTGTTATAGAGTTTCGATCTAGTCCAGTCCAGATAAAAATACCTGATGTTTACCTATATCATTGGGGTAAGTAGGTAGGTACTTGAGATGTTTTTAAAATTACACGTGTTTCACGAGTACCCCCGTGTCCTCGGCTAGAGCGGGCTGGGCGCTCTATCTGCCCTCGGATGGGCGGTCGTAAAATGTATGAAATGATGTTTTCTGCCTTTGGAAACAGATAAAAACTGTGATAAATCGACGCGGCGGTCACGACTTTGGACGGCCGACTCATTCGAAACGTCTTAAATTACTGTTAATTTATTTAGTTCGTGGCATGAGAGTTATTAAATGTAATCATTGCTTATCTTTCGTTTGCTTTGATAAGAATGACAAAAGTATCAATATCGCTCTGGTGAAAGGCCACCATTCTAAACGAAATAGCTTTAGCCGTGCAGACTAGATCTGATACTTGCCACAGTCCTACTATTTAAAAAAAATACTGGGTACCTTCTCACTTACGGGCCACCTATTTTTCTCATGTACGATGGAGGTCGTGCAAGTTGATGACACCCATATCATCAGCATTAAACATCGAAACATTGTGTTGCTAAATATTCCAATTATCCTCTTGCCCTCCTCCTTTCCGCATTTCCTTCAGTCTCACAACATTTCCCAAAAATGATTTGCCTTAATTTCCCCATCTCCGGGTTGTTACCTTTGTGCTGTATTTGCATTTAAATTAAATTATATATAGAAAGTTACGGATGTGGATATTTTTCGTAATTATAAACAAATCTAAAGAATGCTAAAAAAATACCTAAAACAATGTATGGTGCAGTAAAAAACATCACAAATAGATCCTCGCAAATAATTGCATCTATGCTATAATAGAATTTTCATTGCAATATTTTATTTGGTAGGTAGGCAGGTACCTAGGAATTAATATCTAATAATAGAACATAAGATCTGTACAGCGCCCTTGAGGTGATTTTTCACAAAACGGCGCTATACAAATCATCCAAATATTATTATTACTAAATAGAATATTCCTTTGCCGTAGGTAGGTACTATTTAAAATGTCACAAAAAATGGAAACATGATTTTAGACATTAATTTTGTTTTTTTTTTTCTTTGTTTCAGGTATGTTGAAGAATCTTTCTGCACTCTTCGTTTGGACTTGAAGGATCACGTGGAATAAAACAGGTAATGTTGGAACATAGTTGTGTTACAGGGTGCTACTTTACAACCTTTCACCCTGTAGGTATACATTGTAAGACCTCCATTTACTTTGAGTTTGATCGTTTGATGTTTGACCTCCGACTCTGATTTAAAAAATACAGAAAATCCATTTGACACATTCCATTATCATAGCTGGCGTATTCCAATATCAATCATCGGAAAAACGAACCCCATAACTAGAATCGGAGTTTCCTGATATTTTAATTGATGACGATAAACCTCAAAACAATAATACGATCAATATTTAAATAATATTGATAATCTAAAACACAAATATGAAACAGAAAAAAGCCAGAAACTCAAAAGAACAATGCTCATGACCGAGACTCGAACTCGGGCCTCTTCTCTATCCGGGAGTAACACTCTGCCAACTAAGCCATCAAGACCTCATTAGAATGCGGCATTTTTAAACGATCTCATACTTATATTGGAAATTATTAATATTTGAATTTTCTTCCTATTCAAGGCTGCCATCTTTTATGAACATCGTTCTTTTTAGTTTCTGGCTTTTTTCTGTTTTATATTTGTGTTTTAGATTATTAAAATTATTTTATTTATTATTTACTTGAATACCGCACGAGAGTCTCAACTGCTCCCAACCTTCTAGAGTTCTAGAGCCAGTGAGATAGATTATGGCATCCTCAAATAGGGCATGTTGTGAGGCTGAAGGTAGTGGGGAGGGGAAGGAGATTGGGAAGAGGAAGGTTAAGAAGAACTTGGATATTCAGATCTGGTCACCAAACACGGTTAAAGCCATTTCAAGCAACTATTCAATTCTGAACGGTGGTCTTTCACCAGGGCGATTCTTAGAGTATCTACCACCCTGGAACGTGCTGCAAATATACTATACATTATTTTATATGAATTAAATGCGCTATGACACATATTAATTTTAAAAAATTATATTAGCGCACGCCGGGATTGAATCCGCGACTTCTGAATTCGTAGTGAAGCGTTTTACCACTCGACCACGGAGGCCGTCAAAATATGCAATAATAAATTAGCATTAATGCTTAATTTATTCCAATTTTCATAATATGTTCCCTCGTCGTCCGCTTCTACCACGATCTCTACTCACTACAATAACGATTTTTTTTTATTCATCAGTGTACCATTTTTTAAGAGTGGGAATAGATTTATAGAATTTCAGCCATTTCTTATGGGAAAAGTTCTTTCTTCATTCCTCGAATTTCATATCCGTTTTGCCCTCGGGAACGGATTAATGAGGTACACAGAGGTTCCACTGTATTCTTGAGATGACATAGATCCCTGTTATATCCAGTAAAACTCTCGCGTGACGTCGTGATATTTCACACGAACATAACACCAAAGAGAAAGAAGAAAGACTTCAAACCAACATGTACGATCATTCCTCCGTTCGGCAGGATGAGAGTCGACAGACGTGACGCGCTTACAAAGTTCGCTCTATTGCTTTTCGCTTATCTCGCAACGGTAAAATTACGACCGGAGCATGTTCATGTCCATGTTTATTGCCCGTGTATTGGTGATTGTTCGTGGTCGGTGACGTCTCGGCTGGCACTTCGGCCTGTGCTGCTGGACTTCGGGGCAGTGGTCACATTCGTGCATCTCGAATTTTCAGAATTACGCTTGCAATGAATCTGTAATGAGTCATTTATTTATTGACTAACGGACTATTGTCCAATTAAAAAAATTCATAACGCGAAATGGTAAAAAAGAACAACAGAGTAAGAACAGCACATACATAATATTAAAATGAAGCAATGACAAAAATAGTACAAAAATATACATTAGAAAGAACATCGAAAGTCAAAGCCAAGGTCAAGTCAAAGTTTTGGTAGAGTCGTAAAGAATGACAAAAATCATTTAGACTGGTAGCAAAAATTTCAAGACCATGGTTTGAGTTAACAAGTCTCGACATTCTGAACAGTGGAGAATGATTTCCATAATTAGTAGTGATGATTGAGGAACAGCAATTCATTGCTTCTGAGTTTACGAATGAGGATTAACAGATCATGGGCACTTGTATTAGTACTTATACTTTTTTTATTGTAAATACCTATCGCGCAGTCCCAAATTTTCAGAGCCAGTAGGATAATGGCATCCCCAAATGGGGTATGTTGTGAAGCTTAAAGTAGTGGAAAAGGAAGGAAATGGGAAAGAGGAAGGTCTGAAAGTATTTGGCTGTCCAGGTCTGGTCACTTGTCAAATCATATCTTCGCCATCTTCTAGCATGTAAAGTGTTTTTTCTAACTAAACCACAACACTTCCAAACGAGGTTACTAACGCGAAAGCCGGTACCCATAACACTTTAATGTACCTTCAGGACGTTTCGTGCAGGTTGGTATAGATAAAGTTGCCTAGATACGTAGTTACATTGAACAGAGAGACCCTAAGAGTGTGATCTATACCGATTTTTGAAAAATATCTTTCGACTCCTAGCCCTCAGACAAGACGATGAAATTGATTAACTGCTCGAGAGAAAAATTCAACGTTGGAATTTTTTTATCAATTTTACTAGAAGTAAGGAACAATTATTGACTTCTTACTGCCAAATTGAAAAAAATAATATCAATAACCTTCGATGAAAAGTATGAGATCGATTAAAAATATCGGTTTCTATTAAGGTACCAATGTCTGGATTGGTAGAAGCGTTACTCCCGGATAGAGTAGAGGATCCGAGTTCGAGTCTCGGTTGGGACCATTTTCTGGCCTTTTCTGTTTCATATTTGTGTTGTTGATTATTGATATTATTTAAATAACAATTATTTATTTTTAATTATTTGGATAATTTGTATAGCGCTGTTTTTGTGAAAAATCACCTCAAGGGCGCTGTAACCTAATATGATATACTGCCAGAACAAGAAATTGATGATTATTTTAATATATTTAAGTAATCAGTAATAAATAGTAGTCGGCTTACTTTGAGGTCAACAGATGTAGATACTGCTGTTCGATTAATTGAACCATCTCGATCAAATAAATCTGTCTACTATGATCGCGCTTTTGGTGTATCTGGTCCAGTCATCTGGAATAAGCTTCCCCCAAAACTTGCTAACATACAGAACCTAGCAGAGTTCAAACGGGTCTTAAAAACCAAATTGTTTAAAAATCCTACATACAAAACGTAACTTATTAAAATGTAATGTCTTTAAAAACGTCCTTAATTTGCTTTGTTTCGGTTTTCTCCTTACTTCTATCATTATAACTCAATGTCCTCACTATTTTTCTATCTTATTGTGCTTACTTAGGGCATGTGGACACGCCCGCGACACACTTCTATCGGTTTATCTATTCAGTGGAAATGGTAAAGCCGTCTAGATAGCGCGTAATGTCACATTTCAAGGTAGGTACTGGCGTTACGACTTTATATTATTATTCTGCATATTCATGTGAAATAATGCAACTTGTTTGGCGCACTAACTACACGGTTTGTATTTTCCCAGGCAACCTCTATTCGACGTTCTCAGCGTCTGCCAAGAAAACGAGAAAAGTGCTTTTGAAAAATTTCAACTAATTTTGCCCATTAGGTCCTTACTGTAAGAATATTGTCATGATTGTGAAATCCATTTCTTTGTCATGAAGGTGTTGCATCGGTGGAGATTAACATACTTATCTCTGTGGACGGTCACATAGAAACAACGCGCGAACTATTTTTGAAATTACAGATATTTTGTGTCAAAAAAATGTATAGGTACCTAGTAGCGACTCTTTTGACTGCATAGATAAGATTGTAGCACAGACGGTTCAATTCCATTTTTTTTTTTTTAGTTTATATTTTGTTTTGATATTATTCAAGTTTTTATTTTATTTTTATATGAATACCGCACAAGAGTCTCAACTGCTCCCAACCGTCTAGAGCCAGTGATACTATGGCATCCAGAAATAGGGTATGTTGTGAGGCTGAAGGTAGTGGGGAGGGTAAGGAGATTGGGAAGAGGAAGGTTGGGAAGTAACTGGCTATTCAGATCTGGTCACCAAACACGGCTAGTAAATCCATTTCAAGCAACGTTTCGATTCTGAATGGTGGTCTTTCACCAGGGCGATACTTGGAGTATCTACCACTCTGGGAGTGTGATTAAGATACTTATGCAGGTCTCGCACGACGGCCGTTTCACTGCCTCCGTGGTCACGTGGTAAAACGCTCGACTACGAATCCAGAGGACGCGGGTTCAAACCCGGCAGGCGCAAATAATTTTTATTTAATTAATATGTGTCATAGCGCATTTAATTCATATTAAATAACATAAAGTATATTTGCGACACGTTCCAGAGTGGTAGATACTCTAAGTATCGCCCTGGTGAAAGACCACCGTTCAGAATTGAATAGTTGCTTGAAATGGCTTTAGCAGTGTTTGGTGACCAGATCTGAATAGCCAGATACTTCCCAACCTTCCTCTCCTACATCTGCTTCCCTTCCCCACTACTTTCAGCCTCTTATCATACCCCAATTGGTGATGCCATAGTCTCACTGGCTCTAGATGGTTGGGACTCTTATGTGGTATTCACTATTTAAAAAAAGTAGGTGTATTTTATGACTTTTATTGTATAACTAGTTGTTATCCGAGAAAAAAATTCACGAGATGTAACTTGACTTGCTGAGATAAAATATTAGTAGCTTTATTCCACCCATTTCGAATATAGAATAATGTCTGCTCAAATACATTATAGGTAGAGGTGGAGTTTTGAAATTATCATTATTTAAATTTGATAATTGCAATTGACATCAGATACAAATTTAAAAAGTTCACACTCGTACGGCCCTATCCACTTACAAAATAAGCTATTTATAGTTAATAATAAACTGTTGAAAAATTGTTTATGGATAGGCACCGTGATATTGTTTTTAATGTGGAATAATTCATTAATGGCGCCTTGATGTAGGCAAAACCATTAACATCGCTATATCATGGATTTTCTTTTATTTTCACCAATGTTTCTAACAAATAAAAACTCCACCAATACCGCTACTATGAAATAGGTATGCAAATTCTACCAGGAAAGTACCTAGTGCGAATTGAACTTTCATAAATATATCAATATTATTGAAAAATAACTGTAAAAATGTACCCAAGCCCTCTAGAGCAAATGTCACCTCATAACTTCCCTGCAGCATTTTTTCTCGATTCGTAAAACAAAATGTAGTGAATCAGATTTTTAAATTCTAAGAACATTGTTTAAATTGACTCCAGCTCAATTTTCAATACTTTACAGCTGTCTCATTCCCCATCTCCTTGCCATCCCCCACTTTTTTCCTGCCTCATCATTCCCCGATTTTGGTATAGCATAGTCCCACAGGCCCCGGAAAGTTCTGCCTGTATTTGGGTTCTGATAAAATTGCGAAAACTTTTAATGTAAGTATCTCAGACCAACAATATACCAGGAGGGATAGTTTTCGAAACAGTGTGGTCAGGATTGTTGATTCTTTCTCAGTTGACTCGGGCATGGCTAGGGTTTCCGTGGACACATCTTTTTACATCCATTCATAGCACATTTCATTCAATTATATACGCCCTCATGGGCTTTAACAAAACATAAGATATAAAATAACAGTGACATAAAAAATAACAACGATTAGCACCCAAAAACATGATGAAATTGATAGAAATATTATCATGCAAATTAACACTAGTATTTTTTAAATGATTTCGACATAATGTAGCGTTTATTTGTAAAACCACTTTTTCACAGTATTGGTATTAACAAAAACATAGGATATAACCTCAAAAACCGTTGATTTATGTCGCATAACAAAACATAGTGGACGGAGTCGCTGGAGACGCGGAAGACGGAAAAAATGCTTACATACCTAAAAGTGATGCGATATTATGTGACAACATGTCTTGTTTCTTTCTCTCACATGGTTTACGACGTAAAAATCCGGAGAAAGTGATTTATCGTCAATTTGTATAGGCTGGGTAAAAATATTTAGCTCTCTCTCCATATATATTCCTACTCCGAGGTATTATAGGTACCTAGTTAATACTTCGTGCGACAGCGTCAAAGCTTCCAAAACTCTGTGGGCAGTCGCTCTACTCAACCTAACCGCCCGAGATGTTGTCCCTGAACCAAACCGGTTTCCCTCTCTCTTCCTCCAGAGGGGGACAGAGCACACTGCGGCGGAGAGGAAAGGGGTAATGGCTAGATGGTACTCCTGCGTCTCTTCGCTTCACTGCCTGCCCCTGCGGAATGTAGCGACTGGACTTGCGTGGGGCAGTGTCTGACTTGTGCTATCGTATCCTCGGATCTTATCGTAAGTCTCGAAGAGGATTTGGGGGTAGGGGTGCCAGATGTACTAATACCTCATATGTCCTTTGCGACAGCATGCGGCAATGTTTGTAAGGTTCGCCAAAATTTACTTCCGCAGTTCACAATACTCGAAAAAGAGTCGATGCAAGAACCTTGACGTTTTTATTTTAGTTTTTCGGTATCCGTCGGCACAATCGAGAGAATTGGATGAGGAAGATGAAGGTTAGTTGGTTAGTTCTGATCGGTGGTCTCTCATCGGGGCAATACTGTGAGTATTTTTCTCTAATCATTATTTTTTAAATCAATTTATAATTATATTTATTACACGATTAGACCGAGATATTCTATATTTCTGGTCAAATTATGATGTTTCGGAAAATTATATTTCGAATATGCCCAACACTCACTTTTCAAAGGTATGTCCGCAGAATGGTGGTGCCTACTCTAGTCTAGTATTGACTATATCGTTATTTTCAGAGTTGTTTTTCTTTCAGTTTCCCAAATAAATTCACATTGTCCACTCTCGCCGAAAACCGTTCACGTAACCCAATCTAACCTTTAAAAGGAATTACTTAAATAATTTCGTTATACGTTAAGTAGGTACCTACTTACAAATCGTCATAAAAATGAGTTTATTTTTACGTTGGCAACCCTGCAAGGACGGTAAGTTTCCCATCTCAACGTTAGGGGGAGACAGTACCTATGGGAAGAAAGATCCAAGATGGCCGCCGCAGGAGCACCGATTATTTGAGGTTATGTTGACAGTTGGCTTCCTTGCCGCGCTAATTTACCATTTCCCGCTTCGGTGCATAATATTTTCCACCAACACACAACAATCTAGCACGCCCCTACGTAAAAAGGCATACAGCATTTGCAAGAAAAATCAAATGATATCGAAGAGATATTTTTACATTTTAGCTCGTGTTGAAATTTTACTCGGTGCCTTTTGTCCGCTCGAAACAAAGCGATAAACTTTACCTGTATATCGGTTTGAAAATTTAGGAAGGCCAGCACGCATTACCTATAAAAGGGGCAATCTTATTGTACCGTCTATAAATAAATCATGTATATAACGATGTTTTTTTTTACGTGGTGGTCAAATTTGTTTCAACTTTTTATTTATTTGTATTTAGGTTGATAAATTTTAAATGTATCCTCAGTGCCTTTTATCGGCACGTTTGAATTTCGAACGGAAGTCATCTTTCTTTTCTTCCTTTACGAGCTGGCGTTCCATTTTCGAATTTGAAAATTGATTTTCATTGTTAAATGTGGATTTTCAATTTGGATGTATATTGATGGATAGATTTATTGGGATTTTATTGTTGTTTTTAAAAGTGTTTCGACGAAACATTATGAAAAAAAATTTGAAATTTTTAAAATTATTTTCTTTTATCTGATATTACAAAAAAGTTATGTTTATTAGCACCCCTAAATAATTATTCTGTGTAACTCTTTTACGATATTTTGTTAGGTACCACTTTTTGTATGGAAAAAATATAAAAGTCATTTTCAGACGGTTTTTTTCATTCAAAAAGTAAATGTTCTTAAAATCGCAAAAAAATTGATAAAAGTGACACCACGGCATAGACGACCTCCGTAGCGTAATAGTTAACGAATTTGATATTATGTCTAGAGGTTACGGGTTCGTTTCCCGCAGTAGCGATACCCTCAGTAGGATCGAAAGACCACCATTCAGAATCGTAACATTGCTGTTTTTAATCAAATCTGAATAACAATGCACTTCCCAACCTTCCTCTTCCACTTCTCTTCTAGAACTTCTACCTCAACATCCCGAATATTGATTTATTTTATTTCTGCAAAAAAAAACAGTTTTACCCCACATTGCTAAAAAAACACAAAAAATGGTTATCATAATTTTACGAAGTAAAGATAAAAAAGAGGTATAAAAACAAAAAAAATGTTTTTTAGAAGTTCATGATATTGTTAAAACTTAATAGCTAGTTTGTGCTTAAACGTGTTATAAGTTATATGAAAAATATCCACATTTCCTGCGAGGCAGTTAATTAACCTAGTGAGCCTTCCCAGGGGCATGAACATTGGTAAGTTAGTTCTGCACCTGGGAAGAAACAAAAGACTGTGTTGGCGGCCTCGCGTGAAATTATCATATGAGGATGGCACAGTTCCACTAGCTGCGGGCAGTTAAAAAAAGCCGTTACATAAATAAACTATTTTATGTACCTAATTTCAAAAAAAACTTTACACCTATATTTTTATTATATTTCATAATAAAAATGGATTTGATTTACATGGCTTCACAACTGTCGTTATGGTCTTTGATACATGCAATTTAAATGTCATTAATTTGTTAAATTTCACGGTTTGGTAGGTATATACATAATCTACTTTATAAATATTACAAAATGTTCAAAAACGTTACGCACTAATCATGACGGCGAACAACACACCATTTCAGTTACTCGACACATGAAATAAATAATTAATTTATTATAATTGAAAAGAAATTTCATCTAGGTAGATACCAAACTGCGTAAGTGTCCCTAATTAAAAAAAAATCATCTAAATAAAAATGTAAAACACTAAGTAGAAATAGTAAATCTACCTACTCTGTATAAAATTTCATTTTGGCGCGGAAATTACGCGCGGCCATTTTAATAATTGTTATGATTATGAGTGTTGCCATGATAAAAATACATATTTCTTCAAAATAAGTACTTGCTGATTTAATAATTATTGTTCCTTTCTCTTATGCGTGTAGGTACCTCCTTGTTAGTCGGCATGGCAGATGTTGCAGGTACCTACGTATTATAAAGTCGATTGGTATCTTTCGCTCTCCTCATGGTTATTCAGTGCTTATTTATAGTCGCCTCTCCGTTAATGCGTTATTCAAAATGAGAGTGAAACGATCGTCGGCCATCTTGTTTATTGGTTTCTTAACCGTTCAGTGTTGCCAGCTATCGGGGGATTGAATAATTATTAATATTGTTAAGGAAAATTAGACAATACTGATGTATGGCAGTGAGGTATGAAGTTGTCAGAGGAAAGACTAGACAGAATACAGAAGAAATGAGATCCCCGAGACATATGTGTGCTTAAACCATCTACCTACGATTGTATTGCGAATCATAAGATGCGAAAAGGACAAGGGGCCCTAGCACGAAACATCGATATAGATTTTATCGACAATGTCGGTAATTTGGAATCGTTTCCGAGCCCGAATGCAGATCGCCAACGAACGAACCACAGTTCACATCGACTATTAACCATGTTTAGTCGACGTGCTAGGGTCCGAAACTGATGTAAGCATAATTAAAGGGGTGCTTAGTTGTTATATATTATCCTACATGTAGAGCGGATGAGTGGAGAAAGTGTGTTAGGGTATACACCCTGTTCCCAGGGTGGTGCCGCGAAACTCCAGGGAAGAATATATATTTTTTCTTAGAAAGCAATCACTTTGTGGTTCGACATATTTAAATGAAAATGAAATAATAACTTTTATAAGACTACATATTTAATTTGATTTTTTATGACCGATCGTTTTTGTTTAGTTTAAGCATCATAAGGTTAAAAAATTAAACTCAACGAAAAATACATACAGTGTGGTTATATAGACTTTTTATTGTATTACAGACTGTATATGTCCATTTACAAAACACAAGAAAGTAACAAAAGTAAATTGAGAGATATTTTTAACATGTCTCTTGAAATCTTCAAGGTTTACGTTGAAGATATCAAGAGACATGTTATTTAGTAGTACCATACCCCGTGTCATGCTGTGCTGAGCCAACACGTCTGCTCTGCCATGTGGAATGCACAGCAGATCGTGATGTCTCCCCTGGCAGTAGTTGCTTGGCACAAACAAGTTATAACATTCCAGGAGGTATGGATTGTCAATCAAACTATTTAATATTTTGTACGCTGTTACTGCAAGGGCACCACTTCTTCTCGACTGGAGACTTTGATAAAGCGTATCGGAGAGCAAATCTTGTACCTACAGAGGGAGAACACAATATAAAATAAGATAACAGTGAGAAAATAATAGAATAACATTTAAAAATTATAACTAAATGTGATGTTTTTTTTTTAATAAAGGCAGGAGTTAAAAGATTTGATAAGTACTTACCCATTTTAATTAGTATTTCTTTTAAACTTTTGTTATTGATTTATCTAATCTAACCTCGTAACAGACCTACGACAATCGTCTCGTCCCGCTCTGGCGGAGACGCGCATGCCCAACAATCATTATATTTTCTTCATACGCCAATAATTATGTGGCAGTAGTAGTATTATAAACGCTCAGTATCGCCCTGATGAAAGACCACCATTCAGAATCGAAACATGACTTGAAATGGCATTTGCCGTGTTTGATGACCAGACCTGAATAGCTAGGTACTTCCCAACCTTTCTCTTCCCCATATTCTCCCCCTCCTCACTTCACGACATACCCACACTGGGGATGCAATATACCCACTGGCTCCGAGCAGTTGGGACTGTTGGGCGATGCTAACACAAAAAAAAACATATTTCAATGTTATTCGTTTCTCAGGGTATGTTATCAGGGAATTGGCGCATCCGCGCGAAAGTTGGTCTCTGATCTATTGCTAAAAAACAATAAAATTGTTCGTTTAAAAGAAAGAAACATTCCCGGGTTACGAATAACCTGACAATATTTCAAAAACTCCTACTGCCATCATAAGAAGCGGAAGATGTTGCTTGTGCAATGACGGAGGACTTACCAGCAGAGGAATTGAACGCACGACGCCCGGGTGGGAATCCGACGCGTTTCTTCACTCAGCTACCGACCGGTCAATACAAGCTAGATTCTTAATTCCTTGCTTTACTTGATCCAAGGTACTTTTGATACCTAGCCGAGTTTGTCACAACGAAAATGCCTAACCTGAAAGTGTTAACTTCATACTTTTCTTCTGGAAAATCTAAATTTGAAATAACTGCACTTCTGAAAGTTTTCTTCTGGAAAGTCAAAATTTGAAATAACAGCTTATCTGGAACTTTTCTTCCGGAAAGTCTAAATTTGAAATATGAACACTTTTAAACTTTTCTTCTGGAAAATCTAAATTTGAAATAACTGCACTTCTAAAAGTTTTCTTTTGGAAAGTCTAAATTTGAAATAACAACACATCTAGAACTTTTCTTCTGGAAAGTCTAAATTGGAAATAAGAACACACCTGGAATTTTTCTTCTGGAAATTCTAAATTTCAAATGCTTTTTTTTTTAAATCTCGGCAAAAGTGCTCGGACACTTTTCTGTCAAGTAAGTAGGTAGGTACTTACCTAATAAATAAATAAATTACCTTAGCATACAGATGAGATGTAAATATTTTAATCGCTATATTTTTATTTAAAGTGAATTATTATTATGGCGATCGGTCTGTCGGGTTGGTATTCATTTTATTCAGTTGTTCACTTTCTCTAGCTAAAGCCTCGTAAGCATCTCTTGCAATTATTATTTATCGTGTCTCGTATGAATTTGCTTGTACATATCTCGTCTTGACGCGGAGCTAAGAAGCCATGGAGGTAGGTATGTGAATTTAAAATAAATATTGTAATTTTTTTTTTTTTTTTTTTTTTTCCTCCAGTAGAAGTCCTCCATTATTGCACAAGAAACATCTTCCGCTTATTCTGATGGTAGTAGGAATTTTTCTAATATTTTCAGGTTATTCGTAACCCGGGAATGTTTGTCTTTCTTTTAAAAGAGTAAAAGTTAAAAAAAAGTGTTCTTTCAAAAATCATTACAAATAATCAAAAATCAATTCGTTTTTTATTAAAATAGCATATTGACACCTATCTAAATGAGAGTGAAAGGTTATTTCAAAAAAGGATCAAAAGTTAAGACGAAGCGTAATGAATCGGATCAAGAAAGAGACGATTAGATGGTTTGGGCATTTATGGCGAATGAACGAAGAAAGGAGTGTGAAGCCCCAGGAAGACATGGCACGATCAAGTTAGTCAAATATTTGAATCGGGCCATGTAAAGAGTCAGAATAAAAGAAGATTATAAATGTAAATGAAGCAAGGAGTGTGTGCCAATTTAAAATTATATGGAGGTCCGTCCTCCCTGCCTACCCCAGCGGCGAAACGGCGTGATGGTTAGTTAGTTTAGTTAGAACTTTCATGTACCTAGTTAGCTATGAAAAAATTACAACATAATATTGTTAATGACGATGAGCGTCCTGGAGTTATGGAAAAACAAATCATGGATTTTATTCTTTGATCCATTTTTTTTTAAAGTAAAACATCGAGGAACACACAAAAACGTGACTAACCTTTCCAGTTGTCAAAAACAAACCACTAATTCAAAATGGCTGATAATGCTAACATATGATGAACATACGTGTACCAACATAACAACAACAAAAAAATCGTTAATCGAATGTACACAGCCCGCGAAAATTAATTTTCTTTTGAACAGGCCTCGTATATGAAATAAAATGAAAATAAAATACACCTTTCATGTACGGCAACTGAACCCGTAAGTTCCCAGCCCGACGGCGCGGAATAAAAACCCGCGTCTCTCGTATTATACTTGATACGAGTCGGTATCAATCTTCTGTTGGAGCAAAATTTTACCTGCACAAAGCGCCGTTTGACTCGACACGATTATGATCAGTGAAAATTTTAGGCGTAGAGGGTACTCATAAACTTCCAACGTTCTTGCTTATTGTCCATTTCCCGGACAGTCTGAATGAGAAATATATAATGCTATGACATTCTATTCAGTTCTGCTACGTAAATACACACATTAAGATACGATTACGCGTCACGCACTGACGTTAGTGTGCGTAGATGATAAGATGAAAGATGTATACTAATTCCAATGAAAGTTTCTACTGAAGATTATATAATTTTAAGGATAGGACAATGCTATGAAAAAATAAATGTGATTCTATGTTTTCAAGATGGCGGCCCGTCACTTTTAAAATATATTTGTATTGTGTTTGTTTTAGTCAATTTTACCGATCAAACTAAACGACTGCTATGTTAATATTTTATCTCCGTGCCATCAACGCGGCTGAGCGTATTATAACTCGCATTTAATAGGTGATAATAATTATAATATATTAGCATTTCATCGCCGCGCAAGTATTATATCCTAGGATTTCTCTTATTACTAACCACAGATTACTATTTCAACTTATAGCTAACAAATTGCATCCACCACCCCTTCAATCATTTGACCAATGAGCGAGATGCTACATTAAAAATGTACAAATTATTTATATTATTTACAGGTGGACAATATACATAGCCACGCTTACCTGGCAGATCACTTTAGATTAACACCGTTATCTTAGTAAATTTTAATATTGAGAAGATACAAGGTTACACGCAGAGGACATAATATTGAGAATAATGCGTATTGAATTTTAGTGAAGATGCTGCTTTATTTTATATTTTATTATTAATGAAATTTTTAGTTGTTACCTACAATTAAATTTAAGAAATCCGTTTGCATGGATTAATTACATTTACGAGTCGACTGTCAAAGTGAAGTTTGCGGAGTAAAAATATTTGGTAGGTGTATATTTTCACTAAAAATGTCATCGTTTTATGGACCTTTATTTGTTTTTCAGGGTATATTTGTATGCGGGTAATAACGCTCGCGATAGTTGGCCTCCGATTTATTGCTACAAAGCAATGCATGCTGACAAGTATAGCGCATAGGTACTTTGATAAATATTGAAGATTTTACCACAAATTCAATTCAAAAGATTTATTCGCAAATTCGTCGCGTGAGTCCGTACCATAATAGATTATTCTAAACACCGTTCGACCATTGCAATGTTTCGAAATCTGATATTTCGATTATTGAAATGTTTCAAATCTGCACATTTATCATTGCGCATCACTTCTACCTATCTCCAACATTGTTTCAGCATCTTTAACTACCTACCACGTAAAAAGTAAAAACATACCACACTGCTAGCAAAATTATTTTTTAACATTGTTTTATTAATGATATGATAAATAGCCGTATCTACATGCGTTCTTCCTCTATTACTGTGTATTTTTGTCTCGCTCTAATAATGTGACGCATTAATTAGGTAGGTATTTGATTATATTATTTCTGTTGGGAAAAAAATCCGAAATAATAATAATAACGCTCGCTAATTGCGTTAATATTATATGTAACGTGTGTAATCGTAATTTGTAACGTGATTTATTATTTGAACTTCGCAATTTTCACACATTTCAAGTACAAATCTTTGCGTTGTAATTTGATATGATACGATTTAATTAAGAAAATCGGTTTCACTGCAAAAATAAACACCTGAACTAATGGTAGATTCGTTTCACACCCGACTTACGCAATTTAATATATTTTTGATTATTGAAATGAGTTTTCGAGGTCAAAATAATTGGGTTTACCTAGAAATGTTTGTTATCAAATGGTGTGCAATTTTCACGACGGCAGAACTCATTGTTCGAGAGTTTTCGCTGCTTCAGCGCACGGATTTACTACTTGGTAGTACATTGGTAATGAAGAAGTATTGATCTTCAAGTTTCTAAGTTGTGAGAATGAAACTGCGAGCCGAAAATAGTTTTTTTTAGAAATACCACACCCAAAAAGATGTGCAAATTTCGTGACATCAGAATTCGTTATTTTTTGGTATAAACTTCCCAAAATGGCACTTCAGCCCTTTTGCCTTTCCGGCAACGATATCTTTATGTTTACAAGCGAATATTTTATCCATGTAGGTATTATGATATTTTCTGTATCTTTTTTTTATCTTATCTTTTTTTTTTAGAAAGACTAACATTCGCCAGTTACCCCTAACCTATTTTAAAATATTTTTATTCTTCCTACTACCATCATTATAAGCGGAAAATGTTGCCTGTGCAATGATGGAGAACTTAGTTAGCAGAGGAATTGAACCCAAGACGCCTGGGTGGGAACCCGAAACATTTACCCGCTCGACTACTAACCGGTGCATTGTTTGTTATTTTGCGGCGCATTGCGTTTTTTATTCGGAGTGAAATCTTCGTGACCTTTTTGGCAAGCTTCCAACGGTCGACCTCTCCGCTCTTCTGCTCCCTCGGTATTTGCGCGAGAAAAGGTCGCAGGGCCGCACAAACGCGAGGAGGTAGATTACACAGTGTGTCGTCGCATTAATCATACCTAGCTACCGGTTATCTCCAGGGATTGAAGTAATGGAGTCTGTTTGTATAATCGTGTTTTTGCATGACGCCGCCGTGTTTGGTTGACTGCCGGTGACCTTTGTAGCTTTATGCCCGCCTGGTATTTCTGAGAAGTTGTTGTGGGGTTGTATTAGATACCTGCGTACGAATGAGACAACTTAATGAACGTATGACGCCACTGATGGCGCTAATGCGGCAAGATACATTTTTTTTATGTAACTGTCCGGAGTGGCATGGCATCCCCAATTGGGGTATGTTGTGAGGCTCAAGTGACTGGGGAAGGGAATTTTATGGAAAGAGGAAAGTCGGAAAGTACTTGGCTATTCAGATCTGGTCACTAAACACGGGTTTTGCCATTTTAAGCTAAGTTTCGATTTTGAATGGTGGTTTTTCTCCACTCTATAATGTGTATGTCGTCAGTGTAAGTCCGACACCGCGTATGAGTCAATCATTTCAAAACACGTTTTTTGGCGCTTTCAGTTAAACAGTACAAGACACATTGATTGGCGCATTCAAACTTTGAAATTGATCAATCGAATACGTGCACTCGGTTAAAGTCAATACAAAGAAGCTAGTGCAAAACCGCGTGAAATGAAAACGTTTTTTGTTCCTCCTGAACATTTTGACAAATGGTTATTCCGCGGTATTGGACTTACAACGACGATATAATTTTTTATTTTTTTTTACAATAACTCCACACAGGAGGCCTTGAGGGAAATAATTTCCCTCAGGGCCTATGTCATCTTTGGGAATGCTGTGTGGAGGGTCTTTTTGAGAAAAGGAAGGAGTGAACTTGGGTCTTTAATTTAATTAATATTATTAACTATGGAGGCACATATGTTTCAAATTTTAAACCAATTATGTTTTAATTCATTTGACCGGTCGGTAGCTGAGTGGACAAACGCGTTGGGTTCCGAACCGGGCGTCGTAGGTTCAATTCATTTGCTAGCTAAGCCTCCATTATTGCATATGCAAAAAAAATCTCTTACAATGATGGTAGTAGGAGTTTTTCAAATATTGTCAGGTGATTCGTAACCTGGGAATTTTCGTCTTTCTTTTTAAATGAGAATAAATAAGAATCATTTTCCTTTTTCCGGTGCACTCTTCTATCGTAGGTTGGTTATCATCGGGCAGTTTGCACCCTGAAGGCTGCTGTCCGGAATCGCACCTTGATTCTCCAATGCGTCTTCTATCAATCTTACCACGGGTTATCAGTTGGATAATTTTGTATTTGTTGAGATTTTCCGGCCGGCAGAATAAATATTACCCTCTCGATAGTCAACCTGAAGAAAAATAAAATTTAAATCAAACCGTTCCTTGTGGAAAAATTTTGAGACGACGATTCACACAAACATACTACAATTTAAATTGAACAATAATTGGCTTATTTAAATAGCGTCATTTTTGTCAAATATCACCTCAAAAATATTACAAACGAAAAAGTGGAATGAAGTTATAAATTGGTTTAATTAAATCATTATTACAATACGCTCTAGAAAGGTTGAATGTTGTTTTTATATTTTTTTCTGAATGTTATTTAAATAGCCATAATAGTTTGTACATTCCGCCGTTTCTCCTAGTAATTGCCTTCTAAATATTTAATCATCTGATAAATCGCGTTTCACTGCGGCAATTTTCTTTCAGTTTCAATCCCTTTTCATGCTTTCCTGGTATATCCGAGTATATTTGAACCATTTCAAGTAAACTTCAATGTGCCCTTTACACATACATTTTTTAAAATATCTTTAATTTAAAATGAATAGTCATATTCTTAATTATCAGGTAAATTTGTCTAGTAGTGTCCAATTTTAGGTATATTTTCTGTAAACTAATAATATTTATCATTATTCTTTAATCACCTTCTCAGTTGGCGTTTTGTCTCTTTTAATTTATATTTTCTGTATATTTCTCTCTGTTGTTCCTTTGTTACAATTAAATGTTATTCAGTTGTTTTCTCATTGTTTTGTTATTTTATTTTATATTTTGTTCTCCCTCTGTGTGGATATATAACTGCACACTTTGTATTTTTTTGTTTAGTTTCATTTTGTACCCCGATGATGTTTATGCTAAGCGAAACCGATCGGTCATAAAAAAAATATATATCCGTGGTGTTATACAAAGTTGTTTTTTTATTTCTTTAAATATGTCAAAACAGAAAGTGATTGCTTCCTACTAAAGTCTCTTTAATTTAATTCGTTTTTTGGAATTTGTAATCTGATGGTCTTGTACTCAGTTTAAATCATAACTTTACAATTTCTCGGAAGAAGGGGTACGCATCGATGATGAAATGAAAATTATCGTCTTCTAGAATATTTGCAGTGTGTTGTTGCATGTAAAACATCGATGTCAAGGTAGGCATGGAGTAAAAAATAACATAAACACGAGGAAATGTTAATTGAACTTACGTCTAGACCACATCCTCAGTAGTAAGAAAGTAACGGTATTTCACTAGAAAATAATACTCTCGAGTACCTATCTGAATATTTTAAGTAATAAAAATATTATTAAATTAGAATTAACTAAAAAGCT
Organism: Drusus annulatus; assembly: GCA_022651775.1. NCBI lineage: Eukaryota > Metazoa > Arthropoda > Insecta > Trichoptera > Limnephilidae > Drusus > Drusus annulatus. Next base: position 857,888 of record JAGWCC010000370.1, on the reverse strand, counting down.
ATATGCTTTTTAATTTGATATTAATTACTGAAATAATATCAATAATCTTCAACGCCAATATGAAACTAAAAAGGATAACAGTCGGTTGCGACCGAGACTCGAACTCGGAACCTCTACTTTATTCGGGAGTAACGCCTCTGCCAATTGAGCTACCGATACCTTTTTAGAAACGGGCATTTTAATCGATCTCATACTTCATTGAAAGTTATTAATATCATTTTTAAATTTCTTCCGATATACGCCGCCATCTTTGTAATTGTATACATAGCTCTGAAATTGAATTAAAAAATAGTAATAATAAATAATTCTGGCTTTTTCTGTTTCATATTTGCGTTGAAGATTATTTCAATAATGAATAAAAATAGCTTTGCAAATTAAATCTGTATTTTTTTTACGTTTCGTGCTTCACCTCCCACCTTTAATGTCTGTCTCCCTGACATTTGCGAGAAAAGGTCAAACTCTATAAATGGATGTACGCAGACCTCGTAGTATGTTACCATTGAATTAATTTCATAGTGATCTCGGCGACAATTTGATTGTTATTATTTTGTAGCAAATCATTGTTTATCTTATACAGAAATCATTGAAAGGGAACTTGAGTTTTATGGTATTCGATTTTTATATTTTTAAATTAAACAAACCAGTTATATAAATATAAACAAAATCTCTTATGCACATATTATGATATTATCACATTTTAATTATTTTTTTGGTTTTTAAGCTCTGTCGAGGTGATTAGCTAAACTGCAACTCCTATTATTCCATGTTCCAAGTTCCAAATCGCATCAGCTATGTTTTATCTCGCTCGTTGTAAGACAAATTCGAAATAAAATCTTTTATATTTTCGTAGAAAGCAATCACTTTGTGGTTTGACATATTAAAAAAAAAACTTTTTATAAGACCACGGATTTTATTTTAATTTTTATGTCTGACCGATTTCGCTTAGCCTAAGCATCATCATTGTACAAAATTAAACTAAATAAAAAATATAAGTGTTCAATAATTTCAAGATAATTATTTTGTTTTCTCATTGTTATGTTATTTTATTTTATATTTTTTTTCTCCCTCTGTATATACAACCGCACACTTTGTATTTTTCGTTATAATTTTGATCCATTTTATTTACAGATCTACAAATTCATTCAACTTAAATTATTACTACTTTGACATTTTTAACTCCACTATACGTGACATTAAACTAAAATCCATTACACGCTGCACCCAAACTAGATCACTGAAACTAACCTTCTATCTACTCCCGTCCTTCTTCCCTTTATCCCTTTCCCTTGTTCCCCTCCACCTTCCTCTCCCCCCACAACTTTTTTTTTCATTTCAATTGTATTTTTAATTCTCCTCTTAAAATTACGGAGAAAATATTTTATTTGTTTCCTTACACATTTATTTTCTCCTGGTAATCGAATTTTTCTAAGAATAGTCTACCAGGGCAGCATAATTAGATGCGGTTAACTTTTACCTTGCCATGATTCATCCACCAAGCAATAAAACGTAGGTACCAAATAATAATGATTTCACAGCACATTTAGTGCACAGTTGGCATACCTGTGACATTATTGTTTTCAGACGTACAGCGAAGCCTTACCTCATTGACAGTATGCCCCCCTGGTACCTGTGTCTATGCGAGATAAGCATATTACGCATTTAAAATCGCGCAGAAAATCTTTGCTAGATGTGTCACTCGTTTAAAATAATATCGTGTTGAATCGTTCGAATGTTGCTTATTTTGGGAAATACTCGAACCCGATATTCATTATGCGGCTAACAGTTAATTTAAACTGGAAATGTCAGATAGCTAGATGTAGGTACTGACTTCTTCCGCCCGTATCAGCTCTAAAATACACTCAAGTGAAACACCTTGTCGTTATGTAGGTATATTGTATGTTACATACAACGTATGTAGGTACACTATACGTACTTAAATTTGTCTGGCTAATTCATACTTGTGCTTTTTTCACCAAATGAAAATTAATTGTTAATACGTTGAGCGCTGTTCCGTGTTATTCCGGGCTATACAGCCTGCAGGGTGTTGATTGATTTGATGGTAGCCAACCTCCGATGGGTAAAGGCAACAGAAAAAATAAAAAATGCTGACCGCAAACCAAAATACGTCTGGAAAAATTATTTGAATTGGTTTTTTTTATAGATTCAAAGCTTTCACCGTGAACAGAAATCCTTAGTAATGTGATCTGTACTGATTTGAAGGAAAACCACTGTCGCCAATTTACCAATCGAACTTGTGACTCCTAGGCCATAGACAAGCTGATGAAATTGATTACCTGTTCAAGAAAGAATTTATAAATTAGATAAATTATGATCAACTCACCAGAAGTAAGGAAGAATTGACCCCACTTGGGGCACACCGGACACGCCCACAGTAGCATACTTCTATCGATTTATCTATCTTCAATTATGAAAATCATTATTTTGTGTATACCAGAGCTTTTACCGTATTTAACCAAAAGACAAAATATTTTTAGGTGACGCTTTTTTTGACCAATTGCCCAAAACATTCTGCCAAGTGAACATAATATACATATCGTCGCCGGAAAGGCAAAAGGGCTGAAGCGCCGTTTACGGAAGTTTACACCAGAGCACTTAAAAAGTCTTCAGTACCTGGTTGGATTTAAAAAAAAAAAAATCACAAGTCTAGTAAACTCAATTCTCTCAATCAATCAACTGAGTTACCATAAGCGAAAAAAAGCTTAAAAAAGACCCAAACTTGTGTCGCTTGAGTCTTGAGCCTTCTCCAAATGCTAAATATATTTTTGATGGTTGTAAGGCCACAAAAGTCTACAGAATCAAACGAGAGTCAGAGCATTCGATGCAGAAAAAAGAACTGTGCAAAACTGCATATTTAACTCATTTTTGACCAAAGTGTCGCTTAAACCCTTTTGTCTTTCCAGCGACGATATTATACATGTGTGTGTATTGTAAAGTACAAATGTGTTTGTGTCGAAGTAAGCGGGCGGCCCACCAACACCCTCGCACATGGCAGAGTTCAACGGAAAACGTATGAATAATGAATAATGTGAATGGAAACCGCTCCGACTTACCTCCTGACAGCACCTGTCTCCCGGGCGCTATCGCCTTTCTGCCCACCAATAGCTCGATTGTTTCAAAGGGGGAGCCGTCAACAAACGCGCATACATTTTGCCATGCTTTTGGAGACAGTCAACTCCTATTATTATTAATTATCATCAATCATGACATTTTTTTCAATCTTGGCACTCTCGCACACAAAAAAAGACACGACCCGCCACTGATGAAGATACGAGGTGGCGAGCTGAATGAAAATAGCTGCGATTACATTGTAATTACTGTAGACAGAAAAATCTACGCAAATTTCATGACGCCAGACCTTGCCATTCGATAGGTTTAGCTGTTTTAGGCAAACAGATATTGTGCTAGAATTTATAGGCTTTCCAAATTTCATGACCTCAGACCTTCGAGAGGTTTTTACTGAATTTTTTTTGCTTTTTATTTATGATATTACGTATTTTAAACAATAATAGTTTTATTATAATTATTGAGAATAACTGCGTTTATTGACGATTTTTACAGGACATCTTACGACACGTAAATAAATGTACCAGGAGATAAGCTCACAGGGGGGGGTGAGTGACGTGTCAACCGTTTCGGATCTTGACCACCCCTGATCGATAGGCCGATTGAAAATGGTCGCTGCCGGATGATCGGTCGGTGGAGACAGGTACCAGGGCCGCATAACGTAAGGGTGGCTGCTGCAAAATATGTTGGTAATGCGACATTAGCGATGCAAGATAGATTAATTAACATATCGTATATCTACCAAAACAAGTACAAATTTTCCAAAACTTTTTCTGACTAAATTCCACCACATAATCTGCTTGTCTGAATCACCAAAAAAACTCTTACCGAGAGTTCTGGCGTCATGAAATACATACAGCCTTTTTCGCCTGGCATTTCTACGTCAACGCAACTAACTATTTCTCTTCGCAACAGCATTTTCACAGTGAGCTGTGGAGTTTTAAAGCTAGTAACCTAACCTAACCATAACACGACCGAAAGCAATTCTAAACTACAACAGTAATGATGAAATTCATAAAGCCTTATAATTGCGATAAGTAAGTGCATAATACAATTTTTTTATACGAGTGCCGCACAAGGGGGCTATGGCATCCCCAATTGGTAGTGGGAGGGGAGGCAGATGGGAAAATGTTGGTTGGAAAGTATCTGGCTATTCAGATCTGGTCACCAAAGACGGTTTAACCATTTTTTTTTCTTTTTTAAGTATATTTTATTCAGTTATAAAATTTAACATTTTATGAAACATCTACACTTGCACAATACAATAAACATGTTTGGAACTGTTTACAATCCTCCTAATTTATAATTATATACATTAATAATAATAGCACTACTTACTAATTTTATTTATTTGTATTTTTTTTTGTTTGTTTTTAAAGTGGCTTTATTTAGTTTTTTTTTATTTTATTTTCTTTTAATGTATTTTCTTTTATATTTTAAATTGTTTTATCATATAATTCGAAAAATGTCCTCCATATCACAGGTGAACTCTTAGCGTGGAAGACAATGTATATAAACATGAAGTTAAGTAAATAAAAAAAAAAAATAATAAAATATATATATATATATATATATATACATATATACATATATACATAAATATATACGCGTAAATATGTAGTATTTTATAATTTATAATACTACCATTAACTGTGTAATAAAATTTGTACTGCACAACATTTACACACAAATTCCTTGATAAATTTCAAGGCTTTAAGCTTCCTTTATATTTAAAGGTAGTTCATTGAACATTTTAAAACCCTTAAAATAAGTATTATTTTGATTTAGTTTAAATTTTGTTTGATTTCAAGCAACCCAACCTTTCGATTCTGAATGGTCGTTTGGTTTCACCAGGGCAATACTGAGAGTATTTTTAAATTTCCAAAATAGCTTATCGGGATATCATAAAACGTTGTGTTTCAAAATGAATGTAGCTTGTATTCGATTCAATTCAATAACTTTGATCCTTGAGTCTGAACCTTTAACTCTTACCCTCCGACTTCTAGGAGCTCTCACGTGTTCTCCCCTTCTCCTCTCAGCCGGAACCATCCTTCTTCCTCCCTCTTTCACGTGTATAGTGCCCACGTACTGCCACTTCCGGCCAGGGCGCACCCATTTCGAAAAAACGAATCCTGCTGTCTAATTTCGTACCAATAATTCGGTAGGGAATCCACCGAAAATAATTACCCCAAATAAAAATCCGGTATCGTTTTATTTAGCCCAATAAACTCGAAAAACTGCAACTCTGCCATCCTAACAAAAACACATTTTTCTAAGAATTTCCATGCAACAATTTCTTATTTGTATTTGGTAAATACCTTATAACTTATAATTAATACCCTAGCCGACTGAATTAGATTGAGGTGTTTATTCATATTTTCAAAAGTTTTTTAGCTAATATTAATTAGAAATTAAAATGTGGAAATCGATAGAAAAAAATATTCAGATAAAGGTAACAGACACTTCATAGATAAATCGATAGAATTGTGTTGTGTGCTTATACCAACCCTGATGCATAGCAGTAAGGTATGGAACTGGCAGAGGAGAGATGAAAGTAGACTAAATGCTGTAGAAATTAGCTCCCTGAGGCGTATTTGTGGTGTAAGAAAGACCACCATTCAGAATCGAAACGTTGCATGAAATGGCTTGAACCGTGTTTGGTGATCAGATATGAATAGCCAGGTGCTTCCCAACCCTCCTCTTCCCAATCTCCTTCCCCTCCCAACTACTTTCAGCCTCACAACATACCCTATTTGGGGATGCCATAGCCTCACTGGCTCTAGACGGCTGGCAGCAGTTTATTTATTTGGAACATTTGACAGAGTGACAACATTACATACATACTGACAGATACAAAATAAATGGTAGGTCATCAATCCATTTCCAAAATGTTCACATCATGCAATTAGAAATACACTGTATCACATTAATAAAAACAATAGAAAAATAAAGAAAACAACCGTTTATAAAAAGAAATATCAACATATGTTTAAATTTAGGAAAAAAATATTATAACACATAAAATTATCTTAATAAGTTGTATATGTGTGTACCTTTTTCTGTTTTATGTTTTAAGTAAAAATAGTATTAAAGATTTGATTAAACCTAAAAGGTGAGTTGCAGAATATATCAATTTCGTTGATCATACCATGTTCGTTGTGGATGTTATACAGTCGACACATTCGCATAAGAGGTTGGGAGAAGGTTAAGTTAGTTTTTTTGAAAGGAATGTAAAAAGTTTCGGGGTTTCTTAAATGACGGGGATTAGTATTAAATTTAATTGTGGATAAAATGGAAGATTCCACGTGGTTATTTATAATTTTGTAAAGAAATTTGACGTCATTTTTGTCTCGACGTTCTTTCAATGTTTCAATTTTCAGTTGAGACTCTTGGGCGGTATTCATATAAAAAAAAAAACATTTTTTTCTCAGTTTCATCTTTTTGGGGTTGACGCTTTCTGCATAACTACGTCCGATTGATGTAACTGTTTTCGTTTAAAAATGACTGCGCAGAGTTAAGCAATAGGTCGCAGCCTACGAAGGTGGTGGTGGTGCCACAGTTCGGTGGAGAGATAGATTTGCCGCAGGTGTCTGCGTGCCCGCTGGTCGCGTCACGGTCCCTGGCCCCAACGGTCCCGTGCTCGATGCACGGCGACGGCCCACTCGCGGCGTGGGGCGGATGGCGTGCCGAGGGCGCAAGCTCCGACCCCCGTCTCGAGAACACGGGAGGAACAATCCGCCCGATTTTAAACTGTTTTTGTTTGAATCTGAAGGTTCGACGGTCGTTATCAGCCCATGTCGACACTTGGGAGGGTTAATGTGAATTTGCGAAGTTTAGAGCATCCAACGCGCTGGGTCCGCATTATTTTCATGAACCACCATTTCGTCTGAAAATTTACAAATTTGGGATAAAAGACTTTCTCCGGGTTTTTACGTCGTACACCACGAGAGAAGAAGAGAACAAAACATTCGCAATATATCACACCGCTTTTAGGTGTGTAAGAGTGTTCTCCGTCTCCCGCGTCTCCGGCGACTCCAACCACACGTTTTGATATGCGACATAACTGGACATAACTCAACGGTTTTTAGGTTATACGAGTATGTCATATTTTTGTTTATAACAATACTGTGAAAAAGTGGTTATGCAAATAAACAAAAACATTATGTCGACATGTCCTATGAATGAATGTATAAATATCCTAGCCCCAGTCCTAGCCACGCCCAGGTCTAGCGGAATCAGGCAAAACTCATCAATACTGACTACAGAAGCGCTCCCTCCTGTATATTATTGCTCTGAGGTTCCACTTGATGTTGGAGATTGTGATTGTAATGTCTTTCATATTAGACAGGTTCCTTATCCACCTGTTCGTCTTTCTACATCGTAAGGAGATACCTAGCACGGCTCTTAGTTAATTTGACAATTTATCATTATTTTATTTGCTATATTAATTATTGAAATAATATCAATAATCTCCAACGTAAATATGAAACAGAAAATGTCAGAAAATAAAAGAATGACGGTCGCGACTCGAACTCGGAACCTCTACTCTATCCGAGAGTAACGACTCTGCCAATTGAACCACCGCGACCTTATTAGAAACTGACATTTTAATCGATCTCATATCAATGAAAATTATTTTTTAATTTCTTCTGATTTAAATTAATATATCAAATATATAATATAAGGCATTAAAAAAAGCTTTAAAGTTGATTCTAATTTAATAATAATGTTTTTTTGTTGTTAGGTTACCCCTTTTTATCCCACCTTACCCCCAATTTATGTCCTGTCTGTACAGCTTAGGTACCTACCTACCTTCCCGCAGGTATAAATAGATTGAGGCACATAATACGTTGCCACCCGATTCATACACCTGCGAAAATAGATTGTAACACCGCCGCTGTAACTCCCTCGCTATGAACATAACTAACTAACAAAGCCTCTGCCACTGCGAGTAACAGGAAATTAAAAGTCCTGATCAATGCATTCCCAGGAGGGGTGCGAAATACAGTTTGCTTTCGCTTGGGGTCGCGGATATAGGGGGTGGTTTGATACTGTTGGGGGGTCGTTGATCATTTAGAAATAAATCGCGTATAAGTTTTTTTTTATATACTAGGTGAAACGTTTGCTGATGACACCGCTGTAAAAGACAGGGATTTTTTCTGGTTGTACGGATCATGCGGATGTCGAAATGTAGACTGTCATGTCTTACCTAATAATTGGACTTCTACGTGATGCTGAAATAAGTGGGGAGTGGGAGGGAATAGGGATGAGAATGGTTAGAAACTCCTTGCTGGAAAGCAATAAAAAAAAGGTTGCAAAGAAAGGTCGACATTCCCGTGTTACGAATAACCTAACAATACTTATTTTATACAACATAATTTAAAGCAGAAAATATTGCTTTTGCTATGACGGAGGGCATTGCTAGCGGGGGATTGAAACCGTGACGCCTGGGTGGGGAACCCGACGCATCGGTCCACTCCGCTACTAACCGGTCGGGTATGTTTACATTCTGAATGATGATTTATCACCAAAGCGAAACTGAGCATAATTACCACTATGTAGTGAGTAAAAAGCCTCAATCTTGTTATGAATTCTTGTGGTTAGGAATCAATATCTCATAACAGAAAATAAAATCTGTACAGTGCCCTTGAGGTGATTTTTTCACAAAAACGCCAGTATACAAATCATCCAAATATTATTATTATTACTTTGGCCCAATTTTTTTAAACATCTTCTACCTCCGGTGTTGCCCTACTGACAAAGTTACTTGCAATGTCAATAAATATAAATCAAACATTAAAATTATATTAATAATCTAAAACACAAATATGAAACAGAAAAAAGCCAGAAACTAAAAAGAACAATGGTCACGACCGAGACTCGAACTCGGACATTTATTTTTATTTAAATATTTAATAATGAATAAGCATTAATGCTTCAAAGTTAATTCTATTTCTTTTATAAATATAAATCAGTCCGTTACGTTCTTGACATACAAAAAGTTCTTAGCCCAGGCAATTTTAAGAATTCTCCAAAACGCTAGCGATCTTTGCGAATCATCAATATTTCTGTTGACATTTAGTCGGCCCTAGTAGGTAGGTACGCTCGTAATAATACTAATAATTATTCGACTATTATTGTGCTGGCTAACGAGTGGAATATTTCGCAACTTTCTACGTAGGCATCTTCTAGATTCCAGGGAATTTTGCGAAACTTCGAAAAGTAAACATTAGACGGTTGTAACATGCGTTAACGAAATCGTTTACCTTGAAACAAAAGGTGTGGCGAGTGCAATCTGGCCGAATTCCGCAATGTATCGAATCTGGCATACCATAAAATGCACATCACATAAACAGTATTAACAATGTACTTAAGTTACAATCAAGTTTGACTGTAATTATACGATGTTTAGAAAAGGTTGACGTGCTGAAACAAACTGGTTACAGGCTTTATTTTAAGGAAACTTACATATTTTTTATAGTGTTCTACAAAACTTTGAATCTTTCTTTAAATTTTATGTGAATTTTGCACCAAAATTCTATTTGCTTGGAGTCGGTGAGAATATGACATCCCTAATAAGGGTATGCACCGTGTTATTCAGATCTAGCTGATAGAAACGACGTAATACTAGTACAAGAAACGGAGGAAAATAATTGGAAATCACCTCATCATGGAATCCCGTCAGATCTCGAATTCGAGCATAGAAGCTCATTGGAGTGAGGTGTTTTGGCCCCATCAATCTTAACGCTGCTAGGATGGACTCACACTTGATGGCTTTCTGTAGACATGAGACCTAATATCCTCCATCAACAATTTTTACATTTATTATTTCCTATGAGTTTATGTTTTTTTCTTTATTATTGTGTATTATTATCCATTATGGAATGTATTGCATTGCACTAACACTACTTCTGCGTACCTTTTGGAATAAAAAACTTTATTATTATTATTATTAAATTCATTTTAAGCAACGTTTTGATTCTGGATGGTTGTCTTTCACCAGGGCGATACTGAGATAACTAACCAGTATAAAATTCTGCCGCTAGGTGTCTTGCCAATGAGCTTTTACTGCCTAAGTTACGCAAATAAGAAATTGTCAAAAGAAGCGAAGCTAGCAGTCCACAATGGAGTGCTTATAAAAACCCTGATGTATGGCACTGAGGCAAAGAACTGGCAGAGGAAGGATGAAAGTAGACTGAATGCTGTGAAAATGAGATCCCTATGACGTATTGCGGTATAACCATGTATGACCGTATTAAAAATGTGGATATCCATCGTGGCATCTAGAGCGAATGAACGAAGAAAGGAGTGTGAAAATAATATATGATGTGAAAGTGAATTGAAGAGAAAATCAAGGATGCAAGAAGAAGACATGACACGATCAAGTAAATCAAATAATTGAATCGGATCATGTGAAGAGTCAAAATAACAGAAGAGTGTGTATGAGACGATGTATGAATGTGAATGAAACAAGGAGTGTGTGCCAGAGTTGTATGGCGGTCCGTCCTCTCTGCCTACCCCTGCGGTGAAATGGCGTGATGGTTAGTAAGTTAGTTTTTAGTTAAGTTTTTTAGATTATTTATTTTTTATGTGTTTTGAACTCAGATCAATACGACTGCGGATTTTGAAGGATTTACTGTGTGTGTAATAAAACTGTAGGAACAATCCGTCCGGAAAAGCAGATCCCCCACTGACTGTCGCCTACCGACATCCGACAAGGGAAACCTTAGATAGATCGTCTCTTATACCCGCCGCTGATCCGGCATACGGCCGGCTGCGGCCCTTGTAAGGCTTTCGTCGGCGGCGGAGGCTCGCGGGTCGGGGGTGTCACACACACAGCCCGCTTTTGAACTATCTCTAGTGCGAGGAATCGCTCGTCCATTTGTGGAGGAGCGCTCTGAAGCGGATGGTTTCCCCTCAAAGGTTGCCGTGGTTCGTCATGTCAACGAAACTAGAAAAAAAACCGTGATCCAATAGTTATTCAAATTAGAATTAACGTTAAAGCATTAACGCCTTTTTATATATACGTATTGTAGAACTAAGGAACTATAATGAATAAACGTAGAAGGTAATTGTCAAATGATAGTATTTAAGGTTAGGTAGTTCACGTTTATTTACGAATTAAATCAAGCTGACCTAAGTAATCACAAAACAAGAGGTGTTTTCCGTCACAAAGGGTAAACCCGAGTATCATCTTTCCCGCGGGAAATACCTTCCTCTGCTAGGCTGTTAGGTGCGCTTCGTTGCTGGACATGTAAATAATATTATAATACGCCTAAATAGGCGTTATACTATTTAATAAAAAAGGCAGAAATTAGAAAATGGTCAATAATAATGAGACAATTGTCTTGGTTGTGACCATTGTCTTTTTTATTTTTAATTTTTTTGCTTTTTTGTTTCATATTTGTGTTGTTGATTATTGATGTTATTTAAATATTTTTAAGTAAATATTCGCTTATCCATTTGGTTTTATCTCTATTACCCAATCCATGCATTTGACAAAATATTTTATGATAACTATTTGACCTATTTTTTTTTTCAATTCAAATACGTTTAAAATTAATCGTGTATAGGAAATCCGACAGTTCAACGCCCTTTTGTACAGGCCTGACAATTATTTTTAATTCACTTATGAAAAGATTTTTCACTCGTTTTCGTTTGTGTAATTTTACAGTCAAGTAAAAGCTGGCTTATTTTTTTTCAAATTTCGCAGTTCAAACCTTAGTAAAAAATGCGTTTTATGAATTATAAAAAATGCTTTCGAAGATACTAAAAATGTAATATTTCTTAAAAAATTCGACGGCTTTGTTGAAATCCTCCACGAACCGATTAAAAAAATCATCATACAAGCGGCTTATTCTGTGTAGATGAATAATCGCTCTTCTATTATTGTACCATTTAATAAAATCTTGTATGTGTATAGGTTTATAATACTTTTTCAATTTAGTTACGAAAACAGTAATTTCCTTGGAGTAATAATATATATATGGAGAGAGCTAAATATTTTTACCCAACCTACACACATATATAGGATAAATCACTTTCTCCGGTTTTTTACGTCGTAAACCGTGAGAGAGAAAGAGACAAGACAAGTTGTCACATAATATCGCTCCACTTTTAGGTATGCAAGCATGTTTTCCGTCTCCGGCGACTCCGCCCACTACGTTTTGTTATGTGACATAACTCAACGGTTTTTGAGGTTATATCCTTTATTTTTGTTGATGACAATACTGTGAAGAAGTGGTTGTACAAATAAACGCTACATTACGTCGACATATCAAACAATATCAACAAACCTGACTACACTGTTTCGCAAAGCTATCCCTCCTGGTATATTATTGCTCTGAGGTTATTTCAAAGGTTTAACAGAGTTTATTCATAAACCAAACCTACTGTGGATAGCAGAGGTAGTGTGTAGGTATTTTGCTATTGACCATAATATAATTGTTTCCTAGAATTGGCCCAGTACGCAATCAATGTAAATTACGTTTATTTCCAGGTGAAGATTTTATCGCCGATGTATTCACATGACTATTTTCGGTCGAATTATTATTTGAAGATATATCATAAGCAAAAGAAGTAACCGGTTTTATCTTTCTGAGAAAAACTCTTTTATCCATAGATAAAGTAAAGCTGTCAACAAGTTTAAAATGTTGATTTTAAGAGATAGGTACGTAAGTAAGTGAGAAGCTATCTACATATTTAAATTATCGTATCGATAGTTGCAAAGTTTGACATGTCTGAAAATGGCATCGTTCAATTCAAATACTTGGAAATTGATTTTTAGCGTTACATGCAAATATACATTTATATGATATTTTGATAATTATTTAACTAAATAAGTTGTTAAATATCACAAGGGTGGGCAGAAGGATATACTGCCACACAAATTTGTCTTGGCACATACTCCTTGATTGATATTCATACCATATCAATAAGTTTTCTTGCGGAACAATATCGGCACTGAGCGGAACCGGACGTTGGTGTGAATCAGGCTTTAACACGGCTGCAGAAATTTCAAGCAACCCTTAGATTACGAATGGCTGTAATGAAAAAGGTGTTTAGGATCAAAGGTGAATATTTTCACTGTCGGTTCGATGTGGAAACGTGATATCTCTAGGTATAATTACAGATACATGGAAGGATATTCAGAGAAATTCAGTTATCTGATAACACCACTGGCGTAGCACTGCTCTTCCTGGAAGTTGAGTAACGTGGGTGCGGCCAGTGTCTCCGGCAGATTAAGCCCACCTCGTACCGCCCAATAATTCCACAGCCTTCGAGGCGATACCATCAGCCTCACTCCCACGATAAGGTCGCCTCTTGGGCGAAAGCAAACACAGCGTTTTTTTTTTTGCGACACGATCTACGTTTGAAGTGCGAGAGATCAGGGAAAACCAGTCGACACGTAGATAAGGGAATATATTATCTAAGTACGTAGCTAAATAATAATTCTATGTTGATGCCGTTTCACTTCTGATATTCAGAATCTTGACTCTGATATTTATTTACTTATTCGTCCCACGTCACCTTGGAACGTACGGGGGTAGGCAAAGAAAGGGTGGAACGCCAGACAATTTCTTCCTGGAATACGCTCCTTGCTTTATATACTCTTCTGTCTGACGTGACTCGAGTGTCGCAAGTCGATTTATTTGATCGGTCACCTTTTTTCAAGGACGTTCCTCACTTATTCTTCCACCCACTTGCGCGCTATACCTATATTCTTTCCACTTCTTGGCATCCCTTTCTCCGTCCGTCCGCCCGAAATGTCTAAACCACCCGTATGGGTGTTTCAAATTTTGTCACATTTGGTTGACGATCAGATCAGTGTCATTTTTAACGGTACCTACCAGTTAGACGTCGTTTCTCGGCCCGCTTCAGCTTTTGATTAAAATGTGACCAGCCGTTAAGCGTGATGTTATGTCGACCGTTATGTGTTTAACTGAGACCCTTCAAATGTCAACATTTGCTAAAAATGGAGCTGATCGCTGATTTAATCATCAATCAAATGTTTGTAAAATGTAACAAAGTTTGTAACTCCCCAACCTAGGTGTCCCTTCTTATGTTGTGGTGTCTTAAACTTTCGCCCCATTTGATATCGTTACAATAAATTCAATGATTAACGCTATTTTGTTTTTATTTTTATTGTTAATCGCCGATTGTCCGTCCGTTTTACCTTTTGAACAAATTGCGATCAGCGAAAAACATAACGGTCATGTTTGCCAGCTGATCACAAATTGTCCAAAAGCTGAAATGGGCCTAGGACGTGGACGTTTGACGTGGACCATTAATATGTAAAAAAAAAAAACAAAAAACGCTACTCGTTGAATTTGTATATGTTTGCACCTTTTATAGTTATAATTGCTATGTGAAAATAAAAATACTTCGCATTTCGCTGTAATTTACTATTAACACAGTACCTACTTACTAATTTTATGGTTATACTATTGTTATTATCATTCGTTTTTGTTGCTGTTATTATCCCATGTACTATATTCTTTCTTCAAATCTTCTATAGTAATTGAACTAATTTTAACTACATTACGCTGCAATAACATACTTACACTTTATTTACTAACTTCTTTGAAAATTATCATGCTATGTATTATATACGTATAACACTATTTTATAAAATATACTATGTTAATATTACTAATTGTAAAACCTACGCTATATTTATATACTTGCGTTTTACGTACTAACTTTTTTTTTAAATCTTGCTTTAATGTTATATTCTACCCATTTATTGCACTCCTTTATTTAACTAAAATGTATTTTACGTAAAAGCCTAAAAGGCGTTAATAAAATGAACTGTGACGATGTCAAATGTGAAGAAGGTTTAAAGCACCTCAATCTTAATTTTTGTTTTATAAGTAACGAATCCTTGCGTTTACATCCCTTACATCATTTTAGGATCTCCCCATTGTTATTGAAATAGTTGTTACATGGTTTCACCACATCGGGGATCTCATTTCTACTGCATTCAGTGGTATTACGTCCTTTCTCTAAAATGCATTTAAAATTCATCTTCATCATCCCAGGGTGGGATTTGGCCTCCTTCGCAAATGCCTTCCACTGGCTACGAACCCTCGCCATTCGCCTCCAGTTCTCGCCCTGCCCTAGTCCTCTTCCGCGCGAACTTTAATATCCATAATTTTAAATATGCACATGCTCTAGAAACATTTCTATTTGTGTATTTTTTAAAATCATCTGACTACCGCTCGTTCTGAAAGCTGCCTGCTGTGAGTTTAGAACTCAATCCGTCCCACTGCCATCCGAGCGTCCTATGCACCACCTCATAAGAGTTTACGGCTTAACACTGCAAACTGTAAGATTAATCCAATCGCACTGTGAACTGTGACACCGGTAGCAAACCTCGGGCAGAATGGTACCGACTTTGTGTGCACTGTGTACTACGGTGGATTGGGAGGTATTCACCCGAAGGCCAGCATGCATGCAATGCTGTCTACTTACCCCGGTAGTACCTAGGTACTCCACTATACCGCGGTGGAGTATTGAAAATATCACGGATGACCTATTTCCTGTTTTACTCATTTTACGTTTCGGATTCAATGCTACGTAAATTGATTTTTTTAGCTCAAATTCCATCGGGTGTTTTGTGCACAGCAAACTTTGTAGAACGAATACATTCGGTTTGTTTTGAACTTGTCGAAGTTCTATCATATTTTGGAGTGCCGCATACGATTTCACTACCCCTCCCCCCTCCCACCTACAAAATACAGAGCACATCGATACAACACTTCAAGACTGAGACCGAAAAGCGACTCTTCGAGTTTCTTTTTTTCTCAATGTAGATATTAACTTAGGTATTTATACTTTTATGTTTATATTGTAATTCTAAAAATGTACCCCCATAAATAAATCTGTGCCTCTATGTACGTCTGTGCTGGTTTTCTATTAGGTAGTGTGTAATGTTGTTATCATTAATATTTAACGTAATTTATTTTTTTTTTAAATAATATGATTTTATTTTAGTAAGAATTAAATATCTGTTTTTCAACAACTAACTAACTAATCATCATACCGTTTCGCCGCAGAGGTAGGCAGAGAGGACGGAACGGCATACAACTCTGTCTTGACACACACCTTGCTTCATTCATACATACTCTTCTGTTATTCTGACTCTTCACATGGCCCGATTCAAGTATTTGATTCACCCGATCGTGCCATGTCTTCCTTGAGCATCCCCGATTGCTTCTTCCATTCACTTTCTCATCACATATTGTTTTCACACTCCTTTCTCCTGCACTCGTTTTTAATCATTTTTTTAAATATCTTATTTGTTAAAAGGGATATTGAACGAGTTGTTACCATCGTTGGATTTGTTGCCCGCTGAGATCTATATATTTCCATAAATAACTAACTACCAATACTACTAGAAATAATTATTTCCGGAAATATATTTTTTCATTGCAAGTGATAGTTCAATAAGGGAAAAAGAAATCTGTTGTTTCCTTTTAGAAATCCTACGCTAGCAGTAGGCACCACATTTATTAATCCATCAACGGAACTAAAAATATGTACTGTTTTTGTGACTATCGTCGTGTTTAAAAAAATCATATTAATTTAATCCACACAACTCAATTAATTAATATTCATGTCTATTGTTCGCTAATTGAACCGAATATATCTATATTGTTTGTCCCACTCTAATCAAATATTTACCAGCCGTATTTTCCATCAAGTGAATTGGGTACCTACCTTCAAATTTCTCCTTCTCCTCCTTATTCCTCTTTGAATATTACATATCTCTTTATTCACAATCCATATGTTTTTTTTAAATAATTAAAATATCAATTCTCCGTACTTAGAATCGATGACCAAGATCTCAACACTTTAAGACTGGTTGATACTCTCAATATCGCCCTGGTGAAAGACCACCATTCAGAATCTAAACGTTGCTTGAAATGGCTTTAGCCGAGTTTGGTGACCAGATATGTATAGCCAGATACTTTCTCTCTTCCCCATCTCCTACCCCTTCCCACTACCTTCAGCCTCACAACATATTACAATTGGGGATGCCATAGTTTCACTGGCTCTAGACGGTTGGGAGCAGTTGGGACTCTTGTTAAAAAAACTTTTGTTCATCCGTTAGTTTTCTTATTGGTTACTTAAAGTTATTAGAGTTTTTAGGGATACCCGAACTCTGAGAACACTCTACTTCTCTTTGGTCCGCAGTAGGCTGGAGAGTGGTTCAATTATTTGGAATCCTCATGAGGTGGGGTACTCCCTCATCTTGGAGAGGGTCCAGAAAAAGTTCCTGAGATTTTTATACATGAGGGAGTACGGCCACTACCCGTGGCTCTACCCAACGAACTTTCTCCTGGGCACGCTCGGACTTCACTCCTTACAGCTCAAGAGAGAGGGGTATGGCGCCACTCACTTCTTTAGACTGCTGCGGGGCTATATTGTAAACCCTGCTATTTTGGAGCGCGTAAGTCTCTATGTTCCTGATGACTATCTAAGACAGCGTCTTCATAGATTATTCTATCTTCCTGCCTGTAGGACCAACCTGCCAATGGTTCTGCCGGTGGGGCCTCCTGAACAAAATCTCTTCCGATATCGACTTATTTCATGTCAATGAGGAGAGATTCAGAAGTGAAATCCTATTGATTCTTGAAAGAGTTTCTCCTCATTGACCTGATCATCACCACTGCCTGAAATTTTATTTTCTTGTGTATCTATGGTACTATAATTTGTATTTATTTTGTAAAAAATTAATTTATTTTCTTATATGCATTAAATTTAAAAGTTTATCATGTATAGGAAAATTAATAAAAAAAAAAAAATATTAATATTAAAATAATAAGATAAGTATGTCAAGGTGTAGATATATATTCATGATTTATTCTGTTTCACCTCTGATTTTCTGAAATCTAAATATTCATTTACGGCTCAAAATGACTCAAACATGCAAACAATCCGATGCCTACTCGTATTTTATATTCACGCAGCTACTGTTGTTAAAAAAAGGATCGGAATTCAGTAAAAAGTTTATCCCGTACGGTTGAATGTCACATATTCGAATGACAAACTTCTAGTTTCTAAACAAGGTTCTTTTGAAGGACTTACACGCCCATGTTTTTATTGGCCCGATATTTGAGGATCGGATATTTATAGATTTTAGTCACGAATTCTGCAGATAAGAACTTGAACATTACTAGCGAAACAACACTACTTATAGATAGCACTAAAAATGTACGTACACATTATTTAATCCCTCTCTTTATGACTTTCTGACTACATATTTGGCACGAAGCATGATTTTTATTCTCTGCTTGTGTAACCATTCATCGGTTTATTATCTTGGCGATAGACTGATAGACGACATTTTAAATAATCCGGGATCAGTAAAATGAAAAATTGAAATAAAAGCTAAGTGAAGACTTTCTTAAACAAGACGGCCATTTTGAATCGTAAATAGGTACAAGTACTTACTCTGCCGCTGATAGATACGTTTTAACCTCCCTTTGCTTTGATGCATGCGTTGTTTGTGATAATAAACGGTCAAGTATATATAGCGCTTCTTACACGGAATTGCATAGAGATAAGGGCGAGAAAAGGGCGATTATTCATAAATATGATGATGTTGAACAAACATTAAAAATGTCTTCATTAGTACTTTGATTCAATTTGCATTTTCAAAATTATTTATTGAATTATTGACTAACCTTCTTTATTGCAACTCGTCCAGTTCAACATTCCTTGCCGTAGACTAAAAAAACAATGGATTGCTGTTCCTCAATCATCACTCTACTAATTATGGGTATCATCCTCCACTCTCCAGAATGTCGAGACTTGTTAACTCAAGCCGCAGTCGTGAAATTTTTGTACCAATCTAAATGATTTTTGTTTTTAGTTACGACTCTACCAAAACCTTTTTCAGGCTTAGTTTTGAATGTTCTTTCAAATGTATATTTTTGTCATTGCTTCATTAAAATATTATGTATGTGCTTTCTCTGTTGATCTTTTTTTCCCATTTCGTGTTATGTATTTTTTGTAATTGGACAATGGTCCGTTAGTAAAAAAATAAATATGTAAAAAGCGCTGTTTGGTGATTCAATCACCTCAGGGGCGCTTTACATCAGTTATACTAGGTAGTCTTCAGAAAAGGTTTGTTTTTAAATTTTTAAATTTTTGTAAATCAGTTTCTGACCTCTGACTAAATGGCAAGTCATTTCCATGAATGAGGACCCAGCGCATTAAATGGTCTGTCCCAAAAAATCGCAAATCCATATGAAAGGGTTTAATCAGTTTGTTCGACTCTCTGGACTTGGCTGACCTGAGCATGAGTTGCATCAGAGTAAAATTGATCAGCCAAGTATGATGGCGCTGGTGCCTTATACACCATAGGGCAAATTTCAAACTGAACTCTTTTTTTTATATTTGAGAAAAGGATAGAGGTTACAATGGAGCCATCAGCGGTACTTACGCCATTTGCGAGAAAACTCTGCAATTTCCTCATTTCCCTTTGCAGCAAGGAATGCTGCGCAGCATTCGCTTGTACCAGAAGCGCAGAAAGCCGAGAGGGTTGGTCGTCCGGGGGGCGGAGTGCGCTATTACCCGGCGGTGATATCGACCGCCCGAGCCTCCGGTCTCCATGGCGACGAGCGCGATGCGCCCCCTCCCCCTCGCCGCCCCGCCCCCGCCCGGCCACCCCCGCGCGACGCGAGCCTCCCGGGAGTGTATCGCCCGTTCATCCTCTGCGCTCCGGGTAGATGGAAACGTGATTTTTCAGCGCTTGCCCAGTTTTCAGCTATGCAGCCCCTCCTCTGATTTCATCAAATATTAACTAAAACATTTCCCCTAAAAGCCTTATGAAATTTAAAGAGAAAAGCCTTAAAGAAAGTCTAAAAAATTGTTAAATGTTTCATGTGAAATCTATAGAAACATATTCAGGTTTTTAATATATTTTTAATTTCCGGCTTCATCCTAGTTCATGCAATATTTATTATAAGACCACAGATTTTAATTTTTATGACCGTCCGGTTTCGCTTAGCCTAAGCATCATCAGGGTACAAAATTAAAACAATAAAAGCACCGGTGCTCATATGCTCCATAAAAATGGTCATGGCAACAGATCAAATAATTTAGAAGCACTAGAAAAAAAGGAAGCTATTAAATTCTTAATCAGTTAAATTTGTCCAGTAGTCCAATATTATGTATATTTCCCGTAAACTCGTAAAATTTCTCATTATTCTTTAATCACCCTCTCAGATGACGTTTTGCCTCTTTCATTTTAAATGTTATTCTATTGTTTTTTCACTGATCTCTTATTTTATTTTATATTGTGTTCTCCGTCTGTATGTATATATAACCGCACACTTTGTATTTTTGGTCTAGTTTAATTTATTACCCTGATGCTCAGGCTAAGCGAAACCGGTCGGTCATAAAAAATTAAATAAAATCTGTGGTCTTTTACAAAGTTATTATTTCGTTTTCATTAAATATTTTTCTTTGTCAATTGCAACCAAACAGCATGGTGTCTTGTTCTTTGCCAATAATTAAACATATAAAGCTACATAACGTGTCAAATTGAAAATTTTGCGTTGATCTAGAAATTCTAGACAGAATGAAATACTGCTTTTTCAAAAATACGGTATTACGGTCCTCGAGACTAGCGACCAAATTCATTCGACAGTAAGCTATATCTACCTATGTTAATATCGTAAAATCACCTCAAATGCAGTTCTGCTACCCTGGACTATCTGTCCAATTCCACTTTTCATTTCTAATTTGTGTTGTTTTTTTTTTCAAACGAAAACCCAACATTCCCGGGTTACGAATAACCTGAAAATATTTGAAAAACTCCTACTGCCATCATAAGAAGAGGAAGATGTTTCTTGGCAATGATGGAGGACTTAGCCAGCAGAGGAATTGAACGCGGGACGCCCGGGTGGGAATCCGACGCGTTTTTCCACTCAGCTACCGACCGGTCGAAGATATAGATATTTATTTCGATTACAAATTGGACGTTGTTATGAAGAAAGCATTAAACCCCAAAAACTAGAAAATGACGATACAAAAGCGTAATGCGTAATCGCCATTTATAAGTAAATATAATTTATAATCTATCAATGTTTTTACTAAAAAAATGTATGTCCTAAGTTACCCTACATTTTAATGTTCTTAAACCTTCAATTTAAATCATATATCTACAATGTGCGTTAGTAAAAAAATGAATTACCAAAAATTTATTTCGTTTTGGAGCTTGGATGGTTTCAGCAAGTAGAAATCTCTTATTTATGTTGGATTCTTTCTGCATAACTACGTCCAATTAGTAACTAAAATACATAAATCGATAGAAAAATTATTTTGCGTATCGCAGTGGTGTATTTTATTTATTTTTCGATTTGTAACATAGATCTTTTAGTGAATCTTAAATTTCGGAAATACTTTTACAAGAATACGGTCGCAAGTATGGAGGGCCGTAAATGAAACCAAATTTCTCCATTTTGTAGAAGGGCGTATGTAGAACAGAATCAAAAGAACTGTAGAAAGTTTTGTTAACTGTTTTTCACGTTATTTTATCAAAATCAATATCTAAATTTCGTGTTTATTTTGTTACAGGTAAGTCAACACAGCCTAAACATCCCCAAACCATACATCGATGCATGAACAATACATACATTGCTAATGTAGGTATGCTCCCTTCATACAAGTAAGTTATATAACAACTGTTAGTAGACACATGTACAAGTATGTATGTGTAGTCTAACATTTACGATTTTCCTTTCCCCTATGGGAATAAATCCAATACGGAATATATTACACTGCGATGAGTAGGTACCCACCGAACTGAATATTACGTTATGCGGTAGGTACCTACGTCATATAATATATTATCTTCCCCACGAATTCAAGAGGAAAAAAGAAAATGGCGTCGGCGAAATTCGTTTCCCTCCATTTTCTCGTTTTATGGCAACCCCGAGAGAGTGGAGGCGGGAAAAATCTACGCCTCGAGAGCGAACGAGAGAGAAGGGGATGCGGCTGTCGGCGGATCGCGCGAGGAAAAAAGGGACGAAGGATATTGCCGGGGGATAGAAGGAGAAAAGATCGCGTGTTCTCTGCGAGGGAGAGGAACGGAACGAGATTTGCCGCCAGATTCGAAAATGGAGCGACGCCATTTTGGAAGCTCTCTGGAAATGGGCGATGCCTTTTGGCACAAAGGAATCAAACCGGAGAATATTTCAGAAAATTTGTGCTTGAACTTAAATTAAATTTTCTTTTACAAAATCATAGATGTATTTATCTACCAGCGGTTTAACTGATAGGGTTGCTATTTTTTACAGCTATCTTAGAATATTACATAAATGAAAATAGATTTAAAGTAAAATACTCCTTGTAGAATAGAAACTATATTTTTTTTTATAGTGAATACCGCACAAGAGTCCCAACTGCTCTCAACCGTCTAGAGCCATCGAGACTATGGCATCCCCAATTGGTGTATGTTGTGAGGCTGAAGGTAGTGGTGAGGGGAAGGAGACGGGAAAGATGAAGATTGGGAAGTACCTGGCTATTCAGATCTTGTTACCAAACCCGGTCAAAGCCATTTCAAGCGACGTTTCGATTCTGAATGGTGGTCTTTCACCAGGGCGATACTTAGAGTATCTACCACTCTGGAATTTATATGAATTAAACGTGTTATGACACATAATAATTAAATTTTAAAAATTGTTGCACGCCGGGTTTCAACCTGCAACCTTTGGATTTATAGTCGAGCGTCTTACCACTCGACCATGATGGCCGTCAATTAATCAACCACCATCCCATTTCTCCGCAAGGTTTGGCAGAGAAGATCGACCACCACATAACTCTGTTCTTGCTTAAGTCACATCTATACATTGCCTTATATATTCTCATGTTCAGCTCTCACCAGGGCGATACTCAAAGTATCACCCCCAGCAGAAAGACAAAGAGTTTTGTGTTAGTATTGCAGCCAAAATTTTTGCGTCAATTCATATTCTTCTTCACGAGCCTTATGGCGGTTTTTGGCGGCTTTCACCCCCCCCCCCCTCCGAAGCCTGCACCTCTCTTCAGATCATCAGCCCATCTCGTATGTGGATGACTTCTGTTTCTCTTTCTAACCGAATACGCCATCCGATGATACTGTGGTTTATTTTATTTTTCACACAAAATAGCTTACTATATAAAGGGATGAAATCCTTTAATGCGCTGCCGGAAACCATCAAAATTATGCCTATCAATACATTCAAAATAGCCTCTAAAAATTATTTAAGATGCAAATTAATCAAAATAATAAGTAGTTTACGAGTATAAGTTAAAATATTGTAAAATCAAAAAAAATGAAATAATTATCTACTTGTAAACTTGAATGTACAAAGTAACTAATATAAAATAAATAAAAAATTATCGATTGTGTGGATATCTGCAAGTTACAGCCAAGGCCACATGGCCAGCATAATTTAACTTGGGTTGGAGAATGTGATGAATAGATATTGGATTGTGTGCATTTGCATAATGCATATTTCAGCCTTTTTTGTCGTTTGTGCATATTTTACCCTTTTTTCACAATGCATTAATATTTCAGCTATTTTATTCTTCAAATAGGAGCTGTTAATATTGCAGATCGATATTCATGTTCCGGTTACTCTGCTCCGGTGACTTTGTTGTCACTGAATCGTCCGACATTTATTACAACCGGTTTTTTTTAAATAATTTTATTACTCCCCCATGAAATCAAAAATTTCAAAAGACACATACATTCCTGTTTTTTATCACATTTTAAGAGTTCAGAGCAATAATACGACATGAAGGGATACCTTGTGTATTCAGGATTGTTGATTTTTTCTTGACTCGAGCGTGGCTAGGGTTAAGGTATTTATACATACATTCATAGCACATGTCGACAAAATGTTTTGTTTATTTGTGTAACCACTTTTTCACAGTATTGTTATCAACAAAAATATAGAATATAACCTAAAAAACCGTTGAGTTATGTCCTGTTATGTCGCATAACAAAACATAGTGGGCGGAGGCGCTGGAGACGCGGGAGACGGACAACATGCTTACATATCGAAAAGTGGTGCAATAATATGTGGCAACTTGTCTAATCTCTTTCTCTCTCGCGGTTTACGAAGTAAAAATCCGAAGAAAGTGATTTATCGTAAATTTGTATAGGTCGGGTAAAAATACTTAGCTCTCTCTCCATATATATTGTTGTTCTGAGTATTTAAGAGTACTATATTTAGGCATTGTTAGTGCCTCGGAGTAAGAATATTTATGGAGAGAGAGCATTTGTTTTACCTAACCTAAACAAATTTGCGATAAATTACTTTCTCCGGGTTTTTACGTCGTATACCGTGAGAGAGAAAGAGACAACAAAATTTTGGCAAAATTTCAAACCGCTTCAAAGTATTGTAACCATGTTCTTTGACTCGTGCGTCTCCCGGGACTCCCGCCCACACGCTTTGATGTGCAACTAAACTGAACATAACTCAACGGTTTTTTAGGTTATATGGTATATTTATTTTTATAAGAATGCTGTGAAAAGGTGGTTATACGAATAAACAAAAACCTTGTGTCGACACGTGCTATGAATGGATGTATAAATACCGTAACCCTAGTCTTAGCCACGCCCAGGTCCAACCGAGTCAGTAAAACCTAGTAAAAACTGACTACAGATCGATCTACAGCGTTTCCTCTTGTATATCATTGCTCTAAGGTTAGTGCATATTTTGGCATTGATAAGGCATATAATCTGATGTCTAATTATGATAATGTCGACCACCCTAGATTCGCTTCTTTATCGTGTTTGTCAAATGTGGTACCTACGCGTGAATATAATAAAATTTAAATTGTGTACTTTTACTTTGGTCAATAAATCAAATAATCATATTGGTATTTGTTGAAACTGCACTTGGAGAAAGTACTGCATTCATTACGTCGCGTCGTGAGCAATATTGTAATGTCTTCTCAGAAAAGAAATTAACGAATATGAAACACAAATCTTTCAAATGCGAAGATTACTACGTTTTCACTATCGGCAAATGATTGTTGGGTTGACTCAGTTATGTTACTTTACTAAAGTTATAATGACTGTCATTAGTTTAATACCATTGGCCTTTAAAATACGATAATATTTGCTAACCTAACGTAACTCTCTGAACAATCTTTATGAAAAGAGCTGCTTTAAGTCCATAACGTTGATGGCTTTGAAGATCGTCTCGGTACTGGTAGAAAGAATACTGCGACAACACAGGACATAGCTCAACGGTTTTTGGTGTTATATCCTATATTTTTGTTGATAACAATACTGTTAAAAAGTGGTTGTACAAATAAACGCTACATTATGTCGACATGTGCTATGAATGAATGTATAAATACCCTAGCCCTCCCTAGCCACGCCCGAGTCAGGAAAAAATCAACAATCCTGACTATACAAGCTCCCTCCTGGTATATTATTGCTCTAAGATTACTTCATATTCTGCCCTTTTTGGAAAAATAATAAGCGTTTCCTAATGTACATTCGATTTGCACCCACGGTAGGTCCAAGTTCTGAACTTCTGAGTGTTTAAAATTGCAGCTGGTTTCCTATCTCTCCTGAAAAGTAGCTAAATATATGAGTAGCCCATTTTTTAAATGGGTGCTTTTCGACAATAATAATTTATTTATTAATATTTCTCACAACAACTCGATCACATGGTCCGTCAAACATATTAGTCAACCTCATATATATAAAAATATATGAGGTATACAAATTTTAACCAAATCCTGTACTGTACGACAAATTCAGAAAGTCCATTTTTAATTTCCATGCCCTAAATCAAAAAAAATCAAAATAAATAAATAATAATTTGAATTATAATTTTAAGTATATTATCTGATGGGACCTGCCAGGTAAGTATGTTCCTGTGTATTTTCTCTTTAAAGTAGGAATTAATATGTGATAATAGTTAATAATAAGTTTGAAGATCGCGCTTTCGGAGTTTCGGGGCCGAAGGCTTGGAATAAACTCCCTCCGGAACTAAGAAGTATAACGAGCCCAACAGAATTTCGGTCCAAACTGAAAACTTACATTTTCCGACTCTCCTATCCTTAAATTCATTTAAAGAATCTCAACATAATCTGTCTCTAGACGAATCACTTCTAGATATACAAATTTTAATCAAATCCTGTACTGTATGACAAATTCAGAAAGTCCGTTTTTAATTTCGCTCCCATGCCCTAAATCGGAAAAAAATAAAATAATAATAATTTTAAGTTAATAAGTGTGTTTATCTGATAGGAACTGCCAGGTAAGTATGTTCCTTATATTTTCTTATTTAAACTAGGAATTAATATGTAATAATAGAAAATATGATCTGTACAGCGCCCTTGAGGTGATTTTTCACAAAGACGGCGCTATCCAAATCATCCAAATATTATTATTATTATTTATGATTAACCTCACAAAATCAACAACCCTGACTACACAAGCCATCCCACATGGTATATTATTGCTCTAATGAGAGTATCTACCACTCTAAGATAGAGTGTGAGGTTACGACGGAGCTTTCACCGGTATGTTTATAAATTTGGGTCCTTATGTTGGTTCAATGAAATGAGAACATTTTCAAATCGAAATACTTTTTAGCCTTTTATCTTTTTTCAAGGACCCACAATCAATTCTAACCCTTTACAACAGCTTGGTTAGAAGTAAATTGGAATATGGTAGCACTATTTGGAATCCTCATTACCACAAGTATGTAAACACTGTTGAATCTGTTAAAAAAAATGCTAAGAATGTTATCTTTCAAATGTGGTCTACATGACCATCTTAGATCATATGATGCACGCCTTGAATACTTTAACATGGATACACTGAAAACTAGAAGGCAATTAACTGAGTTGATATGTCTACATAAAATAATTCACGGTCATCTCGACACTGCAATATGTCTTAGCGCTATTGAAATGAATGTACCCAATGCTCATTGTTTAAGACGCCATAGTACATTCCACCTGAATACATTCAGAAACAATATTGCCTACTTTAGCCCTCTATCGCAAATGTGCCGACTATATAATCTAATAGAGTGTGCTGATGTAGACATTTTTGTTGATGGTCTGTACGGTTTCAGACGGAATGTCATGTTATTGCTTAAAAGGGTGTTAGAGTAATTCCCTAAGTATATTTTGTATGTATCTAGTAGTAATAAGTACAAAAACAACAATTTTTTAAAAATTTAATGTATCTTGTCTATTTGTATTGTATTTAACAATGATTGTACACTAACTGGTTTTTTTATAACTGGATTTTTTCACGTAAGTGATAACATCTGTTAAAACCTTGAAGGAACAATATATGGAGGGATAGCTAATTTGTTTTACCCAACCCATCCGAAATTGTAATAAATCACTGTTTCCGTGTTTTTACATCGTACACCATGAGAGAGAATGAGACAACAAATTTCTTGGACGGCTTCTATATACTGTCGTAATGTTCTTAAGCTGGTTATTTTCGCTGGTTAACGGCAGGACTCCGCCCATATTTTATATTTTGCCACTAAACTTGACACAACTAAACGGTTTTTTAGGTTAGATGCTATATTTTTGTTGATAAAAATACTGTGAAAAAGTGGCTATACGAATACACAAAAACATTATGTCGATATGTGATATGAATGGATGTATAAATACCGTAGCCTTGGTCTTAGCCACGCCCATTTGCGCCGAGTCATGTTAAAATCATCAAAAACAAGTCCAATACTGACTTCACTGGCTTTGGCTTGGGCTACCTCTTGTATACTCTAAGGTTAAAACCCAGTATAAATAAATAAATAAAATCTAGGTGCCCTAGTGTGTTATGTGTAAGGTGCTCCCAATTAACGCATAATTCTTAAATATCCGAGAAAAGTGCAATAAAGTCACGCAACTTACGTCTGATAACCGGTCAGGCGGGCTGCGCCAGTTGCGCCAGTCTGCTCCGCTGTTAAAGCGAATAACGCGATCGCGCGGCGAGAATCTTATAACCATCGATTACGTGCTCGCATTGATTTCTATCGGAATGTGCAGGTATTTGAGTTGTTTCGACATCCCTGCGGTCAGATAACGCCGCTTAGATGTGTAAGCCTAGGAAGTCAGAATGTAAAGAAAAAATATGATTTTTCTCTTTCTTTTAAGGGTTAGCACTCGTGTGTTAATAGTATATATGTCATAGATTTACAGTCTGAAGATGCCCGTCATAAGGTGAAACCGGTCAGGTCTTAAATAAAAAAAATAGTGGAATAAAGTTTAAAAATTTGTATTATTTAAATCATCAAAATGGAGTTCCACCACGAATTCAAAGTTTCAAAATTAGAAACAATGGTTCGTTTGTATTAGTATATTTGTTAGTGTAAAGGCAGTGCTTTTACAGAACATATCCAATAGCAACCAGTGACATCTGTTGGTACCTTGGAGTAACAATGTATGGAGAGAGAGAGAGAGCTAATTACTTTTACCCAACCTATACAAACTTGCGATAAATCACTTTCTCCGGGTTTTTACGTCGTACACAATGAGAGAGAGAAAAAGAGCAAAAATATCACTCCGCCTTTATGTACTGTAAGGATGATGTTGATCTCCCGCGTCTCCTGGGACTCCGCCCACATGTTTTGATTTGCGATTAAACTGGACACAACCAAACGGTGTTTTAGATTATTTGCTATATTTTTGTTGATAACGATACTGTGAAAAAGTGGTTTTAGCAATAAAACAAAAACTGACCAATGGATGTATAAATGCACTAACCCTTGTTCTAGCCACACCCAGGTCTGCTGAGTCGGGTAAAAATCATCAAAACTGACTACACTGCCCTGGATAGGTACCACTCTATGTACTCTAAGGTTGATACCTATCTCTATTATCAATTAATCCGTTGTTTTTCTTACTGTCTACTGTGCACGCCACTGGATGCAGCTAAGAGTCGTGCACATACTCAGTTAGTTCTTACGAGTGCCGTTTTTTTTTTATCATTAGCCAATGAAGGCGAGCAGACTGGGGCTGGGGGGGCCCTGCTCCGTGCTCGGTGGAGCGACTATTGTTGCATTGCTCGGTTTACCTTATGCAAGGGAAATTATAGACGCCTATATATGATGGGATCGGACATACCGACTTGTCCGTTCGTTTTGATTTATTGCTAATCGGAGGCTGGATGGATTTAGCTTTCATTTTTTAAATGTGAATATCGGGCAAGAGTCGTAGCATTCCTAATTTGGGTATGTTGCGAGGCTGGAGATCAGCACCCAAAAATACACACTTTCTGGCTTTCCAATAAGGATTCCAGTGAATACAATTTTTAAACTGTGATTTTTTAAATTATTTATGAAATGCATACCATAATTTTAGGTAAAACGTTCGAAAATGGCTGGTTTTTTAACTGCACCTTTTACTGACATTTTGTTATGTTTTTCATTGAATTTAAATGATTATAGCTTAATTTTTTTGTTTACTAGAAACCTTAGACATTTTTCTTACTGCCCGTATAGAACTTACATATAAATCATGAACAGTATTGCTTCTATTAGAATGATTCAAAGTGACGTTTAGCGCCATTTTGGGTGCTGAGCCTTAACACACAAGTTGTTGTTGTTCTCCAAGTAATGTAAAATTAAGTGTGGTGTTTTGTTGTGATTTGTTTCGTTAACAATATAACTGTGTAAGAAAAATCCTTCAACTACATCAGTGAGTGAATGGTTTTCCATTTTCTCCTTCGTTCCAAAAATCTTTCCACATACATAATTAGACACTTCCATCAAGTAGTAAGGTTTATCGTTTTACAGTCCACTATTTTCCAAATTCATCTGAAGCTGAAAACACATTCGGTGATGGCAACTTCGGATCCAACGCATGACGTTAAACTTATCATCATAAAATCTCCACAGGAAAATGTGTAAATAATACAAATATTGCGGTCATCTTGGGATCGGAAGGAAGTTTCCTCTCTCCCCTCCGAAGCCTCGAGGTCGGGTATAGTGATAGTAATGTCTTGAGATCCTCCATCTAGAATTCTATAATCCTACTGCCAGTGATTGATTGGCACGGTTGAATAATCCACTTGAACGGAGGAAAGCACATTTCCATCGCAAACCAGTATCATTGCATCTCGCAAGCCTATACTCATCGTGTCTCACAAGGCTGGGTATTTCATCGCCGGCGCCATTTAGAGTCCGTTATGACTGCCTTCAAAATGCTCCATTAATCGCCTTAAACCTACGTACACGTACGGGTAGGCTTCGCGCATGATGGAAACCGCTTGCGTCACCCGTCCAGCCGGCCACATTTCTGCTCGGCCAATAATTTAATTTAATTATTCTACAACTCGAACAGTTTGCCGAGGCGATTCCACGTGCGGACATTTGCCTGCGCTGGCCTCGCAAACGAAAGCGTTTTCGGAATAATAAATATGAACCAATTTAATTGATGAGTTATTATGAAGACTTTTAATTGCTTTTCATGTTTCGAAAAATTAGCGCCGACAGATTTCTCAATATTCTCACCTGGTGCCCAAAATCGTGTTCTTCGCAAAGTGCACACTTAATTTGTAGACATTCTACCGAATTTAAAAAAAAAACGCGCGTAGGCTCAGCGAGGGGCCGTATCGAGGTGAGTGCGGAGGACATGACAACATCTCAAAAGCTACTGTTCAGAGACAAATATTGGCTAACGTCATCGGCTATTGGAAGGCTGATCCAAGTACTAAGTTCGGAGATCGCGCTGCAGGAGTATCGGGGCCGAAGGCTTGGAATAAACTCCCTCGGGAACTAAGATGTATAACGAGCCCAACAGAATTTCGGTCCAAACTGAAAACTTACCTTTTCAGACTCTCGTATCCTTAAATTCATTAACATAATCTGTCTCTCGACGAATCACCTTTCGATATACAAATTTTAACCAAATCCTGTACTGTACGACAAATTCAGAAAGTCCATTTTTTTATTTCGCTCCCATGCCGTAAATCGGAAAAAAAAAATATAATTTTAAGTAAATAAGTGTCTATCTGATAGGACCTGCCAGGTAAGTATGTTCCTGTATATTTTCTCATTTAAACTAGGAATTAATATGTAATAATAGAAAATAAGATCTGTACAGCGTCCTTAAGGTGATTTTTCACAAAAATGGCGCTATAAAAATCATCTAAATATTATATTTCTATTTATTTACTCAAGCTTAACGTGAATTTACCCTTTCTCCATCTATAGAAACGATGGCCAAAAAGCACCCTTGAATGGTGAAAGTCAAACATATTGATTTTTTTTCCAAATTGGCATTGCAAAAAAAACCGCTTTCACCTAGAAATTTGAGACTGGCAATCTGTGCAAACTTCATGACGCTAGAGCTCACCTAGAAGTAAGTGTGAATTGACCCAGAACATGACACTTACGATTGTGTGTATTGGTAAATATGTATACACTTCCGACAGTAATATCCTTGCCAAACGTCATTGAAACAGCTGTATGGAGAATTCATCTGTGTGAGTACTGTGTTCCTATCAACTTTGCTTGCTATACCTATACTACCTTACAATAGTAATATCTGTTCATCTACAGACCCAAGTTCAACGAGAATTACCCGTGGTTGGCGTAGCCAAGAAAAAATATTAGGTAATGTCTGCGAGAATATATTATAGGTAGGTACTTTATTAGATAGGTGGCGATTTGAAAATATTATTTTTGAAATTTGATAGTTTCAATTAACTAAAAGTTCACACTCGTATGTACGAGTATAGAGTTACGTACTCACAAAGGAAATTATGTATGGTTAAGTATTGGTGATTTAGCAACCTAAATTCACCAAGAAACCCAAATAAGAAGAAATCCGTAAGATGAATCATTTGACATGTTTGAAGAATCCTTTTATGATAATATATTCAAATCACACGCTTGTATTGTTGTCGCACAGATTTTTTTATCCGCTTAAATTTGATCATCGCAATTCCTCATTATTCATTTGGTCTCTTTCGAAGAAAATAATCGAGATTTTTATTTGCTGATTTTCTGGAATTTTGACTCCTAGACGCCAAAAATATATTCTTTAAAACGGATAGATTGAATACAGTATAAATCAGATCCCTCAGTCGATAAGAATGCAAGGACGATGTAAGATGGTGTGTACCTACATGCAGAACGGGTGGACAGAGTAAGGAGTGTGATATTTTGTGAGGATCTACTACATCTACCTACACGTGCAGAAAATGATGCCATGGTTATTTAGATTTAATATAAGTATTTTTTTATTATGATTTATCTATTTTACAAGATTTCGATTAGTTGACCGCCTAAAGCTCGAAGTTCATCTATGATGCATTAATTGACGGGAAAAGTGATCAGAAGCTATGCTGTAGAATCAGAAGACATGGCCAAATATCCAATGAAAACCCTGGTGAAGTTTATTAAAAGGACTTGGCTGATATGATGAACAATGGTCCGAGTGCCTACAGGAACTGTGTAAACCGTATCAACATGTATTGGATATGCTCGAAACGTACCATAAGGGTCTGTACCGTAAGGGTTAGAAGCGATGTGTACATTGCTACACATTTCTTCGGATTGATTCGTGGATGGTTCTAAAACTGAGCTCAGCTATCATGGAGAGCATTTATTTCTATCTTCCTGACGGTTATCTTCGTCATCGACAACATAGCCTTTTTTATCTCCCGGCCTGCAGGACTAACTTTCCAATGATCATTCCGGTGGGGAGGGCAATCTTGTCGTACCGAATCGCTTCCGATGTCGATATGTTTTGTATTAATAAGGCTGCGTTCAAACGAAAAACTTTGTTGCTATTTGTGTAATCATACCTTTGTTTTTATACACAGTTTTATGTAAATATTATGTTGAAATTATTTTTCTTAGGTACTATCTTTATTTTATGTTCATGTTCGTTCTAATTTGTGTTTTTACGAGTTGTTTGATTTATATTATTTATGACTTTGTACATTGTTATACAAGCTTACTTATTTTTTTTAAATTTAAATACGCCTTGAAATGTTTATTTAGGTAATTTTAAAAATCATAAATAATTTCATTGAAAAAAATAATAATAGTAAAAGCTCCGTAACTCTTTTTGACATCAAAATTAATATTGTGTCAACACAGACCTTTATTCTTCATTATTCACTGTTCATTAGAATAAATGTCCGTAATTGATTAGACTTTGGTATCTTGGAAATCTAACATTAAGATAATTGTACTATAATGCTAAGATTAATGTAAAACCATTGTGCGTGTTTCGAACATTAGTATCAAAAGTTATCACAACTTCCACGTTAGATAACAGAAGAATAGTAATAATGATCTCCGGGTCCAAATCATCAAAATATGTTGGAACAGACATTTTATCTCGGACATGCGGTCGCCACGTCTCGTGTGATCTTGCGCTATCGGTGATGTATCTTAGCACTCGGAAACTCGGTACAGTGCATAGTTGTTTAGTCCATGAGTCGAGACTAGTTAGTCCACTCCCGTCGATCACCGATGGGATCAGTGATCTGCTTATCGGTGGAAGGTGCGCCTATCTCTCGTATTGAGAAACATCTCTGAATCAATAAAGCGCGTGTTTTCTTATTCCGAGATTGTATTTGAAGGCGGCAATTCTATTATTTCTCATTTTTACTCGGGGTCATTATCCTTGACGTGTACTCTGATTGCTTTATATCTACGGTCACCTAACTTCTTATCCCCTTGAATAGAGTGGGAACTATTAAAATATATCCACCTTTCCAGTTATGTTGTGTAAAACTAAAGAACTATTAATAAATAAACGTACTAGTTAATTGTCGAATGATAGTATTTAAGGTTAGGTAGATCACGTTTATTTACGAATTTAAACACGTAATCACAGAACGAGAGGTGTTTTCCGTCACAGAGGGTGAACTGAAGTGTGAGCGGGCAAATTCCATCCTTTCCCGCCTAGAAACATCTTTCCCGCGGGAAATACCTTCCTCTGCTAGGCTGTTAGGTGCGCCCCGTTGCTGGCCATGTAAATACATATTATAATACGCCTAAATAGGCGTTATTTTTGTTTGAATTTTACTGTTTATTTTTAGTAAATCTCTTATCTCGATACAAAGGCTATTTTTTTTACTATGCGTGAATGTTCAAATAAGACCAAACAAAAGCTTATAAAACATCACCTTTCAGAGGTATTTCAACAGTTTCACATATTTTGACCGAACTTCAGAATTTTCACATTTTGAATGATATAAAGACATGAAATCAACAAAAAGCTTCCATCATTATTTGGGCAAACTTTCTGTTATTAGTGTATGGATATTGTTTTGTTCAATGTGTTAAAATAAAATGAAATAAAACGAATTTCAAGTGGGCGGTAACTAAAAGGCTATCCAACATCCTTACTTTACCTCACTTTGTCTCTTTCTATCGAGTCAGTATAAAGCCAACCGTCCTGACTACACTGTCCTCCAAGGGTGTGACAGCGTGTCCTTGGGTCCAGGGGCTATCGCGCGCACCCAGCACAGAGATGCTGATGTCACCACAGCGGCTGGCGGCTGGCGGCGGTGTCCGCTCTGTTTGGCACGCGAGCAGATTTCACTTTTCCTCTGAGCCGCTCGGCTTCACGCATGTGTTACACGGTAATTAATGCTGAAATCGCGTATGATTATTATTTTTTTATTCATCATATTACCGAGCGGTGGTTGGTTTTTGTATATTTTTACTTTCCATGGCATAATCAGCGCCGCATTACCATAAGTGAAAAACGCACACATCACCGTTATCTGAATAGATTTAGATGATGTATGCAACAAACAAACAAACACTGCTATCTCTTCCGTGTTATTTCCTTCGTTGCAGCCTTCGTTAATAAATTCATCAACACAACCTATAGCGCTTTCTTTATCCCTTTTCATTTTACTCTATACTATTAGTTACTTTCTCAGAGAAATAATATACCGGGAGGGATAGGTTTGCGAAACAGTGTAGTAAGGATTTTTGATTTTTTCCTGACTCGGGCGTGGCTAGGGTTAGGATATTCATACATCCATTCATAGCACATGTCGACATAATGTTTTGTGTATTTACATAGTCACTTTTTCACAGTAACGTTATCAACAAAAATATAGGATATAACCTCAAAAACCGTTTAGTTATGTCGCATAAGAAAACGTAATAGGCGGAGACGCCGGAGACGCGGGAGTCGGAAAACGTGCTTACATACCTAAAAAAATGGTGCGATATTATGTGACAACTTATCTTGTCTCTTTCTCTTTCACGGTTTACGACGTAAAACCACGGAGAAAGTAATTTATCGTAAATTTGTATAGGTTGGGTAAAAATATTTAGCTCTCTCAATATATATTCTTACTCCAAGGTTACTTTACTACCCGGCTTACTCTCTCCTTTTCTAAATGAACATCTTATTCTGACAATAAAATAGAATTTGGGCAAAGCTCCATTGGTCAAGACTGTGAACTTAAAGTAGTTAGAGCTATGTAAATTTTATGATGCCATGGCTTAACGTTCCCATTTTTTAACGAAGCACACCAACAGATTTTCTTATTGATATTAATATTTCATCTTTTCTCTCTCTTTTAGAAATTCAAATTTAGATATTTTCTCATGCAAATATTATGGGTATTTTTTATGCTATGTTTTTATTCTGAAACAGTCTTCTCCTTTGGGTGGACTATTTTTCTAAAATCACGTTAACTGACTAAACTACGTTCCCTAAAAAATCTGCTAATCTCTCCAATCATATTGCAATCTCTTTTCTTTTTATCACCCACGTCTATCCACCCCTCATTTTGGTACGCTTCAATAATATCTGGTACATTGTTTATGCATTTTGCTCTACGTTTATCTCCCCCATAGTTCCCGGCAAATATCAACAGGATTTTATCGAAAATCTTTGTTTATTTAATCGATATTGGCCCATCGTGGCTCGGATCGTTTATTATTTTACTTTTTTATGAAATATATGTCCAGGAGGGCTTTTGCTTTGAAAATATTTGCATTGTGAACGGTTAGAGTAATTTAAAAAATGATTCAGTTGGGAGGCCTAAGCTGAGATGGCTGGGTAGTCTGAAAACGTACACTTACACATCCGTAGTCACAAGGAGACATCGGAATATATATGATTATGTGGAGTTTTTTATTGTCTCTGCATATTTAAACCCCTTTTCTTCATTCATGCACAGTTCAGCCATTTTATTCTTCAAATATAAGCTTTTAATATTTGTAATTTTTTTTGGGAAACTGGTTCATTCCTTCAGAAATTCGCTAGCCACCCCCTCCCCCTCTCTACAATGAAATAAAAAATCAGATGCAGATCAACCTTCCCGCCATTGTAAATCTGTATTGTTAGTGCATATTTCGTAATAATATTAATATTTGGATAATTTGTATAGCGCCGTTTTTGTGAAAAATCACCTCAAGGGCGCTGCTGGAAGAAGACAGCAGGGGATTAGCAGTAGTGGAAGCATTTCCTAGAGCAGGCCACCCCAGGGATGTCGGAAACAAATTTGATGAAAAAAAAAGCATTTTTAGATGTATTCGTGTGCAAGCGAAGAATAGGCGCATGCGCGCGACAGGTGGTCACTGAGATATTGCTACAAAACAATGTATATCGCCGGATATAGTAAGGAGGTTCTTTTTTAAAATTGACGAGACGCAGGAGTGCACGACAGTCTTTTATCTGTTGTGTACGCCAATTGCGTGATATTCCACATCTCTTGATATTCCATTCTCCGATGTAGGTACCTATTGGATTTATAACACCACTTATCTGATTAACATCAATCTCTGACTTCTATCAAACGATTAAGTTTCTTCATGCCAAATCATTTATTCGTACAAGAGGTACTCGTCGATATCTCAACTATTCAATCGTGCATTAATTTCTCCATACCCATAAACGGCTTGCCACATCTCGCAATCTATCGGCTGCCGTCATGTGTGGCCAATGAGCAATAACAATAATCTAGTTTATAGTTTTAAAAAAGAATTAATCGCTCGCCTCGCTCACGCCAGCCGTGATTGGTCAAGAGGCTGGTACGGACGGGCACGGGAGCCAATGGCCGCTGGCTTCTATTTGTTCCCTCTGACGGGAGAAGAAATGAAAAGTTGCCACACGATTGTTGATTGTTGACTCTGATCATGGCGTTAAGAGCGGTCATTTGTCGTGGAGGAGCGCGGTGACAATAATCGGAGAGACTGCTCGGCACAATACATTTTGTATGCTTCTTAAGCAGTCCAATAAATATTTGTCTTAATAATTGAAATAATATCACTAATGTTCAACGTAAATATGAAAAAGGAAAAATATTACGGTCCCGACCGAGACATGAACTCGAAACCTCTACTCTATCCTGCAGTACCGCTTCTGACAATTTAGCCACCGATAGATACCTTATGAGAAACCGGCATTTTTAATCGATCTCATTTTTAATTTGAAAATTACCAATCATTTATTTCAATTTTTATTCCGATTTCGCTGCCATCTTTGTATGGTATACAAAGCTCTACCCGAGCACGTATTATATACCTAAATGGTGCGTTAGATAAACTATTCATTTTTATGTTACAGAAGATTTTTGACTTCTCACACAGTCGAGAATTAATATATCAAATAAGAATTAACTTTAAAGCTTTAATGCTTTTTATTTTTATATTAATTATTGAAATAATATCAATAATTTTCAACGTAAATATGAAACAGAAAATATGTAATACGGTCACGACCGTTGCTTCTAATTTAAAATATGTGTTTTCTCATTAGTCGAATGTTATACATTGCACAGTATAAAAGTGAGTATTGGCATTTCAAATTTAATGAAACCTAACCAGGGCGGTGGGTACTGTAAATAATAACATTATCAAAAATGCTCTTAATCTCAAAATCTATTGTTTTGATCCAATACTTTATTTGTGGCCGTCACAGACAAATATGTACCGACATCCAAAATCATCAACCCAATACCAAATTTGTATAGGTGTCTTTTAATTTATTAATCTTCGTGTCTCGTTTCTTCGTTGATGGAAGTCTTTTAGTGAAAGGAGAACTCCGTAACGACGCTCGTTTGCTTTGATCACGCCATCGGCACAGGTGATCAGGTGATCGATGCCTTCGAACTGCGCTTTTTGGTCGCTTTTAGTCTTGTTTTACCAGAGAGTGCTATTGATTACGACCATTCCAGTCGTGAACGATCGGCCTCTCTCTTGGTTTTGTTGTTGCTGCTGTTGTCGCTGTAATCGCGTGCGATCTTCTAGATTTGGACTCCGTAGCATTTCAAACAGTCAAACGGCTGTTTATTTTTTACTATTGATGTGGAGATGGTCTATGGTGTATCTCCCATTGTGCTATCTCCCACGGTTTGCCTTATTATTTTGACGGTAGCCCAGTCCTTTTGATGAATTGAGATTGCATCAAGGATAACGAAGTCTGATCAATTTAAAAATAATTTGCTTTTTTTACGAAAAGACAGGTATCAAAACGATGTGGATTTCTCAGAAGAATAACTAATGAACAGAGCTTTTATTGTTGATGCGGAATCAGTATTTCAATTATGGAAGGTATTGCATTGCACTACTCCTGCATATCTTCTGGAATAAAACTTTATTATCATTAAAAGCTTTCGTAAGTACCCAGGCTATAAATTCTTGTACTGTCTCCCATGTTTTACCTTATTCATCTGACAGTAGCACGTCCCTTCAATAACGTTGTTTTAGTGTTGTCATTGGGTTTTAAGGATATCTCCTGTACTCCTCGTGTAGCTGAGCTTTCTTCCCATCGAAGTGGGACATTGGGACCATTGTTTCTTCTTTCAACTCCCATTGCCGACATGTTATATTGATATGTCCTCTTAAATATATGTACGTAAATATTCCTATCAACTCGCTTATCTCAGTGAGTTTATCCATATTGAATAATTGCCTGGCTCTTTCGAGTTTTAACCGTTTATTGACACTTTGAATTATCTCATTCCGGATATTTTCGCCGATAGATCTACTCTTTACGTTTTTATGAAAATCGACAGATATAATGTTTGTCTTTTATTCTAGCAATTGGCGACGCATTTGCCTGAAAAGCGCACGCAATCGTGAGAAAACGCCTTATCGACAATCTAACAGACTTGGTCAAAACACGCTGAATTATCTGATATGCCGAGCAACGTGAACTGCGCCACTTCATACCTACCCGTACCTGTCTGGGCAATTCGGAGAAATTATGTCCGCTTATCTTAATCGAATTATTTATGCCAACGAGTAAATCTGCTTGTAGGTAGGTACCAAGGTATTTGTTACGTGTTATAGTCGGGAGGTGTTGGTTATTGGGAGCGCTGATAAGTCCCCTCGCTTTTGATGCCGCATTTGTTGAATCCGGGACTGTTTGATCGCGCTATCGATGCCTGTCCTCGGACCAGAGTATCATGACAAGAATTATCAGAGTTTTTGGTCATTTTGAAACAGTTGATTTTTATTTTGGTTCAGGTTTAACGGCTCTTTAATTTATTTATAAACTAACGGAATGTTGTCCAATTAAAATAAAAACTTGAAATTAGATACAAAAGCAACAGAGAAAGAACATCACATACATAATATTATAATGAAACAATGACAAAAATAGGACAAAATATACATAAGAAAGAACATTCAAGTCAAATCTAAGGTCAAGTCAAGGTTTTGGTAGAGTCGTAAACTTGAAGTAACAATATATGGAGAGAGAGCTAATTATTTTTACCCAACCTATACAAACTTGCGATAAATCACTTTCTCCGGGTTTTCACGTCGTACACCATGAGAGAAAAAGAGACAACAAATATAATACACCGCTTCTATATACTGTAACGATGATCTTGGTATCCCGAGTCACCGCGGGACTCCGCCCACATTTTTTATTATGCCACTAAACTTGACACAACTAAACGATTTTTTATGTTACATGCTATATTTTTGTTAATAAAAATACTGTGAAAAAGTGGTTATACGAATAAACAAAAACATTATGTCGATATGTGATATGAATGGATGTATAAATACCCTAGCCTTAGTCTTAGCCACTCCCAGGTCTGCCGAGTACGTTAAAAATCATCAAAAACTGACTACACTGCCTTGGATAGATACCACTCTATGTACTCTAAGGTCGTAAAGACTGACAAAGAGAGTTACTTTTTTTGCTGGCTGGTAGACCCGGCATCGAGGTTTTAACACTTTTTTTTAAAAATATCGTCTTACGGGAATTGGATCTCTTTCTTAGCTGTTATCAAAGATTATATTTTTTCAACCACAGTCATAATCCCAGTATATTTCAGTACACTAATATTTTTAAAATATGCAATCATGTCATCGGTTAGTAGCTGAGTGGACAAACGCGTCGGATTTCCATCCAGGCGTCGTCGATTTAATTTCTTTGCTAGCTAAGTTCTCTATCATTGCACAATCAACATCTTCCTCTTATTATGATGGCAGTAGAAGTTTTTCAAGTATTGTCGTCAGGTTATTCGTAACCCGTGAATGTTGTCTTTCTTTGAAAAAAAAAACGTAATTTATACTGTTTCAACAGACACAACCCAAATTTTAAACCCCGTAACCCATAATAAAAATTCAGATAGAAAACGCTGTGCGAACTTCACGACTCCAGAACAATCGCCCTTTGAGAATTTTTGCTGTGTCACACACTAATTGCTGCTAACTGCTTTTCTGTGGATCTAATGAACGCAATAATTTGATGATAACACAACTTAAAATAAATCAGATCACTGAAGAGATAAACCGATAGAAGAATGTTGTGGGCGTGTCCGTCAAGCTTGATTTTTCCTCAACTCTGGCAAAATTGATGAAACATATTCAAATAACGAAATTCTTTTCTGAGGAGATCATCCATTTCACTATCCTGTCTGGGGCCTAGGAGTCAAATGTAAATTAGCGACATCAGTTTTCCTTCAAATCAGTTCCTATAGATAACACCTCTAGGGGTAATCCGTCCAGTGTTGTAGAGGTATCTCTGCAGGTAGGTAAGCACTAGCTGGATGGAGCCCAGCCTTTGTTTGCGCATTTGGTAAAAATAGTTTTGTCGCCGTATCGAAGCGAGTCAGGCTCCATGTAAACAACGAGACGCTTATCTTTCTCTGATAGATAAATAGATAGTGGATGCGGATATGATGTGGATGTATTATTTTCCGGTACTGGGGATCTTGTGTCATGCTTCATTGAAATGTCGTCAGCGCCGGATCCACCACACGTTCAAACTGCGCATAAAACACAGGCGCCATCTCTGAAGGGGCGCCGTGAAAATAAAGATCTTATTTAAATTTACTTAAAATATTCCCTGAATCATATCAAAATTTCCCCAAATCTTTTAACAATTACCCACATCATGGGATAATTTATTTATTTTTTATTGCGTTGGCAGCGGTATATTGTATGGAAATTATCTTATTGTCACGGTTTTTTTTTTTAGAGTTGCATAATGGTTATTTGAACGTTAAGTTTGTTTTTCTATGAAGCGTCTTACGTTAAAAATATGCGAACCAAAGTCTATAACCAATCAGCGTGGTAGATACCCTAAGTATCACCCTGGTGAAAGACCACCATTCAGAAATGAAAAGTTGCTTGAAAT
The DNA here is from genome assembly GCA_022651775.1 of Drusus annulatus. NCBI lineage: Eukaryota > Metazoa > Arthropoda > Insecta > Trichoptera > Limnephilidae > Drusus > Drusus annulatus. The sequence goes on along the minus strand of JAGWCC010000370.1, from coordinate 816,224 downwards.
GGCTTTAGCCGTGTTTGGTGACCAGATACTGTCAAACCTTCCTCTTCCCTCATATCCTTTCCATTCTCACTACCTTTAGCCTCAAAACATACCCTCATTAGGGATGCCATAGTCCCACTGGCTTTAGACGGTTGAGAGTAGTTGGGACTCTTTTTTTTTCCATACGACAGTTGAAATGAACCGTTAGAGATGGTATATATTTTTATCCCGGTGACTGCGCTCATTTGGTTTTTCAGAATTCATTTGAAACAATATTTTTTTGGGATTTATTTATCATTTCGGTAAAATAAAAAAAGGGCCCAATCGGTACTTACTGCACAGGGCGCTAGATGGCGTGGAACCGGCCCTGGCTGTCGTGGTCTCATAGAGACGTGGATTAGCAGCGGAACGATTGAAAAATCAAATGGGCTTACATACGATAATCATACATATTTACTGCACTTCGAAAAACGCATAAATATTAAACTCTAGTTAAAATAGGCAGCATTCTTTTTGTATACATTTGAACATCGCACAAAAGTTCAAACTGCCCGAAGCCTGTATGAACTATGACATCCCCAATTAGATAGGACTTCTTTTTTAATACTGCACAAAAGCCCTAACTGCCCGGAGCGAGCGGGTCTATCGCATCCCCAATTGAGGTATGTTGTGTGACTGAAGGGAGTGGGGAGAGAAAGGAGACGGGGAAGAGGAATATTTAAAAGTTCCTCGCTATTTAGATCTGGTCACCTTACACGGTTTTTGCCATTTCGAGTATTTTTTCTATTAGGAGTGGTCCTTTACCAGGGCGATACTGACAATATATACCACCCTAGAACGTGCCGCCAATATAGTATTAATACATTAAATAAATGAAAAATAACGCATTTATTATCGCTGGAAAGGCAAAAGGGCTTAAGCGACACTTTGGTAAAAAAATATTTGAAAATGCAGTTTTTTTTTCTGCATCGAATTTTCTGACTCGTTTGATTCAGAAGACTTTTGTGGTCCTTGAACTATCCAAAATATATTTACCATTTTGGAGTAGGCTTGACTCAAGCGACACAAGTTTGGGACTTTTTAAAGTTTTTTGTCGCTTCAGGTAACACAGTGAGAGCATTTAGTTACCTGAGTTAACTTTTTTTTTATTCCAACCACGTACTGAAGACTTATGAATTTAATTGTAAAACAAAAAAACTTTAAAGTGCTCTGGTGTTAACTTCCCAAAATGGCCCTTTTACCTTTCCGGTGACGATATGTACATTGAATTCGTATTTTTTTTGCGCACGCCGGGATTTGAACCCGCGACCTCCGGAACCGAAGGCGACGATCTTAACCGTTCGCCACGGAGGTCGTTTCTTTTGTGTGCGTATTTGTGGCTTACATTTTAATAGGTCAGTATGAAAAATTATAATGATTATGATGTTTTATGCATCATATCCTGTTTTAAGTAATTATAACAAACCTTCTGACGTCACTGGCAGTGGTAGCCATCCTTTTGGGAATTACAAGCAATGCATTCGATCCGGCGGCATAGCGGTAATAGGCTCTGACTCACGCCTAAGAGGAAGGAGGAGAAAGTCATTATTGCGAATGGGAATTTTATTGGGTTGCCTACGTGCGGCGTACAGTGACATAGAATGGCAGGTAATTTGTGGGTAATGGGACGGTGTGTTTAGAATAAAATTATGTTTATGATGTGCCGCGGAGGCTGGCACTTTGAATTCACCCAAAACCTCAGTCCTGCCACAGCAAAAGCCTCTCGAACGGAGGCGATATTCCGTCGATTTTTTTATAACACGGAGGCTGGCACTTGAATACACCCAGATGACCGACTGTCTTAATTATTTATTTATAAATTAACCGGACTAAAGTCTATTTACAAAAAAGACATAAAACACGAAATGGAAAAAAGAGCAACTGGGAAGGAATAGCACATACATAATAATAAATAAAGCAATGACCATATGTCTAGTCAAAGTTTTGGTAGAGTCGTAAAGAATGAAAAAAATTTCAAGATCATGGCTTGAGTTAACAAGTCTTGACATTATAGACATTGGAGAATTATACCCATGATTAGTGTTGTGATGATTGAGGAACAGCAATTCATTGTTTCTGAGTCTACGGCAAGGAATGTTGAACTGGATAAGTTGCAACAGAGAAGGTGAGTCAATAAAACAATTAATAATTTTGTAAATGAAAATTAAATTACGAAGCAGAAATTGTGTTTTTACAAACAAACAACTAAATCTCTCGGACGGCGAGCGGCAGCGCAATTGGACGTAGTTATGCAGAAAGCGTCCACCCACAATTTGCCAAAATCGAGTTTAACATGTTTTCCTATAGATAAATACGAGATTTATATCTGCTGAAAACATCCAAGCTCCAAATACAATAGATTTAAAATGTAGGATAACATAGGAAATACATTTATTTAATAAATACTATTGATAGATTATAAATAACCTATTTATAATAATTCTCATAAAGAAAAAAACACTGGTTGTATTCACTTTACAAATGCAGTAATATGCTTTTGTATCGTCATATTTTCAAACGCCTTTTTCTCAGTTTCATCTTTTTGGGGTTGGATGCTTTCTGCATAACTATGTCCAATTGGCGCGAAATTTTCTGTATGAAATTTCTTTGTCTATTTTCGTCACGCAATTCCATTATAAACTACGGACATTTAACATGTACATTAGAGGTGGTCGATGGGTAAAACGCTCGGCTAGCAATCAGACAGATCGAGTTAGGTACTCCCAGCGGGTAACGCATTAATATATCTTAGGGTTTACGACTTATTTTTTAAACTGATCCACTCGGCAGTTTGGTATGTTAATTTTAATTTTTTTATTACGTAATGTGAATACTCTGTATTCTTATTGAATACTCTGTGATTATTCTGTAAGTACCTGGCTAATTAGATTTAGTCACCAAACATTTCAAGCAATGTTTCGATTCTGAACGGTGGTCTTTCGCCAGGGCATTACTGAGAGTATCCACCTACTTGTTTAAAGCATGTATACTGTTGAAGCTTGGACAAAGCCTGGTAGCAATTTCAATAGACATTTCACTACTAACAGTAGGTAAACCTTCAAAATAAGCTTATTTTTTTATTTTTGAGCTTTCTGGCGTCCAACTTTGGACATAGGCCTGCAGTTCTCTTAAATCGTCATCCTATCTTATGTGTGGACAACCTCTGCTCCTCCTTGGAGATAATTTCGGCCACCTTTTTTTTATTTTTTATATGAATACCGCACAAGAGTCTCAACTGCTCCCAACCGTCTAGAGCCAGTGAGACTATGGCATCCCTAAATAGGGTATGTTGTGAGGCTGAAGGTAGTGGGGAGGGGAAGGAGATTGGGAAGAGGCAGGTTAGGAAGTACTTGGCTATTCAGATCTGGTCGCCAAACACGGCTAAAGCCATTTCAAGCGACGTTTCGATTCTGAATGGTGGTCCTTCACCAGGGCGATACTTGAGTATCTACCACTCTGGAACGTGCTGCAAATATACTTTTTATTATTGTTATATGAATTAAATGTGTTATGACACATATTAATTAAATAAAAGTTATTGGCGCACGCCGGGTTTGAACCCGCGACCTTTGGATTCGTAGTCGAGCGTCTTACCACTCGACCATGGAGGCCGTCAAAAAGATTAGCTTCTTATCCACTTCTTCTTACGAGGAGGATATAACATAAAAGGGTATAATTATTTAATTTTCAATTAGCGCAGGTTACATCTTGCTTTGGGCATTATTCATACAAAATTTACCTGAAGGAGTTTCCGGCTAGGACGTGATTAAAAGGTAATTATTGTGTTTTTGTTAAGGGTCGGATATGGAAGCAATTACGTGTATTTGGGCTTTTGTATAGCATGCGGGTATGACTAATTTGTTAATGTTTCATCCCTTCTAGAGAAACGGAATTCTTTCGAAGGTATGTACAAGGTTTAACGATTCTGAGGTGTTCCCGATTGTATGTTATGAGTTATGACAAGTTGCAAGTACCCGCGCCCAGGTATGTGATACGAATCATTACTGGTTTATCTACCGGCATAATATTAACTTCTTGGAATGGCAAATGGAAAACTTGCGATGACAGATGCATTTTCTCAAATGGGAATATCGCACAAGAGTACCAACTGTCCGGAGCCAGTTATTATTTAATTAATATGTGTCATAATAAATTCAATTGATATAATGTTACACAAAGTATATTTGCGGAAGTATCGCCCTGGTGAAATACCACCATTCAGAATCGAAACGTTGCTTGAAATGGCTTTAGCCGTGTTTAGTGGCCAGATCTGAATAGCCAGGCACTTCCAAACCTTCCTCTTACCCATCTCCTTCTCCTCCCCACTACCTTCAGCCTCACAAAATACCCCAATTGGGGATGCCATAGTCTCACTGGCTCTAGACGGTTGAAAGCAGTTATGACTCTTGTGCGGATTCACTATAAAAAATAAAATAAAAGTAAGACTATGGCATCCCCAATTGGGGTATTTTTGAGGCTGAAGGTATTGGGGAGGGGAAGGGGAAGGAGATGGGGAAGATGAGGAGGATGATTATGAATTACCTGGCTATTCAGATCTAGTCGCCAGACACACCCAAAGTCATTTTTCAAGCTACGTTTTGATTTTAAGTGGTGATCTTTCACCAGGGCGATACTAAGAGTATCTTTCACTCCATATATTATGTGTGAAATAACACAAATTAGTTGAATGAAAATTATTTGTGCACGTCGGGATTTGAACTCGAAGGCCATAAGAACATATTTAGTTCCCCTATCCATCCAGTGTATGTTGATCCACAACCTAAAGGCTTTTCAATCTTCCTTGTCAGTACTTGTTTTTTTTATGTAAACACTGCAAAAGAATCCCAACTGACTGGGGTAAGCGGGACTATAGCATCCTTAATTTGGGTACGGAAGTGGAAGGGGAAGGGGAAGGAAATTGGGAAGATACAGATTAAGATTGAACATGGCTCAAGCCATTTGATGCAACGCACTTTTCGATTCTGATTGGTGGCTCAGAGCAATAATATACCAGGATGGATAGCTTTGCGAAACAGTGTAGTCAGGATTGTTGATTGTTTTCCTGACTCGGGCGTGGCTAGGGTTTTCGTGCACACACCTTTTTACATCCATTCATAGCGCATGTCGGCATAATATAGCGTTTATTTGTATAACCACTTTTTCACAGTATTGTTATCAACAAAAATATAGGATATAACCTCAAAAACCGTTGAGTTATGTCGCAAAACAAAATGCAGTGGACAGGTCGCGGGAGACTGCAAACATGCTTACACACAGAAAAGTGGTGCGATATTATCTGACAACTTGTCTTATCTCTTTCTCTCTCGCGGTTTACGGCGTAAAAACCCGAAGAAAGTGATTTATCGTAAATTTGTATAGGTTGGGTAAAAATGTTTAGCTCTCTCTCTCTCTCTCACATATATATTCTTACTCCAAGATTGGTGGTCTCTCGCCAGGGCGATATTGAAAGTAGATATCTACCACTCCGTTTAGTATCCAGATTTTCTTGGCGTAAAGAAGAATACACTGGTGTAATAAATATTATATTTTCGTTTCTAATTTTCTTAGAAAGGTCCTATTATATTTGCAAGATTAGATCATAAAGGATAGGTCTGAACGTATTATTGACTGTGCGGAGTAATTACCATGAATTTGATAACGCGTTAAGGATAAGGAATCCTGATAGTGTGGTGGTGATTATATTATTTTATCTCTCGCCGGCGTCTCTCCCTCGGCGGAAAACTCGGTGATTTGACAAATGGCCTATATCTGGCGATTATCAGAGGATTACTATAAATTATTCTCAGTTGACGAATCGCCATTGCTGAAATAACGATGACTTCATTCGGAAAATGAGCCGCTGTGATGATGTTTTTATTGTTATTATTTTTTAAACTTAGTATGAATGTATTTTATTTATTTATTTATTAACTTTTTGTTTTTTACATTATTTTTTTACATTACCTACCTCACTAGGTCATAAGAACCTGTTCTGAGGTAAGTGACATTGAGTACAATTAGAGTAATTTTTAAAATACTATTAATACTTAGAGTATAATATATGAGACGATGTATGAATGTGAACGAATCAAGGAGTGTGTGCCAAGACAGAGTTGTATGGCGGTCCGCCCTCTCTTTTTTTTTTTTTTATATAGTGAATACTGCACAAGAGTCCCAACTGCTTTCAACCGTCTAGCGCTAGTGAGACTATGGCATCCCTAATCGGGGTATGATGTGAGGCTAAAGGTAGTGGGGAGGGAACGGAGATGTGGTAAAGAGGAAGGTTGAAAAGTACCTGAGTATTCAGATCTGGTCTTTAAACACGGTTAAAGCCATTTCAAGCAACGTTTCGATTCTGAATGGTCGTCTTTCACCAGGGCTATACTAAGAGTATCTATCACTGTGGAACGTGCCGCAAATATACTTTATATTATTTTGAATTAATTAAATGTGTTATGATACATATTCATTAAATAAAAGTTATTGGCGCACGCCGGGTTTAAACCCGCGACCTTTGGATTCGTAGTCGAGCGTCTTACCACTCTGCGAGGTCTGCGGGGAAACGGCGTGATGGTTAGTTAGTTAATAACTTCTTCTAATACCTTCTAAATCAAAACATTTTTAGTAAATCATGGTGTTTTTTTGCCGTTTGAACAGTGATGTATTTTTTTAAAATAATCTTCGGTAGCAGTCAACCGTCAAATTACGTGAATTATATCAAGCCATATTTTTTTTTTATAAGAATTTATTCAACTATCTTAGGTTTCACGATCGAAGAAATAAATTAAATAATGAAAGCCTAGTTTACAACTTCGCGCAAACCACCTGCGCTAACAAGGAGGAGCACCTTTATATTATTTTATGTTTTGACGTCACGTCTTAAAAATATGCATTTGTTTCGTTTTTTAAAAAATATCTATTGGCACCTTTTTTCTAGTATTTCCGTATTATCAGTGGGAAAATCAAATCTATTTTTTTTACAGACCTTTGCGCAAGAGATTGGCTGTAATTTTTTAGTATTTACAGAAAGGATTGTGGAACGTCCGAACGCGAAAGTGTTTACTACTAACCTAACTAAACTTATTTATTATTTAATGCCTTTTTTTTAAGAAAGTCAAATATTCCCGGGCCACGAATAACCTGACAGTATTTTTTTTAATCTACTGCCATCATAATAAGCGAAAGATGTAGCTTGCGCAATGATAGAGGACTTAGCTAGCAAAGGAATTGAACCCACGACGCCCGGGTGGGAATCCGACGCGTTTATCCACTCAGTATTTGGTCCACTGATACAACATTGTATCTCCACTCTGTATGATATTATATGATCCACTCAAAATGTATGTTTTTTTTTACGTGAATACAGCACAAGAGTCTCAACTACTCCCAACCGTCTAGAGCCAGTGAGACTATGGCATTCCAATAGGGGTATGTTGTGAGGCTTAAGGTAGTGGGAAGAGGAAGGAGATGGGAAAGAGGAAGGTTGTGAAGTACCTGGTTATTCAGATCTGGTCACCAAACACGACTCAAGGCATTTCAAGAAAAGTTTCCATTTTGACTGGTGGTCTTTCACCAAGGTGATACTAAGAGTATCCACCACTCTGGAACGTGCCGCAAATATACTATATTTTATATGAATTACTGTGTTATGACACATATTAATTCAATAAAATTTTATTTGCGCACGCCCGGTTTGAACCCTCGTCCTCTGGATTCGTACTCGAGCGTCTTACCACTCGACCATGCAGGGACCGTCAGAAAATTTCGTGTGAAAAAGTCATCGATTGGATACGCGTCTTTCTATCCTCTACGTCTACTCCTTCGCAGAATGACGTGATTGAGTATCTAGACATGTTGTTTAATGTAATCGTACCCGCCGGGAGTAAATAACTCGGAGGAGGCATGTGTCCAATAGAGATTCCCAGAAATGTCGCCACTTGTGTAAACCGTGCGAGATGAGACCGAACAATGTCTCTTGCAGTGTACTGTATCTGGTGATGATATCTGGAACAAGGGCGCAACCGGCGCGGCGGCCGTCCCCTGAACTGAACGGATGATCCCGATAAGTTTCATATTTACAGATTTGAATTGATGTCGCCAGATTACCCAATCGGTTTATCTCTTGTGTTTGACAGCTCGGCTGTGGAACGATTTGCCGGCATCTGTATTTCCTCCCTCCTACAACATGGATCTCTTCAGACCACTTCTTCCTTTTCTCCAAAAGACCCCCCACCACAGCATCCCAAAAGAAAACATTCACCCTGAGCGAAATTATTTGGAGTTAATGTAAAAAAAGTGGTTTTCAGTATGAAACTGGTGGGGATTTTGTAAAATTCGGTACTTGTATCTAATATTATAATTTCACGCGAGAGGCCGCCAACACAGGCTTCTGTTTCTTCCCAGGTGCAGAACTAACTTACCAATGGTGATGCGCCCTGGGAGAGACTTACTAGGTTAAATAACTGCCTCGCAGGAAATGTGGATATTTCTCATATGACTTGTAACAAGTTTAAGCACGAACTAGCTATTAAGTTCTAAATATATTATGTACTTCTTAAAACCTTTTTCTTTCTTTTTTCCTATTTTTACCTTTTATCTTTGTATAATTATGATTACCATTTTTGTTTTTTTTTTTGCAATGTATTGGTGTAAAACTGTATTTTTGCAACAACAACAAAAAATATATACAAAATAAATACATATTGTTTTTCCGATACGGAAGCTCTCGTAAATAGAAATTATCTAATAAAAGTTTGTGTCCTGCGGCTTCGTTTCTTACACAAACTGGAATTACAGAATTTACGACAACGCTGCGCACGCTGGTGAAATTTGCTACAAAGTTTTTTAAATATCGAAATTCTTTCTTGAACAGGTGATGAATTTTATTTACCTAGAGTCGAAAGGTCTTACGTTAATTGGCAAATTCGGTATTCTTTCAAATCTTTGAAGATCACGCTTGTTGGGATTATCTGGTCAGTGCCTGTACATCCACAAGCACGAACTCTGGCTACGTCAATGATCCAAATACCTTCTGTCGAGCCATCTCCGGAGTATTTGATCAGCAGGATGACATCGAGTGTGATTCCGTTGCTACGTCGCAGCTTCATAAACACATACAATCTAAATAGACGTGTTTTAAAAAAACACACCTATGAGATTGTGTTTGCTTTATCTGAATTTCGTAAGGTGTTTACGAATTCCTAGGCGTCTTTTCACAGCGTGTTTACCTGCCGATTGATCAACGATTGTCTGTGCATTTTAATACGCGTTATATCTGGATAATTAGATATCGTTTGATTGAATTCGGTATCAAGGTATAATGTATCCACTACTTTGTAAATTTGAAAACATTGTGAGTGGAACTTATCTAATGTGAGTAGACATTTTACAGCGTAGACCTGACACTTATCGATGTACAAATAAGAAAGATTCTTATCGATGTCTGCGGATTACTAAATTCCGGATTAATATTTGAATACTAAAGATCAGGGACATGCTGAATTTTAATTTGACCAGCGGTAGTGGTTTAGACTGGTGAAATGGCGTATCTAGCTGAAAATAGTTGGGTTGATTGTGAAATTACAAACAGAAAAAGCCGTGCGAATTTCATAGTCCCACCATAGATCTCCGTTCGACAGTCTTCGTGTTGCAGATTTTGTAGTTTTCCAAATGTACAAAATTTCTTATCGAAATTTTTTCTTTGTTTCGTCCACCTTTGTCTATCGAAAACCATATTTTAATATCAATATCGTTCTTTATCAACCTCAGAGCAATAATATACCAGGAGGGATAGCTTGTGTAGTCAGGATTGTTGTTTTTTTCCTGACTCGGGCGTGGCTAGGGCTAGGGTATTTATACATCCATTCATAGCACATTTCGACACAATGTTTTGTTTATTTGTACAACCACTTTTTCGCAGTATTGTTATCAACAAAATATGGAATATAACCTCAAAAACCGTTGAGTTGTGTCGCATAACAAAACGTAGTGAACGGATACGCGGGAGACAGAAAACATGATTACATACCGAAAAGTGGTGCGATATTATGTGACAACTTGTCTTCTCTCTTTCTCTCTCTCTCACGGTTTACGACGAAAAACCCGGAGAAAGTGATTTAAAATAAAAACCCTTTAATTAACATCTCGCTTACTGTTTATTCTCAATAAGAAATCGCCGTTGTTTTAATATAAAACTTCTTTATCTTTTATCAATATTGTTTCTTTATGACATCTCTTTGTGACGAGAATGTAAATCTTTACGACATCTCTTTGTCTTCATTTAGGTCCATATTGTTTGATCACATTTGTAAATTGTGCTACGTCGAATCAACTATACATTTTGGTTTGTTTTCGTATGACTAACTTCGTTCAGAATTCACGTCTGAGTGAAATTTGTCATAATTTGTCGAAGCTGTGTAATGTGATCTTTGCCGTATGGGATTCGAGATAAATAAGAGACGATGCATACTGCATTTTATTTCGGAAGATGCTGAGGCGGGGGAGATCAAAGTAAATAATATCTGTTGAATCGTTTATAAATATTTAGAATTTGCTTGAAATAAGATATTTGAAAAAAAATCGAACGAATTGATTATGTGAATGTAAGATGATCCAAACTAGTAGTAGGTACCTACCTCCAGATCTATTTTGTAAAGCATTATTAATTCTTAGAAGGGTCCCCGCTGTGTAATTTTTACTCGATTTGTTTGACCTTCTGCCGAGCGTCCTTCCAACTGGGATGGTGACTATCATAAATAAATAACCATTATACAGTATCTCCGCAGGGGTAGGCAGAGAGGATAGACCGCCATACCACTCTGTCTTGGCACACACTCCTTGCTTTATTCACATGCATACATTGTGTCACACATATTCTTCTATTATTCTGACTCCTGTTATGGCCTGACTTAAATATTTGATTCACTTGATCGTCCCGTGTCTTCGGCTTCTTCTACCACTATATATATATATGGAGTTTTTTGTATCGAAATACCTCACGATAGTCTCACTGCTCGGAGCCAGTAAGTCTATGTATGACACACTAAATTAAGAAATATTAAGAAGAAAGGGACGGATAGTAATGTTCTTTTAAATCGTTTGATGGACCTAGAAACAGAAAAATATGTACTCGAATGAAGCAAAGAGTGTGTGAATACCGCACAAGAGTCTCAACTGCTCCCAACCGTCTAGAGCCAGTGAGACTATGGCATCCCCCAAATAGGGTATGTTGTGAGGCTGAAATTAGTGGGGAGGGGAAGGAGATGGGGAAGAGGAAGGTTGGGATGTACCTGGCTATTCAGATCTGGTCACCAAACACGGCTAAAGCCATTTTTAAGCAACGCTTTGATTCCGAATGGTGGTCTTTCACCAGGGCGATACTAAGTATATCTTCCACTCTGGAACGTGCCGCAAATATACCATGCATTTTGTTATATGAATCGAATGTGTTATGACACGTATTAATCAAATAACAGTTATTTGCGCACGCCGGGCTTGAACCCGTGACCTCTGGATTCGTACTCTAGCGTCTTACCATTCGACCACGCAGGTCGTCATTTATTTTTATTTTTAATATGAATACCGCACAAGAGTCTCAACTGCTCCCAACCGTCTAAAGCCAGTAAGACTAAGGCATCACCAAATACGGGGTATGTTGTGAGGCTAAAGGTAGTGGGGAGGGAAAGGAGATTGGGAAGAGGAAGGTTGGGAAGTACCTGGCTATTCAGATATGGTCACCAAACACGGCTAAAGCTATTTGAAGTAACGTTTCGATTCTGAATGGTGGTCTTTCACCAGGGCGATACTAAGTGTATCTACCACTCTGGAACGTGCCCCAAATATACCATGCATTGTGTTATATGAATTAAATGTGTTATGTCATGAAGTAATCAAATAAAAGTTATTTGCGCAGGCCGGGCTTGAACCCGCGACCTCTCGATTCGTACTCTAGCGTCTCACCGTTCGACTACGTAGGCCGTCAAATTATCAAGCATCTACCACTGTGGAAGACAAGGTCATCTGGCAGTCTACCATATCTGCCTATCCTGCGGAGAAGTGGTTTTATGGTTGTTTTTTATGTTATTTCACATTTATTTTGATTTTTCTCGCTGGAACAACTACGAGGACCTTTAAAAAAAAAATTCAATGCCTTCCTGGAGAAAATTATTTTCACAATAGGAAACCATCATTATGGTTGATAAACTAAATATTTGTTCGCGATCGTTGGCATCGCTATTCTAAGGAAAACCGTTAAATGATCAGATTGTGAATACTTACGGTTTTCCTCGTATCTTACACACGATAAATACAATACGGCTTATCAGTAAACTTGTGTTGTACTTAAGGTTTCCCTTTCATGATCTCATTCACCATACAAATATCCTGCCCGAACAGGTAGGTATACCTTAAAGTAGGTAGGCACTATCTAAATACGTGACTTTTGGCGGTTACCTAAATATGATTAATTTCACAACCTAGGTTAGGTAGGTACTTCCGAGTGCGTAGTTTTGGTTTATCTTTGGATTCAAATAAGAGTGCATGACTAATTACAACCTTCGCTATAAGAATCAAATTTCTTTGGCAAATTTATTATTAGATTTTTAAGAAAATCCCGGCTTCGCCTCGAGTGTCGTCAATCGTGGACATAAAATACAAGACACGTCATATTCGTACGAATCTTACGAAAAATGTAGCACCACTAATATTGCACCACTAAATATTTCACCCGCTAATGAAAAGGAAAACGATTCAAAGAATATGTAGTGCAACCAGACGCGTTGTCTCAGTAACCTCTCTACACTAATTTATTCATTTAAGGTGTCAATACTCTTTTTTTTTATTGAACAATTTAAAAATGTGTAACAGACAATAGACAGAGCTTTCATGTTTATTCTATTTTTTTTTTATATCGGTCAATACTCGTACCTTAATACTTATAAGATTTTAAGACTGTATTTTCCGAAGGTAACCTACGTACTAATAGTTTCTCATATTCGTACGAATCTTACGAAAAATGTAGCACCACTAAATATTTCACCCGCTAATGAAAAGGATAACGATACAAAGAATATGTAGTGCAACCAGACGCGTTGTCTCAGTAACCTCTCTACACTATTTAATTCATTTAAGGTGTCAATACTCTTTTTTTTTTATTGAACAATTTAAAAATGTGTAACAGACAATATGGCGTCTCACCTTATTTTTTGTTTGTTGAATAATATTATTTCATAGCTTCGTGTGAGGCAGTGAGGCATGGAACTGGCAGAGGAAGGATGAATGTGTGGAAATGAGATCCCTGAGGCGTATGTGCGGTAAAATCACGTATGACCGTGTAAAAAATTTGGATATCCGGAAAGAATGTAAGGCTGATGTAAGTGTAATGAATAGGATCGAAAAAGAGACGCTTAGATGATTTGGGCACGTAGAGCGAATGAACGAAGAAAGGAGTGTGAAAATAATATGTGTTGCGAAATTGAAATGGAAGAAATCAAATACTCGAATTGGGCCACGTGAAGGGTCAGAATATCAGAAGAGTATATATAAGACAGTGTATGAATGTGAACTAAGCAAGGAGTGTGTGCCAAGACAGAGTTGAATGGCGGACCGTCCTCTCTGCCTACCCCTGCGGAGAAACGGCGTGGTGGTTAGTTAGTTAGTTTTGTAGTTTGCTTTGGATATGAAGTAACGATTTTGAGAATAGTTTCGTTAACCTAGATATTACATACATAATTAGGTCTGCAAAATTAATAACTCCAGAGCTTACTTTCGAATGTTTTTGCAGCTTCAGAAAAACCGATTTTCTGGTTTATAAATAACATTTACCCATATTATTTATCGATAAAAATAATAAATAATAAACCCAGTTCACTTTATAATTTATTTATTTTTTATTTAGGTTACATAAATAATCAAGTATTCAAAAAAATCTAGTTAGGTACACAATAGGAGCAATTCTCTTCTTACAACTCTACAACATCATACAAACTAACTAACTAACCACTACACCGTTTTCACGAAGGGATAGGCAGACCCATGCACCTTGTCAAATTCACATTCATGCATCGTATTATACATACCTACTATTCTGTCAAACTCTTGACGTGGCCCGATTCAAGTAGGAATTGGCAAGGCATGTCTTCTTCGGGCATCCCCGACTTTTTCTACCATTCACTTTCCCGTCATATATTCTCTCCTGGTATCTACTCCTTTCTGCGTTCATCCGCTCCATATGTACCATACAACCTAAGCGTCCGTTTTTTTTAATCTGGTTCATTACGCTTGCATTATTTCATAAACACAGGTAAATGACATTGACAAAACCTTTTTTTTTTCACAACAAAATTATCAATTAATTATCGTTGCCTAGGACACAAACAAAAATATTCCTCTTTCGTAAATCAAGAAAACACACATATCGACTGTGTTAAGGTCAAAGGCGTTTTTCCACATTTTTTTGCAAGAAACTTAGGTCTAGTGGTTTGAACCACTGTCGCAAATCGATGAGTAGCGCTAATATGATTTTTTACCATTGCCACTTCAAATAATCGCCCCCGCTAACCACCGATTCTCGGCCCGTCTCAGCATTTCATCACATAGAGATCGGGGGCCCTAGCACGAAACATCGATATAGATTTTATCGACATTATCGCGGTAGTTTGGAATCGTTCCCGAGCCCGACTGCAGATCGCCAACGTAGTATTATAATATAATACTATATCGTTGTCAACGGGAAAATACCTCCCATGTGGTCGACTTTACAAAAATTAGTTTAATATGACATTGCGTATAGTTTCAATGTTTTTTATTGGTGAAAATACATTATTGCATCTAAAACTGCAAGGCGTATTTTTGATGTCTCAAAAAACAATCTGTAACTCTCAATAATCAGTTTTTAATTTCCTCCTGAACAATTACGTTTTTGACACATGGGAGGTATTTTCGCCTTGGCGAGGATATGATCAGTTTAGGGTGAATCGTAGATAATATAGAGTGGTATCTATCCAAGGCAGTGTAGTCAGTTTTTGATGATTTTTACCTGACTCGGCAGACTTGGGAGTGGCTAAGACTAAGGCTAGGGTATTTATACATCCATTCATATCACATATCGACATAATGTTTTTGTTTATTCGTACAACCACTTTTTCACAGTATTTTTATCAACAAAAATATAGCATATAATCTAAAAAACCGTTTAATTGTGTCAAGTTTAGTGGCATAGTAAAAAATGTCATCGCGACAGTACATAGAAGCGGTGTATTATATTTTTTGTCTCTTTCTCTCTCATGGTGTACGATATAAAAACCCAGAGAAAGTGATTTATCGCAAGTTTGTATGGGTTGGGTAAAAATAATTAGCTTTCTCTCCATACATTGTTACTCCAAGGGGTGAATACAAATATAAATATAATTAATATAATAAAGTTTTTCATCCCTTCACTAAAAATAATAATGAATTGATCAATTCTCGCTCCTTGCCTAAGATCTAAAAAATAAATCAGTACCTACCTACTTCAACCTCCCGCAAAACACGTCGCATAGATTGGTTCCAATATTGAGTGGCGCTCTCTCTCTCTCTCTGGTCGTCTCTCTTGTCTCTGCGCGAAGGGCGGATAATCCGGCGGAGGAGAGCGCCCGCCAGAGAGAGAGCGCCTACCTGAAGTCGGCTCGGATCGCCCGCGGCCGATCGGATACGCTTCGGATGCGCTCGGGTTTCATCTTCCCAGAGTCAATAGCCGTCAGGACGCGGTCGGTGACGGACCTCTCTCAGCGAGAGCTCGCTCCCAATTTCTAAAGATTACAATTTACATGCGGTGCGTAATTCGGAATTGAAATATTTTTTTTAAATAGTTAATTTCTAACAAAAGTGATTTAAAAATGGTGCCCACTGATTTTCGTACACTGCTTAGTAACAAAAGTGACAGTAAGAATAAAACAAAGTTAATTGATGATTGTGTTTTATATTGACTCGTATTAAAACTAAAAGTGCGTTCATTTAATTTATTTGACACGATTTGTAAAGGTGTTACAGTTTGTGTTATTGTTATTCTTCTCAATTTCATCTTCAAGTGTTGAATTGTTGAGTAATAATTGTGAATTGGTTTGGTTTGGTCGAGCCCATTCGCCGGTGATATGAGAACACTGTTATCGGACGGTGGCGTCCCTCTGATTAGTCCATTTTCACAAGGAGTTGAGGAGAAAACCGTGTTGGTAATCTGATACGCCGCGAACCACATCCCGTTTTTAACGATTCAGGTAAATATTTTCAAATTTTTGTTGTATTTTTAGCACTGATGAGTGATTATTTAATAAAAAAATAATAAATTCATTACCGTGGAAAGAAAAAATTGTAAATAAATAGGTAACTTGTCTGGTTTAAATGTTGCAAAAGCAATTGAAATACGGTGAGGAATTATGAAATACCGTTCAGTTATTATTTGTATCGTAAGCCAACCTAACTCACTTTTGAGTTGGGTAGTTTTACTTTTGTAACTAGCTTTTAAAAACAGTTTTGTATTTTTAATCCATTATATATGTAGGTACACATATAAGATTAATTTTATTTAAATCAGATCGGAAATAAATTGATGCAATTTATTGAGATTGAGGGATTGTTGTGAAATATTTTCTCGGGCGCTTTACATGATTTAGATGATGAATAGCATTTGATAAATTAGGGCTAAACAAAGATGATGCCTTTTCTTACAGTTTTATTTATATTTTTTTTATGTAAATGTATGTTTGTACATTCCTCTCACCTTTTTTTTATCATAATACATTTTTTAGGCTTTAATATTAAGACACAAAAGCCTACCTACTCTTTCGTCAGGGTAGGAAAACCGGAATAAATCACTCCAAATTGAATTTCAGGGGTAATGCCCAATGAACAGAATAATCGGAATCCCGTTTTTTTTTTTACAAACATAATCATACCTTTGCTAGGTTAATTATTATTTATCGTATAATTCCTTAATTTAGCTTATGTTTATTCTATGTTTTTATTTTTATATCGGTCAATACTCGCACCTTAATACTTATAAGATTTTAAGACTGTATTTTCCGTAGGTAACCTACGTACTAATAGTTTCTGTTGAAGGCTCTTTGTGGTTTCCAGTTTCCGTAGAATTTATGAAAAGTGTTTGCATTGACAATAATATGTATATATTATTACAAATATATATTTTTTTTAAATCCGCTAGTTTTTTTCCCACTTTTATATGTCGTCCCGCAATCATTTTTCGGGGTAATACCCAAAAAAGTTCCCCGACCCCTGTCGCACGATTTATTTTATAAGTGTTGATAATTGCATCACAATTGATTTTTCAAAACGTCATGAATACTCAGTCACTCTTATGATCATAGTTGTTTTATCTTCCACCATAATTTATGGCGCAATATCCTCGGATATCTTGTTGAGATAATTACCTACTTCCATACATATAGATATTTTTTGATATATAATTTACTTTATTGTTACAATACGGCGTCTAACCGCCAATAATATAAATCAATTTATTTATGCAACTTCTTTTAGATACCTATTTCTTTTTACGACAATTTTTTTTTTCACTGTAGGTAATATAATTTCAAAATCAACATAACCCTGTACATATATGATTTTGTCTCGTGTCCATGTTGGTATTTCATAATTAAAACGGTTCATTTTTTTTTTAAGTGTAAATTAAATTCAATCTTCGATTATTGGCGTCGGAGATTAAAAAATAGTAGCTTTATATACCTAACGATGAAAAAAATCTAAATTATTTTTTATGACAAATCAAATGACAGTTTTATTCCCATGACTTTATATCCTGCATTATTCTCGGAAGAAGCGTTTTATACATATGTTTAGTGTACATACTTGAATGTATATTACAAATAAGCAACCGTTGACCGATTATAACGTCTCCCTCTTTCTCATCTACCGCGAATGTAACACAAAGAGAGGTTGAAATGGCGTTCACCCCCCAAAGGGTAGGTATATTATCCAAAACAAACATAATTAATAGACAGGTGGGTGCCTACTGCCAGTTTCAGTCGAACGGTATAAACCTCATATTGGGAGAATATCACACTGCCCTAGTGTTGATATTTTCATTACATTAATATGGGTATTCCCTCAATTTGTTTACTGCCTGATAACGTGACGGTACCCACATACACACACCTTCTCGAAAAAAGTCAAAGACATCGCTCTGAATTGCCAACACAAGTAAAACAAATCAATTTTAGAGTTTGAAATAATTTTACCCGCTCTTTAATTGGGCAATATCAACCCAAAATTCAAAGTAAATTTGGAGTATGTACAGTTTGATTAGATACAAAAATACATGTAAACATCCTAACTTATCTCTACCTTCACCATTTATAAATCCAGTACATCCCTCATTATCCCGATGACCTCTCCCGCCCTGGGGACGGCGAGTTTAAATTCGACACATTAGTAGAAAGTTACAAATTTACACGCAGTAATACCTACCCTATTGACGATTGGATTTAGTCATGCAGAAAGCGTCCAACCCACAATTTGCCTAAATCGAGTTTAACATGTTTTCCCATAGATAAATTCGAGATTTATATCTGCTGAAAACATCCAAGCTCCAAGTGCAATAGATTTTTTGTATTCATTTTTTTATCAACGTACATTGCAGATATTTTACTTAAATTGAAGTTAAAAAACATTCAAACGTAGGATAACATAGGAAATACAATATATATTTTTTTTATAAATGTATTGATAGATTACAAATTACATATTTATTGATATTAAGTTTTGAAATGCCGATTACGCATATTAATGATTTTATATCGTCATATTTTCAAACGCCTTTTTCTCAGTTTCATCTTTTCGGGTTAGATCTTAGATGAATTAAATAATGTAGATACGTTACTGAAACATCGCGCCTGGTTGCGCTAAACCAAGTCGACGAGACATACCTTCGAAACACGCTTCATATAGCTATCTCTTCCGCATACCACATTCTTTGAATGGCTATCCTTTTCATACGCGGGTGAAACATTCAGTGGTGAAACATTAGTGGTGCTACATTTTTCGTAAGATTTGTATGAATATGACGTGTCTTGTATTTTATATCTATGGGTTGGATGCTTTCTGCATAACTACGCCCAATTTATCTTACATCTAGGTAGGAAGGCATGCCAACTTTTAACTAACCTGAGTTATTCCAAGAACAAAGGTAAGCAATGCAATAGCATGTATATTTGAACCTTATTTTCTGCAAGAATTCAACCATTACGTTTGAACCCTTCTTGTAGCCCAATAATCTTTCACAATTATACATAATATGGAATGCGAGCACCCTTTCGATTTCCTGAAAATTGAAAAGGCCATTACTCAAATCCCGGAATAGGCTATAATGTCCTCCGTAACGACCTGTTTATTTAAGTTGGTACGTTACCTGGATTCGTGACTCACGGGCAATGTAGCTAATTACTAGCTGACAATTCGCCCAAGAATAATTGCCCAGAATCCTTTTTGAATATGTCTTATCTTAATTATATTTTTACATTTGGGTTTCTTGGAAGTGTTACGAATTCAGCCGTCTCCTTTTCAAATGATATTAGTATGTTTATTATTAAATTAGAATTAACTCTAAGGCTTTACGCTTTTTTATTGATATTGATTATTGAAATAATATCAGTAATCTTCAATGTAAATATGAAACCGATAAAGCCAGAAACTAAAAAGAATAACGGTCGCAACCTTGGGGTAACAATGTATGAAGAGAGAGCTAATTATTTTTACCCAACCTATACAAACTTGCGATAAATCACTTTGTCCGGGTTTTTACATCGTACGCCATGAGAGAGAAAGAGACAGCAAATATAATACACCGCTTCTTTGTACTGTCGCGATGATCTTGGGCTCCTGGGTCACCGCGGGACTCTGCCCACATTTTTTATTATGCCACTTAACTTGACACAACTAACTAAACGGTTTTTTAGATTATATGCTATATTTTTGTTGATAACTATACTGTGAAAAAGTGGTTATACGAATAAACAAAAACATTATGTCGATATGTGATATGAATGGAAGTATAAATACCCTAGTTTTGGTCTTGGCAACGCCCAGGTCCGCCGAGTCAGGTAAAAATTATCAAAAACTGACTACACCGCCTTTGATAGATACCACTTTATATACTCTAAGGTCGCGACCGAGACTCGAACTCGGAACCTCTAGTCTATCCGGGAGTAACGTCACTACATACTTTATTGAAAATTATTAATATATATCATTTAATATTTTTCAATTTCTTCCGATGTAGGCTGCCATCTTTGTAATTGAATACAAAACTCTACCCGAGCACATATTGTATACCTAGATGGTGTCTTGGATAGACCATACATTTTTATTTACGGAAGATCTTATTATATGTGTTCCTTAACACTTCACTAAATAATAAAGCCGAAAATAACCGTTTTTCGTTGGCAACATATATTTTTGGACAGCTGTGTATATATTTTAAAGCTCCATAATAGCTCA
This sequence comes from Drusus annulatus, assembly GCA_022651775.1. NCBI lineage: Eukaryota > Metazoa > Arthropoda > Insecta > Trichoptera > Limnephilidae > Drusus > Drusus annulatus. Next base: position 795,704 of record JAGWCC010000370.1, on the reverse strand, counting down.
TGATAGAAATTATTGCAGGCTTAAAAAAATTCTTTGACGTGGAAATTACAGACGCAATGAGTCGTACAAATTTCATGACGCCGGTACTCACCGTTCTCGCGTTTTTCTCAGTGTGTGTGCAGTGCCTACTATGTACATTATATACTACGTATTGACGTAGAGTATTGACAACGCGTGCATAAATTAATTTTAAATGCATTATTGGCAGATAACGATCGAATCTGTATTATATTTTGAGCGATTCATCACTAATTTTGAGTGATGAGTTGATACGGCTGATTTAACTATGTCACAATCAGCAAAAATCTAGTCATTGGGGCATGGTAAGTAAAAAGCCTTGCGTTGATTTTATTTGAACAGACTATAAAGATCAAGTTTTTTATGCATTTTTCGCTTATGCATATTTGAGTATAATATACGTTGGTTTGTTTTTTGAAATCTTTTACATTTCCTCTCCAAACAAATACCCTCTTTTCGAGCGATGAAGATTCTCGTGCTATTTTTATTTTTTTAAAGAAAGACAAACATTCCCGGGTTACGAATAACCTGACAATATTTGAAAAACTCCTACTGTCATCATAAAAAGCGGAAGATGTTGCTTGTGCAATGATGGAGGACTTAGCCAGCAGGGGAATTGAACGCACGACGCCCGGGTGGGAATCCGACGCGTTTGTTCACTCAGCTACCGACCGACTATGAACCTAAAGGTCACTGGTTCCAATCTGGAAGTGATCAAATAAAAATTATTGAATGAATAAATAATGTATAACATATTTGCGGCACGTCCAAAAATGGTAGATACTCTCAGTATCGCCTTGGTGATAGATCATCATTCAGATTAGAAACGTTGCTTGAAAAAGCTTTAGCCGTGTTTGGTGTCCAGGTCTGAATAGCCAGGTACTTACCAACCTTCATCTTCCCCATCTCCTTCCCCTCCCCACAACCTTCAACCTTACAACATACCCACAGTGGGAGTGTCATAGTCCCACTGGCTTCAGAAGGTTGGGACTCTTGTGCGGTATACAACTCAAAATTCAACTCTGCCACCCTTAGATTAATATATTTTATCGATTTATATGTTTTAGTTGCTAGTTTATATTCACTTAATACTTATAATAAACATATAAGCCGATGAAATTGGGTAAATGTTAAGATGTCAATTATAAGGTATTTAGCCAATATAAATCAGAAACTAGAACCATGGCCGCTCCTGTGCAGGCGCAATTGGAGCAGTTCGCTCCAGGCGGCGAATTGCCAATGCGCTAATATTACCAAATTACAGAGCTTTTGTATGTCACTATAATTTTAAAAAATCTGTATTATCAATGGGCGGAAATCGAACACATAACTTCCCGACCCGACGTTCTATACTTGATACGAGTTGGTACCTATATTTTTGTTCGAACTAAAAATTCACAAGAGGTGGGAAAAGACATACAACTGTGCAGAAAATAGCAGTGCAAAATGAAACAATTTTTCCTGTGCCAGGCGCCGCTGCGCCATTTGACTCAGGGCCGGGCCTGACTAGAAGAAATAGAAATTGGTAGAAAAATATATTTATATTAGGGTGACATAGTAGCAATTCAGACTTTAACCCTGATCTTAGCAGTGTAACATATATGTTACTCCAACTTTGCTCTATTTTTTTTTTACATTTTTAGTAATGACTATACTTTGGAAAATCTTTTCTTAAGGATCAGAACTCAAAAATAGAAGCTTTTGGGCTTTCTAGTACAAGCAATACTACAAATGATTCATCTGTTAATTCTATACGGCTAGGTAGAAAAATGTTCGAGGTTTCCAGTGAATACAATTATTAAACAGTAATGTTTTAAATTCTTTATGAAAAGCGTACTAGGATTTTAAGTAAAACGTCCAAAAATGTCTTTACTGGTTTCAAAACTGCGTCTTTTACTGACATTTTAGTATGTTTTTCATAGAATTTAAAGGATTATAGTTGTAAAATTGTATTTACTGGAAACCTCAGACATTTTTCTAACTACCCATAATTTTTTTTCAGATACATCATTTGTAGGATTGCTCGTATTAGAATGTTAGAAAGTAACGTTTAGTGCCATTTTTGAGTGTTGACCCTTAAGCGTCTTGTCAATTGCTGATTAAAGTCTTTTATATTTTGGAAAATTAATGTCAAAGATGTCAATATTTGAGGTGTATTCGTTCCCGAGTACATGTAGACGAGAAATGGGCGCATGCATGTGGTAGAGTTGATATAGAATTTATTGTTGCAGAATAATATGTTCTGCCGAGTTGCTCGCTGAGGTACTCTGAAGTTAATATTGGGATATTATTACCCGCCAGTAATTTGCACTGGGACGATTCGTATCTAAGATATTATGCCCATCTGCCTGCTGCCTGCCAAAGATATGCGAAATTTCACAACGACTGTCCGCAGTCGGCAGTCGGCAGTCGTCAGTTAATTACCGCTGCAAGTTTAAACATTTGCATTATTGACTTTCTAAAATGAAAATGACAAAGTCGCGCGGGCTATAAACGGGCGGATGAGCCGCCGCTTGAATATTTCGGCTTTATGTCGGGTGAGTTTCTTATTTTATCGCCCGCAGAGTCGTACGCGTGACTTAAGAACGATTGAGACTAATTGTGATACAATTAATTAGGTAGATTTAATGTGATTTGCACCTCGGTTATTATAGTCCAACCACACTTTCAGGGCGGCCTTCGCTAACGTAGACCCAAACATTTGTATTTATATCCCTGTCCTTCATAATATTATTAATACCTACATAGATAAACCTACGTGTCTTATTGTTTTATTTATTAACCCCTATGTGACTGAAGAAAACCTTACCTACACCTTTTTTTAATTGATATGAAGGTTTCTTTTGCAGTATATAATTTGCTGGACCACATTTATGACGTAATACATTTCGACTCAGTTCAAGACTTGGGGAAGTGGATAGGAATTTCACCCAGTACCGTCTTTTCTTGGGGTTTTTAATTCAGTAGGTGATTAAAAATAGTATTAATGATACAGGTGATGTACTTTGAACATAACAGTACATCATATTTATTATTTAAAATAAGATAAAATGATTAATACATACAGACAAGCTTCAAGGAGTGTGTGCCAAGACAAGAGTTATATGGCGGTCCGTCCTCTCTGCCTACCCCTGCGGGGAAACGGCGTGATGGTTAGTTAGACAAGCTTCAAATTCCATATAAAACACATGAGGGTACCCGGGTACCGTTTAAGTCATCAGAAGGTGTACGTTTTACTTGGATATTCTTTATACACAGAGTTCCTAAACAATAAGTTCACTGACTAGGTTACTGGTTAGGTTGGGGTATTTCAAACTCCTTCACATTTGTTGACTATCATATTTTAACATTTGAACGGTTCCCGTCGAACGCCGATTCTCAACCCGTTCTAGCTTTTGATCAAAATATGATCAACTGACTAACAACAAAATGACCGTCATTCTTGATATCAGGAGAAAAGAGAAAAGGGTCTAGTTTTATTTACCAGACAGATTTTATATTACCTTGGTATTTTCATAGATTTATCGCGGAAAAATCTCATATTCTGTCTGTAGATAGTAATAGTTAATTATATAATGATTTGCGAGTGCAGATCTTCACCTTGGTACACTGTCGCCCGAGGCGTCAGCAGCGATGATGGATGGTCGGCATCCGCTTCTTCCACTCGACCTCTCCGAATCTCGTTATTACCCAACCCTTACCGAACAACCTTCGATTCTTCTCCAAATAACTCGAAAACGAGTTATTTCATTCAATGGGGAGAACACATTCCAAAGTGCTACAGATTTTAATATTTATTTTGTAACCAATCATTTTAAACCGACCCTAGATTCTAAGATGGTAGATGTTATCTTACAAACACACAAACTAAAAGTTCTTCACGGCTAAGTCTTCGAGGTTTCTGACTGATGAGAGCTTTTATTTTTAGAGTATTAAGTGTAAATAATACCGTATTCTGGACAGCATGAGTTTTCTGAACGCGGAAAGGTCCCTCCAAGCTCTAATTCATTGGTTTAGCTAGAAGTCTAGGAACCAATAGATATATTTTTACCCTAAAGCTTTTATGTAAGAATCCCACCTTATAGATTCCAATGTGCTTTTTTTCCAACTGTGATCCAATCAGTTTTTCAAATTTATATTCTTACTGGTATTGTTTAATTGTCCGGTACCCCGTGGTATAAGTTATTTCTAGCCAATGTGATCTTTTAGTATGTCATAGAAACAGCGTATATTTTTCAGCCTTCAACTGGAAACCAACCAGCAACTTTCTCCAGTTGGATTATTGGTAGCATGGGGCGTGATGTTTCGGGTGATATTATATCTAATATTAAATACGGATATTAGTCACATCATTGTTGCTTCACAGACATTTGATTTGAGATTTAAAAATAGCCCCAAATTATCGCCATTCTGCTTCATTTTATCATCGCGCCCATTCGTCAATAATAATAATAATAATAATTTTATTTTCATTCATTCAAAGTTTGCTTTGCAATCGAAGATAACCGGCCCATCTTCGAATAAAATTAATTTAATATCGAACGGAATTTAAAATAGATAAGGTATCTTTTCTGCCTTTACTGAGAATACTACCTACCTCCGCTGAGATAAATCATGTCTAGATAAAGTTTTATCATCGATTTTATATGTTGTTTGTTTGTTATGCACTCCTGGGAGAGTACGTTTTATTTCTTTAGATTCACGCGATGACAGGATGGATTTTATTTGATCTGATGTCATGGCAGGTGCTTTGAACTGGAGGTCGTGATATTCGAGAATGGAAAATGCCACAATCTGTAAGCCTCGTCTGAAAATACCTAGAAGTACAGTTTCACCAAGCGAGGTATCGATAAAGATGAAGTGATTGATAAATACGGAAATTCACTGAACATGAATTGCATAGATTCCAGCTAGAATTCAAACGTCATAATATCTTTAATAATTATCCATTTCGCTGCAGGGTAGACAGATTAAATAGATCTTTATTTACCTTTCTCCTTACACACTTTTATCTACTAAAATCCCCTATTGTTACAATGTTTGTCAAGTATTTGATTAGATGGATTGTTCCATGTATTTTTGGGACGTTTCCAACCAGTGGAATTATTCTCTGTATGTTTCCAAACCATCAAAAAGTCGCTTTCTTTATCTTATTCATATGCCTCAGATCAAAACTACCTTGTAGACTCTCCACCCTCCTTTGAATTAGCTACTACTGAATTTACTTCTTCATTCATTTGAATTGCTCGCACTCACCGTTATATCAATATCCTTATCAGCCCTCCCGTATCTCGCAAACACGCTCCCCAAGTGCTGAAGCTCATCCACTTGCTGCAAAGAAACCTCAATTTTACTTTAATACATTGAAAAATGTAAATTATCTCGAAATACATAAATAATTATTGCCTTTCAGAGGTATGAAATCAGGGTTGTGCGAACCGCGCGGTCAATAATAACTGCCCATCGGCTTTCGTTCTCTTACAATCGTATTCTCATTGTTCATGACCACGACCATACGAACATTCTAGCGTAATATTATGGGCGAATACGCAAATTGCGGCATTCTGCTCCTGTCGTACGCAGTGTCTAGCGGTCCAGCGCATAGTACAATCGAGAAGATCAAGCACCGTAAAGCCACGAGGGGAAACACTCTCACTGTCTGCAGTGCAGTTAACAGTGCTCCGCTGTGTTCTGCAGCCGTAGAGAAAAAAAAACATGCGAGATAATATACTGTAGTAATTTCGCGTGTTGGTCTACGATGCTAACTAGCCGTGACAAGACAGCGTATTGACAAATGCCTCTGTGATCACTGCTTGCTCTCTTGTTGTAAGGGTTACCACCTCAGAGCAATAATATACCAGGAGGGATAGCTTTGCGAAACAATGTAGTCAGGAATGTTGATTTTTTATTGAATCGAGCGTGGCTAGGACTAGGCCTAGGGTATTTTCACATCCATTCATAGCACATGTCGACATAATATTTTGTTTATTTGTATAACCTCTTTTTCACAATATTGTAATCAACAAAAAATAAAGGATATAACCTCAAAAACCGTCGAGTTATGTCCTGTTATGTCGCATAACGAAACGTAGTGGCCGAAGTCGCCGGAGACGCGGGATACGGAAAACATGCTTACATACCGAAAAGTAGTGCGATATTATGTGACAACTTGTCTTGTCTCTTTCTCTCTCATGGTTTACGACTTAAAAACCCGGAGAAAGCGATTTATTGTAAATTTGTATAGGTAAAGGGTAAAAATATTTAGCTCTCTCCATATATATTTTTAATCCAAGGTAACCACATTTTCTCAGAGTAAATGCATAAAACACGGAAATATTTCTCGCTAAACAAAAATGAATCATCACTGAATACACTTTTTCTATATGACCCAATCAACTCTTGGCTTACGACCAATGAACCGCGTGGCGGTCACTTCTCTCATTATAATTCCTTTGAAACGGTCGGCCATTTTCATCACTGTTTATTTTATTCATTCAAAACCTGTTATATTTATTTTGTTTTGTATTGAACTACACTACCCCTGCATACCCTCTGGATCTTGAAGTAACAATATATGGAGGGATAGCTAATTTGTTTTATCCAACCCATCCGAAATTGTAATAAATCACTTTTTCCGAGTTTTTACATCGTACACCATGAGAGAGAAAGAGACAACAAATTTCTTGGACCGCTTCTATATACTGTCGTAATGATCTTAAGCTGGTTATTTTCGCTGGTTAACGGCGGGACTCCGCCCACATTTTTTATTTTGCCACTAAACTTGACACAACTAAACGGTTTTTTAGGTTAGATGCTATATTTTTGTTGATAAAAATACTGTGAAAAAGTGGCTATACGAATACACAAAAACATTATGTCGATATGTGATATCAATGGATGTATAAATACCGTAGCCTTAGTCTTAGCCACGCCCATTTGCGCCGAGTCATGTTAAAATCATCAAAAACAAGTCCAAAACTGACTTCACTGGCTTTGGCTTGGGCTACCTCTTGTATACTCTAAGCTCTGGATAAATCATCTTCCGGGTCAGTGGGTTATATTCCAGGTCTGTCCTGATTATCCCGGAAAGGTTGGCAACGGTGGCAGCCCTGCTCTTAATCCATTACCCGCTCATAATCACCCTGTAGCTGGAGTTAGTTTGAGTCCATTTATCGCTTGCTATTGTTTCGCTGCTCGATTGTTTAGCACGGTTTGGCGCCCTTTTCTGTTCTCCGTCCACGCCATCTTGACTATTATTATATCTATTATTGTCACCGTTTGTTTGTTGTGCGTGACCGCTGGGAAGATGCGTGGCATTTCATAATGCGTTAAGATTGCTACAGATCGACATACTTAACTTGCAGTCGGTGGCGGCGCCAATGTAGATTTTAGGATAAGCATTATAATATAATATTTCGTCTTGATCTTTCGTTAATTCCTCTTTTGACTGCCTACAAAGCTAAGTGTGTTGAACTGTAGTTATCCTTTGTTGCTTTTATAACCCTAATTTTTAGATCTTTTTTTTATTTATTTTTTTTAAGTAAGACAAACATTCCCGGGTTACGAATAACCTGAAAATATTTGAAAAACTCCTACTGCCATCATAAAAAGCGGAAGATGTTGCCTGTGCAATGATGGAGGACTTAGCCAGCAGAGGAATTGAACGCACGACGCCCGGGTGGGAATCCGACGCGTTCTCCACTCAGCTACCGACCGGTTAATTCGTGTATCATCTTGAAATCTAATTGTATGTAGCAGCAAAAGCTCTCGAGTGAGCTCTGGCATCGTGAAATTTGCACAGATTGTCAATGCCACTATTTTCATCTCGAATTTCCATCATAAGCCATGAAACTTTTCGATGTACAATTGACTGTCGAAATTAGGACATTCCCTGGTTACGAATAATCTCACAATATTTGAATTCCTCATATCATCATAATAAGCGGAAAATGTGGCTTGTGCAATGATGGAGAACTTAGCTAGCACAGTATTGAACTTGCGACGCCTGGGTGGGAACTGGGAACAAGACGCTTTGGACCACTCGGCTGCTAACCGAATATTTAACTTGGAAAATTTGGACCACTCGGCTAAAATTCGTAACTTTCTATAGGTAGAGCCTTGAAGTAACAATATATGGAGGGAAAGCTAATTATTTTTACCCAACCTTCACAAACTTGCGATAAATCACTTTCTCCGGGTTTTTACGTAGTACACCATGAGAGAGAAAGAGACAACAAATTTTATAGGCCGCTTCTATATATTGTCGCAATGATCTCTAGCTCCTGGTTCACCGCGGGACTCCGCCCACATTTTCTATTATGCCACTAAACTTGACACACTAAACGGTTTTTAAGGTTAGATGCTATATTTTTGTTGATAAAAATACTGTAAAAAAGTGGCTATACGAATAAACAAAAACATTATGTCGATATGCGATATGAATGGATGTATAAATACCGTAGCCTTAGTATTAGCCACGCCCAGGTGCGCCGAGTCAGGTTAAAATCATCAAAAACAAGTCAAAAACTGACTTCACTGCCTTGGATAGATACTACTCTATGTACTCTAAGGGTATAGCATTTAAATCGAATCATAAAATCATTTTAGTTGTCCCCGTTGAACGTCAATTCTCGGCCCGCTTTAGCGTTTGAACAAATTGTGATCATATTGTTACGCTTGTCAGCTGATCAAAATCGGCGTTTATGTAAAAAAAAAAAAACGAAACCGCGTTAATCATTGCATTACGCGACGAAAGTTTGAAACAACCCGCGCTAAATGTTCTTCTTTGAGATCAATGAACGAATGTTTTTTTCTGAACTGTAGTACCCACCGGCATAGTTCAATGATCAAGTATTGGAACAGCCGATCGGTATAGTGTCCATAAATCACGTTTTCTACACATTGAAATATCAATTCGAATCCGCGATGACAAATTTAACAAAACTGCAGACCACCTCGGAGAGTGCATCGATCGTCGGTAGTGACAGAATGGCGCCGGTTGCACTTTTGAATTCTACGTCAGCTAAACAAATGCGCAACGCCAATATTCTTTGCACAGATATTTTTCTCGATCTAAAATCGCAGCATTTTTAAAATTTTTTATGTGTTACGGGGTGAATGGATTTTACCACGGAACAGATTATCCAAACTATACCGATTTCAAATAAAACTGATGTTGTCAGCTTACATTAGACCTTCGACCCCTAAGACCTAGACAGGCCGGTAAATGTGATTATCTGCTCAAGAAATAATTTCGATGTATTAGAAAATGTTTGATCAATTTCACCAGGAGTAAGGTAAAAAATTGAGCTTCGGGCACACAGACACCCCCACTACACACTTTTGCCGTTTTTATCTATTCAGAGAATTTTACTATTTTTTACAAATGTATTCTCGATGATGGCATTCTATGAAATGTATCTAGGGTGGTAGATATCTACAGGTACTCTCACTAACGCCCTGGTGAAAAGTCAATATTTTATTCGAAACGTTGCTACGGCTTTAGACGTGTTTAGTGACCAAATCTGAATAGCCAAGTCCTTCCCAATCTTCTTGTTTTCCGTGTTCTCCCCCTCCCCACACTTTTCTGTTTCACAAAATACCCACTATCACAGAGTGGTAGATACTTTAAGTATCGTCCTGGTGAAAGACCACCATTCAGAATCGAAACGTTGCTTGAAACGGCTTAAGCCGTGTTTGGTGATCAGATCTGAATATCCAGGTACTTCCTAACCTTCCTTTTCTCCATCTCCTTCCCCTCCCCACTACCTTCAGCCTCACGACATACCCCAATTGGGTATGCTATAGTCCCACTGGCTCTAGACGGTTGGAAGCAGTTGAGACTCTTGTGCGGTATTCACTTTAAAAAATATAAATTTGGGACTCGAGACAAGAGTCTTAACTGCCCGGAGCCAGTAGCATCCCCGTTTGGGGTATGTTTTGATGTTAAATGGAGTGAGCCTCACAACATGCCATAGTCCCACTGGCTCCAGACGGTTGGAAGCAGTTGAAGCTCTTGTGCGGTACATAAAATATGACTCAAATTTATAGAAATCAAAATGATGAAATCCGTCGATCAAGCCTGTTCCCGAAACGAGAAATCTCAGTCGAGCAGACTTTATACGTCCACATCTTTGTCTCCCAACTCATTACACTTGCGCACTGCATACCGCGGGTACTGCGCGCTCTGTGTACTGTCAACATCGGCTGGATGCGTTCGCCGTACCACCGCAATTGTCTCGGCTCTACCATTCTTCTCGGAAGAGGACAAAGCGGCGTGCGGCAGGTGGCCGATGTATGGATATCGGCGCAAACACCTGAGATCAAATATTTGAAGAATCATCCGTCTAGAGTTCTGTGCTCCTGTTTAGATCGAGGGAAAATAGATTAAGATCGAGACCAGAATTGAGCATGAAATCATCGTAACATTCTGTAGGTCCCGAAGACTGCGAATTGCTGACAATGTGGAAAGAATGCCAGATGACAGGACAACGTCATGACCAAGTGGATGCCCTAGTAGAAGCGATCAAGAGGTGGACAATGCATTGAAATCTCAGACCTTCCAAATACCAAGCTTTGGATGCCAGACAAAGTTTACATTTAAAATTTAGACCTTCTAAAGACCAAGCTTTGGATACTAGACAATTTTCGCATTGAAAGCTCGGACTTTCCAAATACCAAACTTTGGATGCCATACAATTTTTGCATTGAAAGCTCGGACTTTCCAAATACCAAGCTTTGGATGCCAGACAATTTTGCATGGAAAGCCCAGACGTTCTAAAGACCAAGCTTTGGATGCCAGACAAGTTTTGCATTTAAAATTCAGACCTTCCAAATACCAAGCTTTGGATGCCAGACAACTTTGCATTGAAAGCTCAGAACTTCTAAAGACTCTCTTTTGATGCCAGACAGAATTTGCATTGTGTTAAAATTCGAAAATTATTCCAAATATGCGATTAGTGAAGAGGGTGACGTCGCGAAAGTAGGGAGAAACGCGCCAAATGCAAGACTGTCTAGAAATAGCTCGATGGCAAACATCAATCTATAGAACCTGAATTTGCATTCTCAGTGGAAGGCAAACACAACAACCGCTTCCTGTACTGTGCAAGTACAAGTCACAAAAAGAGCAAACACCAAATCTAGACTAAGTCTTAGTATTGCATACTGCATTACGCTTTCCAAAAAGATGTGACATCTCCTCACAATGGACGGCAAGAAACCGTGCATTACGTAACACCTTTAATCAGTCATGTTTCGTGGTAGCCGTAACAATACCTACAGTCAGTCAGTCAGTATAGAATGCACAGTTTGTTGGTCGGTTCGGTGGCGAGTGTCGAAAACACGCGGCATCTCTCGGCCAAGACAAAAGCGCCAGTATTTGATTTCAGCTCAGAGCAAACAATGACATTTTTCTCAGACAATAGATGCCGTACCGCAGTTTGTCTGCTCTCGTTTCCTGCGATCGTATTTGAGAACAAAAGTATCCCCCGCCGATGTCACAGTGTGCCGCGCTCAAATATTGATGGACTGAGCTACACGAAGCTGAGAGATGCGACTTGGCATATCTCATTATCCGCTGTAGGGAAGGGTCCAACAGAACCACTGTTACTTGCAAGTGCACAAAGGTGGCAATCGCTAAAGCTTTCGAGTCAAAGCGGTGAAGGGTAAAATAAGATTAAACTAAATACGTATGGTACACGCAAAAGCATGACCTGGTGATGGAGTCATTGCCATCCTCCGTGGACGAACTGCTAAGATCCTCGGCTCCGGATTCTAAAACGCGGGATCGAAACCCGGGGTGCACAAATACATTTCATTTTTGTGCGTTTTTTCAAATAAGTAATATAAAATAATGTATAGTATGTTTGCGGCACGCTCCTGATTGGTAGATGGTAGATACTCTCAGTATCGCCCTGGTGAAATACCACAATTTAGAATCGAAACGTTACTCTGAGTTTCCTAAAACGGGAAAATCTTCCTAGTATGACAGTCAATTTTATTTTAAATGTACCCATTGGGTAATGCTTTCTTTTCTAAATAATTTACTTTAATCGTGTTTGGTAATCAGATCTGAATAGCCAGATGCTTCCCTGCCTTCCTCTTCCCCATCTACTTGCGCTCCTCACTCTCATACCCACAACATACCCCAGTTGGGATGCTGTAGTCCCACTAGGTCCTGGTCAGTTGGAACTCTTGCGCGGTATTCGCATAAAAAGATATATTTTGTAATTTGATTTAGAATTTAAGATGTAAAAAACGCCACCGAAACGCTATGTATGCGCAAAAGTGATCAATCAATTTAGAAATGCAATCTGGTCAAGATGTCTGTTGGACCACATGCGACGAATTCGACGTCGCTGCATTTTGATCTATGCGCTAGGAATCAACACCAGAAGATGATGCGCTAGCATTTTAGGTAAAACACGTGCAATTATCAGAATCAAACCGCTTTTCGGCTGAAGTAGACCACTTTTTCTAGTCCAACCGCCCCGGCAAAGTAAGGAATCACCAGTGGCGTGCACAGAGTTTTTGATCAAGGTAGGCAGTAGGAAAAACTTGATAATAGACATAGGTACCAACAAACGCCACTGATTGCTATTGGATTTATTCTGTATGAGCACTTCCTCAAGAACTAACAAAGAAACTAACACAAACGACCCACTTGAACGCGCACCAACTCACAGCATACATATTTTGTGTAGTCTAGTTTACTTTCAACCTTCCTCTTCCCCATCTCCTTCCCTTCCCTACTACCTTCAGCTTCACAACATATCCCAATAAGGGATGCTAAAGTCTCACTGGCTCTAGACGGTTGGGAGCAATTGGAACTCTTGTGCGGTATTCACTATATATATATATTTTTTAATTGTGTAGTCTAGTGAACATATAATAATCTATTCTGACGTTGACGGCGTTTGAGCATATGTAGTAACTGCTTTTGACACGTTATAGTAGGAAGGTCGGTGGGGCGCTCGCGGCGGTGCGTTTACCTAAAGCGCGTATTTTTGTAAGTGTAGATTTATTTTTACAATATTTCATATTATTTAATCCAATATTTTACATATTTTTATGCGAGTACGGCAGAGTAGGCAGTGCTTATGTGCCTTTGTGGTGTGCACGCCTCTGGGAATCGCCGACCACCGTCATCGGTGGCATGTGGTAGTGACGAGTCTGGATATCGACAGTGTGTCGATCCGCCAATATTGAAAAGTGACGATCAGCGATCCGGGCGGATGTCGATTCAGCACAACTCAAAGTTCAATTATTTATTATCGACCATCGCAAATCGGCGGATGCGCCTAGACGTTCTGTGGATATTTTGAAATGTTTCATTTGATTTGACTCATCGAAATTCGGAAACTTTTTGTGACTCGTGCTATTTTAAATATAGCTATTTAGGGCTATACAATGATAAAAATAAAGTGTAATTAATTAGTACATGCGTAATAACAATAACATTTGTTTATATCTTATCATATTATAGATTTTGTAATTTGATTACTGAACGGCGCTGCAAAAAAAAATATTTTTTTCAATGATACATAGTACCTGTATCTTCTGATTTTGTCTATATATTATAATATAGACATATACATTTGTTTTAAACCAATGTATTTTTATTTATTTTTTCGAAGGAAGCAAACACTTGGGGGGTGTGACATTGTATATTAAATAAAACAATAAACTTTGTAAAACACCACTTCATTTGAGTTAACCGCCAACCAGGTTTCGCTTTTCTCAAGCTTCGTCAGGGCTTTTACATCAGCAATTGATGTAAAAGCCCTGACGAAGCTTGAGAAAAGCGAAACCTGGTCGACGGTTAGCTCAAATAAAGTGGTGTTATACAAAGTTTATTGTTTTATTTAACATACAGTGTCTTTTAATATATATGCTTGATCGGTTTTGGAAGTACGCTTCCATCATTTGGTCAATATTAAAACTTTAAAATATCTTATTAAAGGTAAGAATCAACTTTAAAGCATTAATGCTTATTTTTTTAAATATTTAAATAATATCAATAATCAATCTTTTACGAGTAAACTACTACTACCGGATAGAGTACAGGATCCGAGTTCGTGTCTCGGTTGTGACCATTGTCTTTTTATTTTATAGCTTTTTCTGTTTCATATTTGTGTTGTTATTATTTTACATTCCACACAGGAGGCCCTGAGGGAAATACTTATAAGGGACCATGTTATATTTGAGGATGCTGTGTGGGGGATATTTTTGAGTAAAGGAAGGAGTGAACCTGGGTCTTGAAGAGGCCCGTGTTGTAGGAGGAAGGAAACACAGAGGCCGGTAAATCATCTCGCAGCCGAGCTGTTGAACACAAGAACGAGCCTTAGAAATAAAACAGTGTCGAAATTCTCGAATCGTGAGCTTTGGGGTCTTGAAATTTGCGCAGATTTTTTGTCTCCTGTCTTCATCGTGAACTGTGAAGGTTTAGGTCAGCTGTCAAAAATAAGTCAATACGCTATGTTGTTTGCCCCATATTTTTCAATCGTTCGATAAGAAAATATATTTCGGAAAAGGTTTTTTGAATTTCGGGCGAAACCGCTAGAACTGTTACATATACGAAACTGCACAATAATAAATAAAAAACTCTATCTGAATTTTTGTCTTTTTTTATGGTATTTTACAATAATATTTCTCAGTAGGTACCTACGCCCGAGTCATAACGTCTCCCTCGCGTCACTGGAAAACATTAGAGTTGTCCAAACGAGAAATCGACATTAATTCAAATACCGATCGATCGTCATTTGTCCGGTGTCGTCTTGCGTCTGCTGGAATCTGATCATTGCTGTTCTCGGTATTTATAATAGCGATCCGTAATAGTGATGTTTTAATATCGATCTTGGGATTCCGATGTCAATCGTTACGTCCACCGATCGCCTCTCGCAGATCGATGAAATGCTCCTAATGGAGTTTAGCTTGCGCGCGCAATTATGTCAGAGATAGTAAACGCGTTAATCTGACCACCGACTGACTAATAAAATGATGTAATTTTCTTATGCGATATTTTCAAACTTGGAACTGATGTTAAAAAATGCATCAAATTAAAAAAGAACCTTTTCAAATCCAAACAAGCGATTAAGTACCTACCTATAAAATATCTACGAGATGATTTTTCTCTGTATTTGAAATGTGCGAATGAAGTAAAAAAACATTTAAAGAAATGAAAAAATAACTTTATTTAAGACCCACAGATATAATTTTATTTTTTATGACCGACCGGTTTCGCTTAGCCTAATTATCATCGGGGTATAAAATTAAACTGATGATTAGACTAAGCGAAACCGGTCGGTCATAAAAATTAAAATAATATACGTGGTCTTACACAGAGTTATTTTTTTTCATTTCTTTAAATATGTCAAACCACAAAGTGATTGCTTTCTACGAAAAAAATTCTACGCTATTTTTTACAGCTAACATTTAGTATTTATTTATTTTTTACATTTTCTGTCATATTTGGCACTACATCCAATATGGCGAATAAATACAATATTCCCAAATTTGTTACACTATGCATTAAAGGTATACCAACCACACCGAGGAGTAGTAACCGCTTTGAAAGAAGTACTTCTTTTGGCAGCAGTCCCTACTTCATTCATTGAACAAATACTTCAATTGAAGTTGGTAGTTCATTTTAGCGTCCACTCATTTCTTTAACTTCATTCAATTCATTTCATTGAACAAATACTGCAATGGAAGTTAGATTAGAAATAACTACTTCAATTTGCAGCAGTACAGTTGTGAAGTCGAACTTCAAAGCCTATAAAGAAGTACTTCAATTGAAGTCCGACTTCAGAGTACTTGGATCTAAATGAACGTGATTTTTTGGGAGCTCTTTTCGTACTTTTTATTTTGGCGAGGAACCGGTTCCAGTTCTTTTCAATTTGAAATCTCTGCCGACTAGTACGTGTTTTTTTTTGCGAGGAACCTGTTCCACGACGTGTTTTTTTCGGCGAGGAACCGGTTCCAAAAAGAACTAAACAAATCTCTTTTTTGTGAGGTCGACTTCAATTGAAGTGTTCACTGCGAAGGATTCATTTTAAAGAACCAGTAATTCGTGAAGCATTCACAAAACATTGAAGTTTTTCCCAACGCTAGCAGTAACGATATAAATAATGAAATAAAAATAACGCCGATTAATAAACCCGGCCCGCCAGAAGACCGCCGCCCAGTTTTTCCTCGGCGAGATAGCAGCTGACAGATCGTCTGATAAATCAATAAAACATTATTTTCGTGTCGATGAAGATTACCATTTGGTGATTCGTTGTTTTTGTCAACAGCGTGTTGCGAAATTTCATTTGAATTCAATACACCTCCGTGGCGGCCACGTGGTTTGATCAATCCACGTGAATCAATCTAATTCGGGTGTATTGTTATCGCGATCGGTCGATCTATCGATGGCCTTTCTTATTATCAAACGCACACATCGTGGACGATGCGATCCTTCGGCGGTCTCCTGCTGTCTCCCTTTAGTTCGCCTCCACACAGTGTTGAACCCTTACCCCCTTACTTATAAACGAGGTGTAAATGTTACGCGTGTTATAAGGTCGGAATAGCGATGAACTTGCTTTAAAACCACGGCTTATCTGTCTAATTTAATGGCCTACGTCCGGTGTAACTAAACCAACACTAAGTCGGCGCTAAATCTAATAAGTAAGACGGTTAGAGTATAAAGAGTGGTATCTACCTAAGGCAGTGTAGTCAGTTTTTGCTGATCTTAAACTGACTCGGCACACCTGGGCGTGGCTAAGACTAAGGCTAGGACATTTAAACATACATTCATATCACATATCGGCACAATGTTTTTGTTTATTCGTATAACCACTTTTTCACAGTATTGATATCAACAAAAATATAGCAGCTAACCTAAAAAACCGTTTAGTTGTGTCAAGTTTAGTGGCGTAATAAAAATGTGGGCGGAGTCTCGCGGTGACCCAGGAGCCCAAGATCATCGCGACAGTACATAGAAGCGGTGTATTATATTTGTTGTCTCTTTCTCTCTCATGGTGTACGACTTAAAAACCCGGAGAAAGTGATTTATCGCAAGTTTGAATAGGTAGGGTAAAAATAATTAGCTCTCGCTCCATATATTGTTACTTCAAGGCTCCAACCCTTCCTTTTTCATAAGTTTTGGCGTCCTGTCACCCGACATTCTTTCCACGTGTCAATCTTATTGCAGTCTTTCATTAATTTTGATTGTCAGTTCATAGTTCATTGGTCCATTTTTAGTGTAGTTTCAAAGTATTCTACATTCAAAGCGTCCTTTAGGTGATATTTCGCAAAAATCGCGTTATATAAATTAGTCAAGCATTATTAAGTATTGAAGGCTGCTAATTCCACCAATTGCTGCAATTCAGGCACTATCTCTCACGACTGGTATTATTTTAGTTTTATAAATGAGCACTTTTTTTTTACCCTAGTGTTTTCGACCCCCGGTAGTCACGTAGGCGTAGGAATGAAAGCATCTACTTCCGACAAATCAGCGTATATCATATAATCATGGTGATATTTTCTTATTCCCCGATAGAGAGAGGCTATGTGTGGTTAATAAGTCCCGCTGATTAAAGCGCGTGTTACGAAACGTTTCGCCTTCATTTATAATAATATTTGAAGGATGTCGCAGTGATAAGATAAAGCCATTCAATATATATACAATTATTATTTTTTATTTACGTTTGTTTATCGGGCGAGACCGTCTACTTATACTACCTACTATTACTATGTGTTTCATTTCTGGAGAGAATGCCTTTACCGAGGTGACCTAGTCTAACCTAACCTAACCTAACCTAACCTAACCTCCCTTGTACCTCGCTTTATATTGAATACTAGCTTTACTTCTCAAGGTCTACGCTCTAGTTTCAACAAGGTTTTTTCCTGTTGTTCAATTGCTAAATTTGTAACAAACAATGCGGCGTCCATAGACATAAAATACAAGACACGTCATATTCGTACGAATCTTACGAAAAATGTAGCACCACTAATGTTGCACCACTAAATGTTTCACCCGCGTATGAAAAGGATAGCCATTCAAAGAATATGTGTGTGCGGAAGAGATAGCTATATGAAGCGTGTTTCGAAGGTATGTTTCGTTGAGTTGGTTAAGTGCAACCAGGCGCGTTGTCTCAGTAACGTATCTACATTATTTAATTCATCTAAGGCGGCGTCTTTTCTTATTTTTTACAGTCAAATGTATATTTCGAAGCATCGTAGTTTTTATTTTATTTTAAATATGAATACCACACAAGTGTCCCGACAGCCCAGAGCCAGTGGGACTGTGACATCCTATTTGAGATGCTGTGATATTGAAGGGAGCAGGTAGAGGAAGGAGATAGGAAATATAAGTTTTTAAATAATTGACTATTCAGATCTGGTAACTAAACCAAGCTAAAGCCATTTCCGACAACGTTTCGATTATGTGTGGTGGTCTTTTACCAGGGCGATACTTAGAGCATCTACCACATTCATCACAATACTAATTATGGGTATAATTCTCCAATGTCCAGAATGTCAAGACTTGTTAACTCGAGCCATGGTCTTGAAATTTTTGGTAGCAGTCCAAATGATTGTCATTCTTTACGACTCTACCAAAACTTTGACTAGACCGTGGCTTGAATGTTCTCTCTTATGTTTATTTTGCCCTATTTTTGTCATCGCTTCATTTATTATTATGTACTTGTATATGCTATTCCTTCTCTGTTGCTCTTTTTTCCATTTCGTGTTTTATATGTATTTTTTGTAATTGGACTTTAGTCCGTTAATTTATAAATAAATTCATGGCAGAATATGGATAAAAATGGTCGCATGCCATGTTATGACGTCACATTCAGTTTTTGTTTAGGTTTTGTCTGACCACTTGTTTGTTTCGTGTCTCCCTCAGGTGAAGAAGTGACGAACGCCGGGAGAAAGAGTCGATAGCGACCAGGAGACCAGGAGACATGCAGGATATGTCGGGAGTGGTCACGGAACCGGCCAGCTCACCGCCCAGGACCTTCACCACAGGTCAGTAGAGCCACGATCACTTGAACCGTCATACGACATACATACATTGCATGCTTGGAGTCACAATGTATGGAGAGAGAGCTAATTATTTTTAGCCAACCTATACAAACTTGCGATAAATCACTTTCTCCGGGTTTTTACGTCGCACACCATGGAGACAAAGAGACAACAAATATAATACACCGCTTCTATGTACTGTCGCGATGATCTTGGGCTCCTGGGCCACCGCGGGACTCCGCCCACATTTTTTATTATGCCACTAAACTTGACACAACTAAACGGTTTTTTAGATTAAATGCTATATTTTTGTTGAAAACAATACTGTGAAAATGTGATCATACGTATAAACAAAAACATTATGTCGATATGTGCTATGAATGGATGTTTAAATACCCTAGCCTTAATCTTAGCCACGCCCAGGTCTGCCGATTCCGGTAAAAATTATCAAAAACTGACTGCACAAACGTTCTTTCCTTTCTGCCTTGGATATATACTACTCTATATACTCTAAGATTATGTGTAATTAACATATAATTATAGATTAGAAAGAGAACGATTTTTGCTAATTTACACAAGACCTTTCTACTACAAGGCTCCAGACAGGCCAATGAAATTATTCTGCTCTAGAAATAATTTGAAGTAAGGGAAAATTGACCTTACTTTGGGCTTACGGATATACCATGCCCACAGCACAATAGCAAATAGCACGTGTTTTTTTCCTCGTCGAAAAAAATATTTTTATAAATGTCATCAAGATGTCACCGCGTGTAGTCATCCACGTGTCCTTCATATTAAATAAATCTCATTATAATACGATAGAATTTATATTAAGTGGACACAGTACTCTAGAAAGGTAAAAACTAATGGACGGAGTCTTAAAGAACAAACTCATTTGCGTTTGCGTTCGTATCCTATTTTATATTGTGTATTATTAAATTGCGGAAATATACACAGACCCTTTATATATTAGAAGGAGCAGTAAAAATATTAATTATCGTTAGGCAACAGATTCCACGTGTTTATCGGCCCACTGTCAAGCGACGCTGAACCATAAACGGCATAAGTCCACAAAATGCGGTATGAAAAACTTGTGTTACCTGCAAGGAGTATATGAGAGGTATAGGGTTAAGTTTGCTTTAGCAGGCTTAGAAGATCTTCCTGATGAGTAAATTTTAAGTAATTCCGATGAACATATTAATATAATCTCAAACGTTTTTAGAGGAATCTCTTAGAAAGTAAATAATTCATCGTATAGAAAAATAAAAACTAGTTAGGTTACCGTTTATGTTATTGCTGAAAAACGATTTGGAAATTGTGAATGCGAATAACGAGTGATTGATTCAAAATTTATATTTTTGTATGGTGATGCACTGCATGAATTTTTCAGAAATCCGTGCAGTGCACCACCAAAACTGAAAAATCCTAAAAATCTTCATACAAAAACAAAAAAATTAAAATCTTGAAAAAAAAAACCCTTTTTTTAACGGCCCGTTTCAGCATTTGATCAAATTATGATCAGGTGTCAAGCATAACGGCATGACCGTTATGTTATCACTGAGGCCTCTCACCTAAACACAGTCGATATGTAAATCTCGGGCAAACCCTACCGTTTTTTTAGTGCTGTGTACTCTTAATGTCAACGCATTAGATATTCTCGCCCTGTCTCCGCTCCGCCCAAATAATGGGAGTCAAACAGCCGCTGGGAGAAAGTCGGACATTGAGGAATGTAGAAATGTGGACATCTCTCTTTCTCTTCGGAATCTGATAGCCCTGTCGCATCTCCTCTCGCACTAGACTCGATACGTTACTGGAATGTATCGCGAGAAGTAGATACGTATTGTTAATATTTAATATTAATATATTATAACAATGTACCTACTTATTTACTATCGACCAATAATTAACTATGAATAATTTAAAGTTATGAAAAAATAACTTTATATAAGACAATTTTTTTCAAAAGTAAATAATCGAAGAACACACAAAAACGTGACTAACCTTTCCAGTTGTCAAAAACAAACCACTAATCCAAAATGACTGATAATGCTAACATATGATAAACATATGTGTGCCAACATAACAAAAAAAAACGATAATCGAATGTACACAGCCCGCGAAAATTCAAAATTCACCTTTTCTTTTGAACAGGTCTCGTACATCTAATAATAAATATAATATAAGATTTCGCTTTTCACCGTTCTTCTCATGAGCAGACTTTGACATTATCTGTTCAGTGGATATATCTGAAAAAAAAACGGCCAATGGCGCTTCTAAATATGGCATAAAATTATTTTGTTTACTACCCGGTTTCGCCCGAAATTTCAACACATTTATTTTTCTTATTTACTGATTGAAAATATCAAACGAGCAATATGGCTCGTGTCACTATTTTTTAACAGCTTTTTACGTATATTTCAAGGTCCATGGCTTTTACTTTAAATTGTTTTAAAAGAGCTGAAAATAGTTGCAATAAACTTAAATTCGATGCAGAAAACCCCCCACACAGCATCCCCAAAGATGACACAGACCCTGAGTGAAATTATTCCCCTCAAGGCCTCCTGTGTGGAGTTAATGTAAAAATAATTAAAAAGATGTGCAAATTTCATGACGTCAGAGCTCATCCTGTGCATTTTTTTACTGCGGAAACTGTCTGAACGAACAGATTCTATGCTTTATAGTTAGGATAAAGAAAAAAAAAAGTTTCACGTAGATGAAACATTTTTTAAACATGAGATATTTATTGTTGTTAAATAAATACCCACCTGTATTAATAACGGCAAAAAATTATGCGGAGAAAAATTATAACACTTAATTTTTTACATTTTCGTAGAAAGCAATCACTTTGTAGTTTGACTTCTTTTATGAAAATTAAATAATAACTTCGTATAAGACCACAGATTTTATTTTAATTTTTATGACCGACCGGTTTCGCTTAGAAAATTAAAATAAATATAAAGTTACTATTTCATTTTCATCATTTGGTTGAATCAAGTTCGAAAACGGTTTATATATTCTAATTAATATTTGCATTTATATTTTCTATTAAAGTGTCACGGACTCTTAAAAAATACGACTTGCTTCGTATGAAATTCTGCACCCGTAAATTTCTCGGCGAATGTCCACGGGACAAAAGATGAGATATTCAAATTTTGACACCGGTCATCGGACGTCGGACGGTCGGGCTCTCTCGTCACATTCCAAGCGCTCCGATTATTAATTAACGGTTCGGGATATACGTGAGAGCATGCCCCGGCGTGCTTAGTACGTAGATTAGGTCGATCAGGATGTGATGCGATGACATCTCAATACATTGGCTGAATTAGTAGCTAAGTGGTACGACCTGACGTACTAAAAATAATTACAATATACAACTCCACTATTGCTCCACATCTTTACTACTGTTCAACGATTCTTTTCTTGTATAACGACAAAGAACAAAACAGGTTTCAAATTCTCCAAAATAGAGCAATGAGAATTATACTTAGGCGAAATAGATACTCAAAAGTAACTAAAATGTCAGAGGAACTAAATTGGCTAACAGTAAAACAGATGCTAACATTAAACATGTTGATGTTTATACATAAAATGAAGAACAACTTGTTACCAAAATATTTTTCTGACAAAATTATCTACAATGTTGATATTCACAAATATAATACAAGGACATGCAAAGAAATTAGACGACCAGAAAAAAATAAAGCAAACACACAATAGCTTACTATAATAAAGGGATGAAATTTTATAATGCGCTGCCGGAAACCATCAAAATTATGCTAACTAACTAACTAACCATCACGCCCTTTCCCCGCAGGGGTAGGTAGAAAGGACGGACCGCCATACAACTCTGTCTTGGCACACACTTCTTGCTTCATTTACATTCATACATCGTCTCATACATACTCTTCTGTTATTCTGACTCTTCACATGACCCGATTCAAGTATTTGATTTACTTGATCGTGCCATGTCTTTCTCGGGCGTCCTCGACTTCTTCTTCCATTCACTTTCGCATCATATATTCTTTTCACACTCCTTTCTTCGTTCATTCGCTCTACATGCCCAAACCATCTAAGCAGATGATTTAAAATGCATATAAATCGAAATAATAGGTAGTATATAAGTTAAAATATTACAAAGATAAAAAGAAAATGAAATAATTAGCTACTTGTAAACTTGAATGTACAAAGTAACTAATATAAAATAAATAAAACTAAAAACTAAAACACAAGTCTAAATGGGTCCATTCTACGTCAGAATGGTTTAGCTTAATTAGTACTTAAGAAGTGGTATGACGTACTAAAATACAAATCAAAATAGGTCAACTCTACCTCAGAATGGTTTATAGCTCCTATGTCGAATGCGAAATGTAGTTTTTTTTCTTCGTTTTTTAACCGTATTAGTAGCTACGTAGTAAGACATACAAAAATATAACTCAAAATAAGTCCATTCTACGTCAGAATGGTTAATTGTTTATTGCTGAAATTTCAATTTCCAATAGATAAAACAACTGGTTTTTGGTACAATTATGAATGTAGTTGGTTTTTTTAAATTAAAATTAAGTTATTAAAGCATTATGCTAATTAAATTTAACCAACCAAAAATATGAAGTCACGACCGAATTTTGAATTTGGTACCTCTTTTCTTTTCGGGAGTAACGTCCTCTTTCAATTGAGCTACAGAAACCGTTTTAGAAACCGTCATTTTTATCAATCTCATATTTTTTTGAAAATTACAAAAAAAAATCCCGATTTCTTCCGATCTAATCTTTAAAATTCGTGATATCGTTTTAATCATTAATATCAAAATAAAGCATAAAGCTTCAATATTAAATTTACAGACACAATTTTATAGACTTCTCAAGAAAAATGACACTTCCCTTTGTCTTTTCCCAGTAGTGGCTTATAATTTTAACGGATATCCTACGAGTCTAGGTTTATACAAAACAAACAAAAAATTCTTATTTCTGATTACACATTTATTTTTTATGGTCACCGGGGAGTATTGGATAGATAACTTTTTCTTTTAAATCTACAAGAACACGATCAATCGCTTTGTAGGTTAGGTTGTGTTGTTTTTAATATTACCACTTGTTACAGTATACCGAACCTAAGGAATAGATATTTTTTAAACATATTTAAACACCAGTTTTTTTACGAATCCGTGCTAATATTTAGCTTTTACGAGTAGATATTATAATTAAATTTCTGAAGGCAATATTTTAATGTGTATATTGAGTTATAGAATATGAGAATATTTGCCAAAGTTGCTTCTAAAAACATGAAAAATATTTTTATTTTTTTCTAGGCTTTTTTTTATAATTTAAAACAAAATAAAATTTAAAAACTTTGAAGCGTACTAGATATTTGTCAAGTTTCTTTTAATACAAATAATCGAATAATTGAAATGCCAGCTATCTTCCATCGCGGAGGTATTTCAAATATCAACCGAGATTTTATAGATGTTTGCGTCATAAACCGTCGTGTTGAAATATTGAAGGTTTTGTTATCAGGCCATTTCCTCTTAGATGTGTCACTTTGCTTACAACATCATTCTCTCGAACACACACGCATATGCCGACTACCACATATTATATTTAATAAATCATTTCTTATTGAACTGGTCGATTTGTAGTTATTTCAATATATATATATTACTTCAATTGAATCGAATTCGGTAGAACATATTTTTTAAATTAAATCAACTGCTGACATCTAGCGTTTGGTAGCAAAAGCTCTCGGAAGATTTATATTTTCAGATGAAAAGTAATTACTTTGTTCATTTGACTGTTACAGTATGGATATTATTATAGAATATTATTTTATTTAATTTATTTTTATATTAAATCTAGGTAGTTTATACCACCCGGCTTTTCAAAAAAAATTGAGTCAAACCAACTTTTTTAACCCATTTCCAAATCATTTCGAATCGAACTTTTTTTTTACATTTCCGGGTTACGAATAACCTGACAATATTTGAAAAACTCCTACTGCCATAAAAATAAGCAGAAGATGTTGCTTGTGCAATGATGGAGGACTTAGCTAGCAGAAGAATTGAACGCAAGACGCCCAGGTGGGAATCCGACGCGTTTGTCCACTCAGCTACTAACCGGTCGATAATTAAAAATGCAATATTTTCAAAAAGTTTCTGCGGCTTTTAAAATACGATTGAAAAGTTTAAAAAAAATAATCCTTCCGTAACCAAAAAAACATAATTCAAGCGGCTCATTGGTCACATTAAATTTTATTTAAAATCGTGAATTTAAAATCTGAACAGCCAGGTACTTCCCTAACCACTCTCCTCAGCCTCAAAACACACCCCGAGTTGGACGTTAGTGGAGTTTTGTCTTGATTATCTCGTTGTAACCAACCACGCTTAGTTCAAGACCGAACATGCGCAGAGAATAAGGGGAATCGAGCAGGATGCATTGACGATGACGCAGTTTGGTAACAGGGATATGGCGGACGGCCGAACAGACTGACTGATTCCCACAAAGAGTGGTGATATTCCGGGAAAGCCCCCGCCAGACCGGGTGGGCGGGTATCTCTACTCCCGCCCATCGTGCGTCAGACCCTCGGCAAGACGGGGCGGTGTGGGGGGGAGGGGTGCCCACGGGACGGTGTCGTCACCCTGACTGGTCTGATTGCATATGGACAATACACTGAATATATATGTTATTTTTATTATTAGTAGTAGATGTCGTACAGTTGAGGATCACGCCATTTTTTGTGGTCATATCCACATTGTCATTGTTAATTTACGTCTCATAAAAAAAAAAACTGCTGACTTCTCTTTAGAGAATGACAAATCAAACATTTAGACGGGGTTAAATTTATTTGTCATCATCCCCACTGACCAGATAAATCTCAGAGCAACAATATACGAGTATATGGCTAAATATTTTTACCCAACCTATAGAAACTTACGATAAATCACTTTCTCCGGGTTTTTACGCTGTAAACCGTGAGCGAAAAAGAGACAAGACAAGTTGTCACATAATATCGCACCACTTTTAGGTGTGTAAGCATGTTTTTCGTCTCCGGCGACTCCACCCACTACTTAGAGTGGTACCTATCCGAGGCAGTATAGTCAGTTTTTGATGATTTTTGCCGGACTCGGCTAGACCTGGGCGTGGCTAGGACTAGGGCTAGGGTATTTATACATCCATTCATAGCACATGTCACTTTATTTGTATAGGTTGGGTAAAAAAGAATTAGCTCTCTCTACATGTATTGTTACTCAAAGTTAACCCCATTGACCAGATAAACATCAGAGTAAGAATATATATGGGGAGTGGGCTAAATATTTTTACCCAACCCATACAAAGTTACCATAAATCACTTTCTCTGGGTTTTTACGTCGTAAACCGTGAGAGAGAAAGAGACAAGACAAGTTGTCACATAATATCGCACCACTTTTAGGTATGTAAGCATGTTTTCCGTCTCCCTCGTCTCCGGCGACTCCGCCTACTACGTTCCGTTATGCGACATAACTCAACGGTTTTTGAGGTTATATCCTTTATTCTTGTTGATAACAATACTGTGAAAAAGTGGTTATACAAATAAACACTGCATTATGTCGACATGTGCTATGAATGGATGTATAAAGGTGTGTCCATGGAAACCCTAGCCACGTCCGAGTCAGGAAAAAATCAACAATCCTGACTACACTGTTTGGAAAAGCTATCTCTCTCCTGTATATTATTGCTCTGAGAGATACACTGATAGAAGTGCATCGTGGGCGTGTCGGCGTATGAAAGTGAGCTCAATATTGATCAAACGTTTTTAAATATCTATCAAATATATTCTTTCTAGAGCAAATAATCAATTTCTGTGGCCCGTCTGGGATCTAAGAGTCAACATGTCTTATGGAATTTGTGACATCAGTTTTCTTTATAAATCGGTATACCTAGATCATACTTCTAGTTCTACGGATCATCGGTTTAGTAATTCTGTATTAAATCATTTTTAGTAGCATAATATAAAATGTCGTACAGTTCAGAATCACGCCATTTATTGCGGTCATATAAAAATATCGTCGACGGAAAGGCAAGAGGGCTGAAGCGCCATTTTGGGAAGTTTACACCAGAACACTTTGAAGTTTGTTTTCTTTCACAATAAAATTCATAAGTCTTTATTACCTGGTTGGATTGTGAAAAAAGTTAACTCAATGCTCTCACTGAGTTACCTCCTGAAGCGGTAAAAAAAACTTTTAAAAAGCCCCAAACTTGTGTCGCTTCAGTCAAACCTTCTTCCAAATGCTAATGTATGTATTTTAGATGTCTGAAGGGCCACAAAAATCTTCCGAATTTTTCCGTTTTGTATAGACCCCCCTGCTTTTCTAATATTATTTTTTTTTAGGGTTGGGAAAAACTTCTAAGTTTTGTGGACGCTTCAGGAACTGCTAGTTCTTTGAAATGAACCCTTCGCGGTGAACACTTCAATTGGAGTCGAACTCGTCAAAAAATAGTACTAGTCGGTAGAGATCTCAATTTGAAAAGTGCTAGTAAATCAACAAAAATTCCTCTCCGAAAAAAAAGCACTAGTCGGTAGAGATTTGAAATCGAAAAGTACTAGCAGTCGACAAAAAATCCTCTCCAAAAAAGTGCTAGCAAATCAACAAAATTTACTCTCTTACAAAAAAGCACTAGTCGGCAAAGATTTGAAATCGAAAAGTACTAGCAAATCGACAAAAAAATGAAACTGAGGAAAAACTAGTTCCTCGCCAAAACTTTGTAGTTCTTTGGTTCTTTGTAGTCTTGGAAGTCGAACTTCCATTGTAGTACTAAGAATAAAGTACTTAATTGAAATTCAAAAGGAAGTAGTTTTTTGAAGTGTGCGGGAAGCCAACATTTTGGTGACGGCCTGCCTAAATGGAATCCACTCTCGTGGACCCCCATTTGCGTCTCATGCACCCCCAATTTTTTTTTTTTCATTGACGTGGACCCCTTGCAGGTCGGATCGACCCCTGGGGGTCGATATAGACCACTTTGGGAATGACTGGATTAAATAATATTACTAGAGTCTCCAAGGGACATTCAATATGCAATAATGAACATATTTCAACCAAAAACATAGATTGGCGGTTTGAAACGACGATAACATAATCTCGTGGAAAAAATAAATTTGTAAAATTTAAAAACACAATCACGAATAAAATATTGAAAGCTGAATTGTCGAGTCCTTTTTTAATCTCCGATTCGATAATAGCGGCCGCCGAGTTGACCAGAATAATCCGATACACGGCCCGGGGAGATTTCCTGTGGGAACTGCCGGCGCAGGGTCAGCAGCGCTGGCACCACCTCAACGTCCAACTCCGGCAGGATGTTGCGGCATGGACCAAACAACAATGCGGCGGTTTCGCCTTACACCGGGGAGGAAGTACCCAGTACCCACCAACCACCTAACTAACCGAGATTGCCAGATCTAGGCTCCTGCTGACTTGTGGGATACGGTCTCGTAGCAATAATATACAGGAAGGGCAGCTTTGCGAAACAGTGTAGTCAGGATTGATGATTTTTCCTGACTCGGACGTGGCTAGGGTTTTCATGGAAACACCTTTTTACATTTATTCATAGCACATGTCCACATAATGTAGCGTTTATTTGTATAACCACTTTTTCACAGTATTGTTATCAACAAAAATATACGATACAACCTCAAAAACCATGTCGCACAACAAAACGTAATGGACGGATTCGCCGGAGACACGGGAGACTAATAACATGCTTACATACCTAAAAGTGGTGCGATATTATGTGGCAACTTGTCTTGTTTCTTTCTCTCTCACGGTTTACGACGTAAAAACCCGAATAAAGTGGTTAATCGTAAATTTGTAAAGGTAGGGTAAAAATATTTTACCCTCTCTCCATATATATTCTTACTTAAAGGCTATACCCGTGTTTTCACTGCCTACTACTGCGGGGAAACGCTCCTCGTGGGTTATGTTTGGTCGTGCTGACAGAAACACATCTCCTACTATGAAATTTTTAACATACTATGAAATTTTTAAATTTATGCTTCTTATATTTTATCTTTTATTGTTGTATTTCTATATATTTAAAAAAATAAATAATTTGTATTTCTTTTAAATTATTTCTTAATTTCTTGTTTAAATTAGATTCACTCACTTGTATATAAATACCCAAGTGGAAACCTATAAATGGTCATATTCATACTACCCATGTAATATTCTACCTAGTTTGTATGTAAATTGTTGGTCTCCCAAATAAAATAAAATAAAAACAGTTTAGTTATGTCGCATAACAGAACGTAGTGGATTGAGTCGCCGGAGACGCGGGAGAGGGAAAAGATGCTTAAATACCTAAAAGTGGTGCGAAATTATGTGACAACTTATCTTGTTTCTTTCTCTCTCACGTTTACGACGTAAAAACCCGAAGAAAGTGATTTATCGTAAATTTTTATAGGTTGGGTAAAAATATTTAACTCTCTCCATATATATTCTTGCTTCAAGGATACGGTCTATGTGTCTGTGAATATTTTTTATTAAACTGCTAAATAATGCGTTTTTGTATCATACCAATCTTTCCTCTGGATTCTTTCTTGGAATTTGTGGTCAGTGACTTCCCGAAGAACTGGAGGGACAAAAGAAAAAGGATGTTTCATCAATACCGGATTTTCCCACCACAAATATTTGTGTCTATTATTCACGCGATCGGTCCAAGAAGTGCCAACTTTTCCGCTGATTTCATCGTCACGCTTTGGTGAAATGTTTCACTTATTTGTTGATCTAACGATATATAGTCCGTTTGTTTTCTTCAATCAGCTTTTCGGTACTTAAATTCAAATTATCCTAGTTTGTCTTTTTTCGAAAACCTCCAACTCTTTAGTGGATAGATTTATCTGTGTTCAATTCAGTTTGCGCGCGCCTCCTCGTATTTCACTTGCACTTTCCAATTTCGACGAGATTCCGTGATTTGGGAGACAAGATAACCCGAAGATTTCTACGGATACACCAGATGCTGCTTGCATGCTAATTAACCAAAGCCGCTGGATTCTCAGATTGCCAAGAAGGCGATTGTGAAGGCTTGCTAGCTTCGACAGAATCATGTAAATTACCCAAAGATACATACTCGTTGAAGTAAGAATATATGGAGAGATACCTTTGTGAAACAGTGTAGTCAGGTCGGTTGACTTTATCCTGAGTCGATAGAAAGGGGCAAAGATATGTTAAAGGATGTGGGATAGCCTATTAGTTACCGCCCACATGGAATTCGGACATTTTTAACTAACATATTTGAACACATTAAACAAAACAATATCAATACACCATTGAAATGATTTATTAAGTCAAAATATCACACAAACACTAATAACAGAAGGTTTGCCTAAATAATGATGGAAGCTTTTTGTTGATTTTATGTCTTTATATCGTTAAAAATGTGAAAATTCTAAAGTTCGGTCAAAAATATTTGAAACTGTTGAAATACCTCTGAAAAGTGATGTTTTATAATCTTTCTTTAGTCTTATCAGAACATTCATGCATAGCATCATCACCATGTTTAATTTATTTGTATTACCACTGCAAGTTTTTTAACCAACACAAATATAGGAAATAACCTCAAAATCCGTTGACGTAAGTTATGCGTCTCGATGATGTGAAGTTAGCGCGGACGGAGAACATCCTTACATACTTAGAAGTGCGGCAATATTGTGTGAAGACTTTTTTGTCTCTTTCTCTCGTAGTATACCACGTAAAAACCCGGAGAAAGTGATTTATCGCAAATTTGTATAGGTTGGGTAAAAATATTTAGCTCTCTCTCCATACATATATATATTCTTACTACCAGTATATAACCAACGTATATGCGAAACTACGTGATTCACCTGCAAGTTCTTCGGTTTGACGAAAACCCATTCTTCAGTTCTTGGTGAAGTAACGACGCATTTCCAAAAGGATGTCCCGCTAGTTAAAGTTTATTTAGGAAGTTCTGTGTGTGTGGGTTCGCTGTCTGTAGAAGTTTTAAATAGGTCGTTTGACGTTATTCATTCATTGGTTTTGTTCAAAAGTGTTTGGCTATTTAGATAACGGATTACGTTAGCCGCAGAACGGTGGTCGGGCGCTGTGTGTTTTGTTTCTCGTGACGTTGTTCAAGATGGATCTGGCTCCTGGCAGGATGTTGAGGTCTAACCGAATACTCGAGATAAGATGTTGGCTACACAGAGCACTAATCACCGAGTTGACTTGGCTGACTCCCTTATCGCTAGATTTCTGGAAAGTTCCTCACAGATGGAAAACACGTCAACTGTGCCGGATGTCAATCACTTCCTTTCTCACTACATATTGGTCGTATTATCACACTAACTTGTTAAGCTCTGTTTGCGTCCGTTCACTCGATAAATAATCCTTGTGGTTTGTTTAGCTTGGGCGGCGGTTTTCCTCTCGGACGTTTTTATTTGGTGTTGTTTTCGTTTTATTAAGGGGACACACTACCCTAGAAATAAATCAATAGGGGGCGTTCCCAATAACAGATGGAAGGAGTCTCAAAGATTAAAACAATATATAATGTACCAAACACTTTTTTTTTTTACTAATTTACAACTATTCTTTATTTTTTTAAAATAAAAGTAACTTTGTTTTGACACCACTTTATTAGATACATATACCAACCGGTTTCGGTTCTACCTGAACCTTCTTCAGGGCTGAACACATATGTATTAAATCAAAACAGAATTAAATTGTTTATTAAATTAATTGATAAATAATTCTGTTTTGATTTAATACATATTTGTTCAGCCCTGAAGAAGGTTCAGGTAGAACTGAAACCGGTTGGTTTATGTATTTAATAAAGTGGTGTCAAAACAAAGTTACTTTTATTTCAAATTTAATTATGTCTTTTAACAAAGTGAGTGCTTCATGTCAAAGTTTTTATTCTTTATTTTGTTGGTGCAAATAATTTTCATATCTTCACTGTCGATTGTTAGCCTTTTTATGTAAAAGGCCCCTCGGGCGTATGGAATAAAATACAAAAATAAATATATAACAAAATCAATTTCGTTTGTTTATTTTCTTTTGTATATGTTCGACGTTAGGCACAGAGCCCACGTGTATCGGCCCACTGTTGAAAAGCGTAAATAATATTTGCCGCGAGCCGTATAGGAGGGGCATATCGTCGAATTTTCCGTAGCAGGTCTAAAAAGGGTTCTGCTGCCCGAGTTGTAATTTTGTATTAATTCTGATGAACATATGTATTATCATAATCTCAAATTGAGTGCATCCTACGAAAACATTTGAATTATTGTCTCTAAATGTTGTTTTCCCGATTGTTACAGATGTTGCAGTAGAAAAATCCGTAACTGACGCCAAAGAAACCAAAACCAAAGCCACCCCAAAAATACACAAAGATGAACCAGTAGAAGAAAACGATAAGAAGTTAGCCACCAACCTTACCAGAGGATCGAGCAACGAAAACCAAAAAGACTTAGCCTGTAAATTTTGCGATAAGGTCTTGGGATCCAGTTCCAGTTTGGAGAGACACTTGCTGGTCCACAGCGGCGATAGGCCTTACCGCTGCAAGATGTGCGACCTCTCCTTCAACACCAACGGAAACATGCACCGCCACATGAGGAGCCACAAGCAGAACCACGACTCGGACAGCGAGGACTCCGAGGCGGAGGGCTCCGGCACCAAAACCAGCAGCCCTTCCAGAATGCCCAACACCAGGAAGAGGCGCATGGAGTACAACAACAATGACAAATCCACCAACGGCACCGGCGGACACAGTGCTGACGACGAGCAAACACCTGGCGCTAAGAGAAAACCAAAAAACATCAACAACAACATCATCAATGATGTCATGACTGCGCAGAGTCTGGTTTGTCCCGTTTGCGACAACAAGGAGTTCGCCTCCCTGAATGGTTTCGACACTCACATGGAGAAAGTCCATCCCGATTACCAAGTCAAATGCGTCTCCTGCAACATCAGTTTCAAAAGCCATCGCTTTCTCAATTTGCACCGTTATATGGTGCACCACGCGGAACGCAAAAGACCCCCCAATAAGACGGGAGCTGCCAACTCGGTCTCCGGTTTCAAAGACTGCACGTTCATCGATTTCTCCAGTCAAAAGTTCCCTCAGATTGCGAAGACCGTTTGCGAGCAAAGCGTGCACAAGTCCATCACCGAGCAGAAGTTCAGATGTGACCATTGTTCGCGGGACTTCCCTTGCGAGAGCGCTCTGGACATCCACAGGAAGGCTTGCTTCGCCACTTCTTCGGGAGAGTCGGAAGATTACGCCAAGAGGAGACGCGAGTCGAGTAGCACTGACGAAGAAATCCGAAGGGATGACTTTTTCGCCAACTTGGATCTGCAAAACAAGTCCCCGAACTACGCAATCACACCCCGAGCCGTCGTGGAAGTCAGGAAACCGAGTGATTACTACGCGTTCAATAAAGAAATCATCCTCCCGCTTGTCGACAATTCTAAGGATCTGGCTGATATCCAATCAATCTTATCCGTTACTTCAGCTGGGGGTCTGCTCGAACAATTGACGCAAAAGTCTCACGAAACATCGCCCGTGACGCCTGACCACAACAACAGAGGAGCTGACGATCACGAGGAAGTTCAGGACATCTTCGCTGCCGAATTCCGTAAAATGAAACTTCGCGGAGAATTTCCTTGCCGTCTGTGCACAGCGATATTTCCCAATCTTAGGGCGCTGAAAGGTCACAACAGAGTTCACCTCAGTGGAAATGGCCCTGGCCCTTACAGGTGCAACATGTGCCCTCATTCCTCCTTGGACAAGGCAGCTCTGGTGCGTCACATGAGGACCCACAATGGCGACCGTCCCTACGAATGCGCCGTGTGCAACTACGCTTTCACCACGAAGGCCAACTGTGAGAGACATCTCAGAAACAGACACTCCAAAGTGACCCGAGAGGATGTGAAACGATCTATCATCTACCACCCCTCTGAAGATCCAAATAATGATGAAGTCAATTCCAAGCTCAATATCTCGAGGGAAGAAATCAAACGCTCAATTATATTTACGACTCCCGAGAACGAACACCGCGATGACGCAGAACGCTCACACAACGACAGATCTACTCCAGTTTCTCATTTCCCGAGGGAACCCGCAATCGCTTACAAGGACCGTAATCTCACCATCGCCCTTCCTAGGGACCTGTCCATCGTCATCCCACAAGCCCGGGACATCCTGCGCGCTCATTGCTCCATTGAACCTGTTTGCCATATTATCCCTCCAGTACAGGAAGAATTGATTCAGCCAAGACTGAAAGTCAAGGTTTTCGGTCAATTGACACAGATTCCCGAATTCCACGAATCTGATGCTGAGAGGGAACCTGATAGCGAAGAAGAAATCGAAGCGGCTGAAGAATCATACCCGATCAAGCCGA
The DNA here is from genome assembly GCA_022651775.1 of Drusus annulatus. Taxonomy (NCBI): domain Eukaryota; kingdom Metazoa; phylum Arthropoda; class Insecta; order Trichoptera; family Limnephilidae; genus Drusus; species Drusus annulatus. The sequence continues at coordinate 761,309 of JAGWCC010000370.1, read as the reverse complement.
TGAATTATTCTTCTGAAGTTCCAATGGACCTCAGTACCGGCGAGTGCCAAGAAGATGTTCTTGATCTCAGTAAGAAAAGAACAGAAAAAGTTGAAGACGTTCCCGTTTCGGACATTGAAACGGACAATTACATTCCGAAAACCATTGAGTTCAACAATAACCACACTGTAGCTATGTTTGAGAAGACCCAACTGTTTCTGGCTCAACAACAGCTCTTGAAGGAAGCACATCTTCAAAAGATGGACCCTGCTGCCAGCTTCTATACTAATCAGTTATCTCAGTTCTATCGAAGTGGAGCTGCGTTCCCCGCTTTGGGCCTGCCTCCCCCCTTTCCATTGAACCACTTCCATTTCTTGCAACACAACCCCTTCTTTTCACCTCCCACCAATCCCAAAGAGTTAGCTGAAATTAAAGAAAAGATACAGAAGGAAATCATTAGGGGTCTGCAGCTCTCCGGAGGTGCCATCGTCGGAATGGAACAACATAACAACGTGGCCCTGGCGACAGAACGATTACAGGCATTCCACCAGCAAGCGCTGAATAATGCGGCAAGTCCAGATATTAAACCACACACACCTGCTCCGATGATTAAAATTGAAGAAGACGTGAAGCCACCCCTGCATATAAACACAGATACGCCGAGTACAGCAACTTACTCTAATCCAATCATGTCGTCTCCAAAAATCCACAAGAAAGAAGCTGTCGCCAATCACAGTCCCAATTCGGTGAAGATGGTTATTAAAAATGGTGTTCTGATGCCCAAACAAAAACAAAGGAGATATAGAACTGAAAGGCCATTTTCCTGCGAACACTGCTCTGCCAGATTCACTTTGAGATCCAACATGGAAAGACACATCAAGCAACAGCACCCGCAATACTGGTCCCAGCGGCAAAGGTCCAACATCGGCCTGCCCAGGAAGAGTCCCATATCTCTCGTGCCTCAGAATATAACAGTGCCTTCCCTTAATTACGAGAGCCGTCTTAATTACATTAAGAACCTTCACCCAAATAGTGATTTACCAAATAACAATTCAAACAGCGGGGAAGAGAGAGACAACTCCTCCAACCATTCCAGTGGACTTCCCAATAAAGCCTACAGCATGATATCCGACCAGGTTAAGTATGCCATCCTGGCTCAACAACTGAAGTCCCATAACAACTACTCGCAGCCCAAGAATTCACGCAGCCATACTGAAATCCCAATAGCTGAAAACGAAGAGGATGACGAAGATGATACTTTGGTCATCGATGAAGAAGAATCTGTGGATGACAAAGCTCAAGTTGTCAAAGATCTGCATGTCAAAAGCATTGCGGAGAATACCCAAACACTGACCGATGCAAACTTACTAGCCAAGAAAGTGGCTCAAGAAATTTTGATCGGTGTCTCTGCTAAAACCCAACATTCGGATATTTCCAAAGATTTTGACTGGAAAATAGCCGGCAATTTGATCAGTAAGAATCCTCAACACCACACTACTCCAGCTGTCATCCCGACGTTTGTCAGCCAGATTGGCCAAAGTGAGGATATGGAAGTGGATAAATCTGAAGCAGACAATAAAGAGAGCAAGCAAGAGGAGGGAGATTTGGTTTCTGTTTCTCGGCTTTTGGACAATGCCAGCGCCCAGATTCCTTTTGGAAAATACTTTAAAAACGATTTTTCTGCCAATGCTGAAATGCAACCACGCCATGATTCGAGCATTCAGCACCAGGGAGAGGGGTCGGAGGAAGATGAAGAGGGCCTAGTGGCTTCTTCTGGATCTACGAGCGAGGGAAACAACTCTGGAAGCGATGAGAATCGGTGAGTACCTCCATTTGTAGTTGCATATTCCAAACCATGATCTATAATTACCATTAAATTACAATTATTTGAATCCTGTTTTTTGTCCAGTCATTTTGTAATCAATCCTTTATTTTGTAGATCTGAATCGGAAAACACTACCCAAGTGCCACAGAAGAAGAAGTCTGCCTACAGCCTAGCTCCCAACAGGGTGTCCTGCCCCTACTGTCACCGCAAGTTCTCGTGGTCTTCCTCCCTGCGGCGACATGTCCTGACGCACACCGGTCAGAAGCCCTACAAGTGTCCCCACTGCCCCCTGCTGTTCACCACCAAGTCCAACTGTGATCGCCATCTCTTACGCAAGCACGGAAGTCAAACTCAACAGACACAAGTCAATGCTGCCACAGTTCCAGCAAACAACACAGAGCTGCCACCAAACACTGTCTCAATTCCCGGACTCGGCAACCAAGGCTTCATGATGAGGAACGTACCGGAGCGACCGTACAAGTGTGCAAGCTGCCCCAGCAGCACTTTCTCAACTCTGAGCAACCTCAAAAAGCACATGTCTTCAAAGCACGGGATTCACATTAACGACTCTCGTCCCGGGAGTCCAAAGATGGAAGATGGAAATCATGAAAGCGGCGATGAACCGCACCTCACTTCCGACGATGAAAAGAAATACAATGATGTTGAATTCTGCGGAAAGGAGTTGGCGAAGAACTCGCCCGATTCCAGCGAAATCAGGAGCGAATGGGAGAGCCAAATATCAACGTCTAAATACAGTCCATCTTACTTGCAAGACGTACCGTCCAACATGCAGAATTCAGACTTACCGTTCAAGTGCCACCTTTGCGACCACTCTTATGCTGAGAGGCAGGATGCCCTGGATCACATCAAGGATGTTCACGGCTCGGAGTATGAACTGCTCATGTCCAAGGGAGCTCTGGAGACCAGCACTTCATTTGGCGAGGAGATTGGATCCTCCACTCCGGACAGGACCGACAGAACAGGACACAGGAGTGAAGGTGGAGACGAGCAAGGAGAGGAGAATGGAGAGCAGCTGAGGGGGAAGTTCCCAGATTACGCCAACAGAAAGGTAAATAACTCCAACAAGTGTTGAGCCGCGTGGCCTACTTATACTCTTCCCCACACATTTATGTAAGGTACACGATATATGTGATAGTACAACAATGATATCCCTTCCTTGTAATAATAATTCAAATGGTTCACCAAACTAAAAGTTTCGAACAGAAACCTTATTAGAAATTAAATTTTTGCACCTATAATATTTTTTATTGATCTCAAAATGTTCATTAAAAACCTGTTTGTCACCCACTTTTCTTTAAAACATAGAGGTTTGGATAGCTAATAGTTTTTTTTTTTTTAGGTGGTTTGCGCATTCTGCATGCGACGCTTCTGGTCGGCCGAGGACCTACGCCGCCACATGCGCACCCACACGGGCGAGCGCCCCTTCTCCTGCGACGTGTGCCGGCGTCGCTTCACACTCAAGCACTCCATGCTGCGCCACCGCAAGAAGCATGCGCACGACTCCCGCAGTTGCGAGGATCTATCTACCGCCAGCGGGGACGAAGAAGGCGCATCCCCATCCGCAAGCTCCAACTATTCTAAATCCACAAACAGCACACTCAATTCAAGCTACGCATCATCGAACCACAGCACGTTAACTCCGAAGAATGCGTTAACGCTCAACGGATACCAAATGGCAATCAACAAAAACCTTTCGCCAGACATTCCAAACAACGTCAATAACAACAACTCGCCTCCGGCGCAAAACTACCAAGGAAAACTCAAATTACAAAACATAAAAAACAACGATATCAAGAGCATCCGGTATTCCACGGATGATAACGAAGGCCAGGAGAACGAGATGGAGACCAGTAATGACCTGATCGGTAATCTCTTGGGCATCAGCGATAAGCGGATGATCAACAAACTGCTATCTTCGGCAGACGAAGCCGCAAAACTCTTGGGTGTGAATAAGTGACCAAATATCGCCGGATTGACTCTCTACAAGTGCGAGAACACTACGTATGTGGTGTTCGGAATTCAGTGAAGTACTGTTAAAACATTGTTATGATGGGAGAATCACACAAGTGATTTGTGGAATATTTTTGTGTCTTTTTTGATTTTGATTTAAAAGAACACTTTTGTGAAATGTCTATGTACCAAAAAGTTTTGTCAAAGATATGTATTGTTATTTAGCTTGAGTTTGTGTAGAAGTGTAGAGCAAGCAATTGCGTAAATACATAATAACTATAATGATACGAGGAGTTTCGGGTAACTGTAGGTTTTTCTGCTTGGTGCTTTTCAATGAAGTGTGTTTGTACATTTAGGATTGCAGAGTTCACATCTAGTACTTGACAGTCAAGTCGTAGGGTTTCATTTCAATATTATATGTTCTGAGCCATCTAAGATGGTAGTAATGTAATTATTGTGACAAATGCATGACATTTTTATTTGGATCGATGCCTCGTTTGCCATGTTTTTCTAAGATTTTAAACCAAATATATTAAAAAGCGGCCATTATTTATTGTCTATAAACATAAATTTATATTATTATAACACATTATTGGATTTAATTTAACGATAAGAATTAAGTTTTGTTTCATAATGGCAGCGAATTTGGTAGATTTTGCGAATAATTTAAAATATTAAAAATAAATGTTTTGAAAGTGTATTTAAAAAATTAAGGACATCTAGTCAGAAAAATTAACATTAGTGTTTTCTAAAATTATAATATTTTTTAATTTTCGGCTAAAGTTTCTATAAAGAGCACTGTTTTGAATCTAAAAAGCATTTATTTATTCCTACATTTAAAAAAATTCCTGATTTCTCGAATAAGTCTTACGTTAAATTAAAATACTTAAACATTCAAATGCGTATTTCATCATGAACTGTTATTCCTAAATAATTCCATTTCTTTTTCCACGACTTAGGTACTAATTAGCGAATAACTATGTTTATTGTTTATGTTCTATGTACTTAAATAATTTAATTTACGCCTAGTTTTAAGATCAAGGTGGACTGATGTTTACCAATAGTTAAAACCGCATTGGTCGGAAATTGAGCAAATTGCAGCAATAATGATAGTTAATTACTTCAAATATGCCTAATACTTAAATACATAAACAATATTTTACTATCCTTTTGAAAAATACATCTAATTTTAAAATATTGGCTGAATAAAAATTAACTTTGTGACATTTTAGTTTTGTTACTTTTCTATTAAAATCTACAAACCACATTAGAATTCCGAATGAATATTGTTTTTGTATTTGCTTAAAATCAATGCCTGACTGAATTTTCACTCTATTATGTATTTATATTTTATAGTTGTAAGTTTGCTAGAGTTAGTGTGCGAACCAATCATACGCTAGATATACCAACAAATCTTAGATTCTAACTAAAGTCAGCACTTACCTGACGAGGAAAGAATATAGTACTTATATATTAGTTCAGTTTTAGTTTACTACTTCATTTAATTTATTTGACATTGTTTTTTCGCACTATTAATAAATTATACTTAGTTAGTTTGCACTTCTGCTATTTATAACGCTGAAATGATTCATCTAATATATGTTTTCATTTTGTGGATTTGTGTCTCGTTCCATTTTATTTTATTTAATAGATTTAATAATGTTTATCTCTGGCAATACCAATGAGCCTTGTAGGTTATAAAGTAGCCTGAAAGTGTGAAAATCTATAAGTGGATACTTTCATTAGAAGAAAATCGATAGTTAGTAACGATTGATATCTCTAATAAATTATTATTAATTAAGGTAGGTTTAGAAGATTTATCGATTAAAGCATTCGTTTCGCAGTCATCGAATATACATAGAATTGAATTTAATAATTGATAACCTATCAGCAATTATTGCTATATTTTGTGAAATATTTCAAATATTCAAATTATCTAATAGTTTATAGATTTCTTGAAGACTTATATTATTTCATTACAATTTTATTGTTTATAAAGATGCCTTCTTGAATAGTGTTTAATAAATTATGATAATATATTATTGCTCTTGGGTAAAAGTTTAAAAGACATTTTCCAAATATATACGTAGAAAATTATTTAAAATTAAATAAAATATTGGTACTAAAATGAAAAATGCATTCCGTAAGTGACTTAACTACTTAGATTAAAAATAATGTCAGTTATTTGACAATTCTTATTTCAGACTTAATTAGTGCAACATTCTCTTAATTGTTAATTAAATTAGGAATATTAAGAATGAAGCCATATAAATATTAAATTTGTAAATAACGTTTTGTTACTTAAAATCAAAATACATACATTTACCTTTTTTATATACGGTAATGTTTTCATTTGGATAAACATACACACAGGTCAGGTATGTTATCCTTTTTGCCTCGGTTCGACTATGGTGGAATGATTGAGCTATACCTTATTACTATAATCATTTTTAACAATCACTTTTATTGTTTGTTTGATTGTTTATCATTTTGAGAAATAGCCGTATGGATGTGGCTTGAAATGTGATTTTAGTTTTTAGAAATGATGTTGAAACGTGTATAAAATTATATTTTCTCATAACTTAACGATGTTTGGGTTTATAAATCATCAAAGAAAGAACAGTGTTAATAAAATGTACTTAAATCTAATTGCACCAAAGTTTTGTATGTAATTCAATCGCACGATTTCACATTGTTGACTTTGATATTTAACGTTTCATTTCGTCAAGTCAAATAATAGATTGAAGCATATTAATAATAGATTCAAATTTCTACTTTAAAAAATTGCACTAAAATCTAGCATGTTTGTTGAGATAAGATATTAAATTAAATTAAATCTGTATTTTGCTCTTGTATGTGTATTGGAAAAGTTATTTTAAGGCTGGTTAAATACTGAATTAATTACGTAACGGTCAATTCATTTTGAAATGTCGATTCTCGATGCAGTCTGAGTAATATTTATCAAACAAGCAATAATATAAGATAAATGCTTCAAGTGATCACAAGGATAATTGAACAAGTTAATGCTTTCCAGCCATTATGTCATATTGTAGTATTATACATGAAGAGAGCAGTTATTATTGCATTTAGGGCAATCGTAATGGAAGCTCCGCGCTTTCAGTAACCTGGTCGGTGTGTCAATGGTTGAAATACGGCGCCCTCGTGTAGTTACTTCCTAAGTTAGAGTTAGAAGAGTTGCATCGCAACAATCATTGCATTACAGCTTCAAACCAAAGCTAAACTATATTTACGTTTGAAAACCAACGGAAACTACTCTAAAATGTACTAACTTATTAATATTATATTGTATTTAGTCTACGTTAAGTGTTTTGGCGCTAATATGGTCATATTCAACCCACACAAATGATTCGAGTCACATAATACAGTCATATTTTAGGATATTGAGGATGAAAATGAAGATATATTGTAATTTGCATGCATATCGATTTGTTGCATAATTACAATGTATATTTCACTAGATCGTCATAGTCATGAATTACACTCGTTTTCCTTTGAAGTGGTAATATCATGTCCGACATATCTCTAGGAAGTATTATTTCTATTAAAATATCTCCTTATTCTTAAACCTACGCTTATACCTGGCAGTTTGTACTTTAAATCTTGTTTTTGTTTCATGTGCATACTCTCTCTATCGTTAATTATCAAAGTTACAAACTATGTTATTAATATAATCTCTTCAACTTACATTTTTCAAAAAGGATGAAAACATATCGAGCTTCATTATTGCCTTATTACAAAAACATGTAGTGGTATAAAATTATACAAAATAAAATCAATGAAAAAGTTTGCAGTTAAATATGAATTAATAAAGAATTAGATGTTTAGAATATCTTAAAAAACATATTTGGAAACTAGAATGCCTTACCCGAACGCCTTTAGAATACATAATTTATGTGCCTTTTGAAATGAATTTCTACAACGAATACATAGTCATATCTTTCAGAGTTCCAAAGTCGTAATCATTTTAATGAGGATTGTTTGGATGAGGGGTTTTGCCTGCACGCGTGTTGAACCTTGTACGATATTATGTGATGTGTGTCTTAGTTTTGAAACGCGTTACTTGGTCTGTTTTACATTATTTGTAATTTGTCAATGAAACGTTTCGACTTAATTATTATATTATAATATATTGTTCACTGAATTTATGAATATCATGTAAATACACGTTATGGAATTTGATTCGAATTGAAATAAAGATTTAAAAAATATGTCTTCTTCTGCAAAAATACTCATTTGAGTTCTTACACTTCCCCACACTGACCCATTGAGCGATACAGATGCAAAACTGCAATTATTCTCTAAATCATTCATACATTCGATTTACACCCACGGTAGATCCAAGTTCTGAGTGTCTAAAATCGCAGCTGGTTCCTATCTCTCCTGAAAAGTAGCCAAATATAATAGTAGGCCATTTTGTAAATGGGTGCTCTTCGACAAAAAGTGTTTATTTATAAATATTTCTTACAACACCTAAACTCTACCACATGGTCTGTCAAACAAGTCAACCTCACAACATCCAATTCCGTATATTTAATATTTGCCATTCACTTACTAGTCACGTTGCATAAAAACCTCACTTTAGTGCTCTTGACGTGATATTCTTAAACGGCGCTATAGAAATTAAAGATCTCGGTTTTTTTTTCCAATATTTTTCTATTTTCCTTATAATACCCATATTTCCAGATATCACTTATGCTATTGAGGTTTGTGGTGTAAAATTTAGGAAATGCCTACACTATGTTAGCTTTTTAGTCGAGACACACATCTTTACACATTTAATCTGCATTAAAACATACTTAAGAAAAAAATCGATAGATGTCTATGAAGCTATCTATGTAGCCTCAAACATAATATTTTATATCTTCTGAGTAAAAAAATGAGAACTCGTGCAGTTATAGCTTAACATATTTATCTCTGCAGGCGCCCAAAAGAGAAACTGAAAATCATTTTTTAACCCATAGAATTTTGTATCTAAAATGGTGACACCACCGACCATATAATATGTCAATTTGTAAACACACAGTAACGGTAAAAAACACGTAGATACCATTTTTAGATATTTTTATTAAATTATATCAAAACTGTCAATTGCGGTTTGCAAACTTCTTCCACCACTCCCCTCATATCTGTGTAACCATTCTATTAGCTTACTTTATAAAACATCACACTATTCAAACACTAAGATATTAATTTATTTATTGATACGGAGACAGTCCAGGGGACCCTCGAGTGTCCCTGCATAGCAAAGCGTGCACTACATGATGGGTTAGTTTACACATTTAATCAATAATATATTTGCGGCACCTTCCAGAGTGGTAGATACACTAAGTATCGCCCTGGTGAAAGACCACCATTCAGAATCGAAACGTTGCTTGAAATGGCTTTAGCCGTGTTTGGTGACTAGATCTGAATAGCCAGGTACTTCCCAATTTTCCTCTTCCCCATCTCTTCCACCTCCCCACAACATGGGGTCTACAACAGTCTCACTGGCTCTAGACGGTTGGGACTCTAGTGCAGTATTCACTATAAAAGATAAATAAAATGCAGCAACCCCGTGGTTGGCAATCTCCCATACTCGGTATACGGAGACAGTATGCAATGGCTGCTTAGCTCCCGTAAACACTGAGGCCGTAGGTCCATTGCGCTATCTTCCACCTTTCACTTTATTCCTGAGTCGCCCAATTTTTTAATTTTCTTTATTTATTACATGCAAATAATGTTGTTACAATTTTAGAGTATTTTTTCGCCCGTCTGCTCCCTGTGTTATTCCTTTAATAAAGTACACCAGGGTTGTCATCAGGTGTTTGACAGTGTCTCCTAGTTCCACAATGTGGCTGGCTTCCCAGCATCTGAGTCATCTCCCATCATTGTTAGACTTTGGCTCCAGATGAATGGGTGTTTCTTTATCTTCTACAATTTCGGCAGTATCCTTTTAATAGTTCTACCAGCTCCCTCAGTTTATATCCATGTTGAGTAGTTTCCTGGCTCGTTTGGGAAGCACTTTAGATTGTCTCTTTCTGGATACTTGACTTTGATTTGACGCACTTTCCAAACGAAGTTTAGTGTTGTGCAAAGATAGAATCAATCTATTTTATCAAAGGGGAATCGAACCCTAAACTACCGGATAATAACCCAGCGTTTAACCATTAGACATAGACTGATTAGAGTGAAAAAGCCAAATAACAGTTTAAAATAAAATCTTTTATTTCACACTAATACTGTATATAAATAATAATTTGTGCTCAAACTGACCAAAGTACGGTTCCCATCTCTGCAATAGGAAATATTTAAAGCAAACAAAAAAGTTGCTCGCAACTGCTAGCATAACTTAGCAACTTCTTTATATGTAATTGTAAATCAAACGATAGCAATAAACAATCATGAATTTAATTTCAAAATACATACATTCGGCCAAACATGGCAATGAGTAACAAGGAATATAAGTGGAATGATAAATACATCAGAATTTATATTAAAGAGAAAATAAACTAACTTATAATGGTAAGGATCCAAAAGTCAAAATGAACAGCTTTTTCATCAAATTTAGATTAATTTTATGTGCACATCACGCAAGAATCCCACCGGCTTTAAGGCAGGGTTCTATTGCATCCTAAGATGGTCTCGATTGTGTGGCCCAATGGAAATCAGGAACCATTTAAATATTATAATGTCGAGCCATTAATTTCGACACGCTTTCAAAACTGTAGCACATCTTGAAAACGAAAAACATATAATCTATGCAACCATTTTTATAACATTATTCTAATTTAACCTTCTACCTTCAAATTTGAACACGGGTGAAATTCATAATATTTTATTTATTAATATGTAGAACATTTTGTTTGTGAACAGCGTAATTGAACAAGCTGGTCATAATATATTTTAACAATACAAAGACGTTTTTAAGTTTACAGTTAAAACAACAACTCACCAAATGTTAGGCTTAAATAATAGTTGATGAACTCTGATCGGAAACCAGGTCATAACACTAATGACCTTGAGAGTAGATTAACAATTTATTAATAGTTCAATAAGCTAATAGCGACATTTTAATGTTATTTCTTTCTTAGCCATTTCCATCAGAGTTCAAAATCTTGTACGTTAGCATTAAGATATGGATTTTAAAAACGAAATAAGTGACTAAGAAAATAAAAAAACAACAACACATCTAAATTGAATCGATCATCTAATATTGTCAGCGTCTTCTAGATGGTAAACAATAGCAGGGATAATTTGGAATAATATTTACATGTGTATTGGGATTTTGTATTTACACACGGACGACCGACCGTCACATTGCGTAGACAAGATGACGATGTGACGTAACATTACGCGGACTGGTCATCGTGCCAACGCTATGAAGACAATATGCCAGCCTTATGTAGACAAGATGACAGAGTTATATCAACATTATGCAAACATGACGTAGATATGATGTAAACATTACACAGTAGCAGCATCATGTGAGCATGATGTACCACGTTGAGGAGCGGCGAGGGCGTTTGTTGGTTAATAACACCCTGTAGTGTTACAGCCGCCCGGTGCTGTTGGTTGGGGGGTGGAGATTACCCGACACGGAAGTTGATGTGGAGCTCTGGCTTGATTTCGTACACCAGCTTCAGAATCTCCATGACCACCTGAAATTGAAAAGTGACATTTCTCAATACATTATTATATGCACTTCTTATATTGAGGCAATTACATATCGTCGCTGGAAAGGCAAAACGGCTTAAGCGACACTTTGATCAAAAGTGAGTTTTGATCAGTTTTTTTTTCTATTAAGTGTACAACTTTGCTTCCGCCGTTTTCGAAGATGCAGAATTGGAGGCATTACTTGATCACAACTCGTATCAAAGTCAAGAAGAATCGGCACGATCATCGGGAGTGACTCAAAACGCCTCAAAGCCATGGGAATGATTTAGAAGCAAGGAAATTGGGTGCCGTACGAGTTGAAACCGAAAGATGTTGAACGGCGTTTGTTTGCTTGTGAACAGTTGCTTGAAAGGCAAAGACGGAAGGGATTTCTGCATCGCATTGTGACTGGGGACAAAAAATTTATTCATTACGATAACCCCAAGTGCAGAAAATCATGAGGATTTCCCGGCCATGCTTCCACGTCGACGGCCAAACCGAATATTCACCGCTCCAAGGTCATGCTCTATATTTGGTGGGACCAGCTCGGCGTAGTGTATTATGAGCTGTTAACCCGTAAGCTGCTCAAATAATGCTGTCATACTGCCGCCGCTGTGCTGGATTAATTTACAGAACAATATTTCTATCAAAAATACGTATTTTTACATACTTTTTTTCGATGAAACTCCCGTAAGTCGTCTGATTATCGATTATTGATGTTGCTGAGACACAATTCACTTCACATTTTTAAGTTTTTATAATGTAGCCGGGCGTCTACAAGAAACGACAATGCATGCGATCCGCAGCTTACGGGTTAAAAACCACTAAAACAATCACAGGCGATCGTTATCGAGCGCAATTAATGCGTTTGAGCCGAGCATTGAAAGACAAACGGCCGAAATGCAACGAGTTACACGATAAAGTGATTTTATAGCATAACAATGCTCGACCCCATGTTGCGAAAGTGGTCAAGACATACTTGGAAACGTTGAAATGGGAAGTCATACCCCACCCGCCGTATTCTCCAGACGTTACTCCCTCTGACTATCACCTGTTTCAATCAATGGCACACGACCTGGCTGACCACCACTTCCGGTATTGTGAAGAAGTAAAAAATTGGATCGCTTCAAAAGATGACCAGTTTTTTCAACGCAGGATTCATACGCTGCCCGAAAGATGGGAGAAATTAGGGGCCAATGATGGACAATAGAGTTTGAATTTCATCACTTTACTGGAGAAAGTAATTTGAAGGGAATGAAACTCTTTTCCCGGTACATTTGAGTCAACGAAAAAATTAATTACCGCTTTTTGACAGTGTTTGAGTCAGCGTATCTTTGCGAACAATTATGTGAGTCACTGAATTTTAAGTTTTGAGTCGGAAAGTACGACAACATAAACATTGCAATGAAGGATGTCTGAGCAATGAAGGGGATATTTGAAATGTTGAGCTTTTTCATTCAATTTATGTGTTCAATGATAATGTTTTTTACAGACCGTGAACTGTGCTGAATTGATGCTTCAAAAATTATAATAAAATTGGATAACTTTAGTGGATTTACAAGACCAAACGGTTAATATAGTTTCATAAGCCATAAATCTTAAAGAAATTGATAGAAACATATTTGTTGAGTGCACATACCTGGTCCTTGTGCACAGACACAGCCTTGTTCATCTCCTCGATCTTCACCTTGGTCTCTTGCTCAATGCGGGCGGCTACATCCTCGCGGGATCCCATGTGCTGGAAAGAAAATATGGCATCGAGGTTAAGGCGGTAGTTGTAAAATGAGCAACCAATTTGCGCGTTAGCTAAAATCAGAGATGTGTACGTTTCTCAAGAGATTTTGAATGAATCGAATTGAATTTTATTTAGTGGTTATTGACTGGACGAATATGTGGATATAAGCACGGGTGATTGCAAGGGGGAAGCATTTTACGAATCCTTCTAACACATTCATATTTTGAAGAGAATCTATGTGAATAGGGCACGGGTACAACGACCTCCGTATTTAGTTAAGATTTTCGACTACGAATCCGGAGGTCACGGGTTCGAGGCTCGGTGCGCACAAATCAATTTTATTTTAATAAGGATTCATTTCACTTATAATTTCAATAAAAATATTATAGTGTATTTGCGGCACGTTTAAGAGTGGTAGATAACCTAAAAATCGCCCTGGTTTAAAGACCACCATCCAGAATCGAAACTTTGCTTGAAATGGCTTTAGCTGACTTTTGGTGACCAGATCTACAGCCAGATACTCTCCAACCTTCCTCTTCCTCAATGCACTCCCTTCAGTCTCACAACATACCCCAATTGGGGATGCCAGTCTTACTGGCTTCAGACAGTTGGGAGCAGTAGAGTAAGTCAATTTTCAATCAACACTTTCAGACAATTTTAAAAGATGGAAATGCTGTGACTGCTAGTTCGAATTTCTTTCAAAGAATAGGGTTTCTCGCGATTTTTCCGCCTAGTTTTAATCTACTTAGATGAAAGTGAATTTGATCATTTCCATTGTGTTTTTGTCCCACCTTTTATGCGAAAATTTTCAAGTGACCATTAATCTTACCTTGGCCTCGAATTCTGTGAACTGCTTCACCCTTTCCTTCCTGTACTTCTCAATCTCCTCCTGAGCCTCTTCCTTGGCCTCCTTCAACCTGCGGGCCTTGCCTGGAAACCAAATTACACACAATACGAACTAAATACAATAAAATCACACCTACACTAAAAACTTTTTTCCAATGACTTAGACTTCATCAAGAATTTTAAAATAATAACAGGCTCCGAGTGATATAAGACATTCGGGAAATTAAATCTCTAAATTTCGTTATATTCAGTCACAATAATGGGTTTTGGGTAAAAGTAACGTCGTAGGCAGTAGGAAAAAAAAACAAAATGTCAAAAAACAGCTTGAAAAAGTGTGTACTTGCTTATTGCATAAAATCAAAAATTACCTCGAACTATATTGAATAAATTGATTCAAGAGATACCCATTTAATCAGTTTCCTAAGTTAGGCATGCAATTTATTTCAACCCAATTGGATTTAGATTCTTGTTGATTGTGATAAACTTCAAAGAACGACAAGGGCCATACGAAATTACAAGAAAAAATGTCAAAACTTTAGTGTTTTCATCAAAAACTGTGTTGTAAACGTTGCTTAGTCATATCTAAAAGACAATTTGCAATAAATTTAACACTGGTAAGGATTTTAAACGCCAAAATATGAAAATGAAAGGGGGTTACACCCAAAAAGTTTCAGAGACAAGTAAAAAAAGGTTTTTTGGGCAAAAAGGTTGGTACTCACGCTTTCTTGCCTCCGATACTTTCTCGGCAGCTCGCTTTTCAGCGGCTAAGAGCTGCTGGATTCCCTGAGTTTGGCTAGCCATTTCGGAAAATTGGACAAGAACAACCCGCAGTGAGTAAAATTCTAATCAATAGATTTTTAGACAAGTGACCAAGTCATATGACTGGAGTGTTATATTTTCTACCGCGACAGCGCTAGTGTCCAATCAGGCGCTCATTGTTAAAATGTCACTAAGTAAAAAAATACTTTATTTACAGACGTCTTAATTTTGAGGTTCTAATAATATGTCGTCTTTTTTACTCAGTTTCTATTTAAAAAAACAAGCTATTTCATCGAAATACTGTTACTGGCTGCGTGGAATACAAGTAGATAAGTACTTCAAATAATATTTTTAAATTGACAATTTAATGTTGTGATTCAGAAAAATAGGGGCTTAATGTTTTTTTTTAAATAAATTCGGAAATATAAAGAGGCGCATCTATCTAAGTATTTAGGAGTGCTGTGCGTATTGTGAAAGATATTTTTAGGGAAAAGAAAAAAGTGGTGAAATGTTGGCAAACCATTTTTTTTTCAATTATGACTTATATTCATTACAACCTAATATTTATTGTATTTGGTGTGCTTTATTATTGGACTACGGATGTTTATAATAAAATAAAGCATTTAATTTCTTAATAGTTTAGGAGTAATTACGCAAATAAGAATGGACTTATCGGCATTTGAAACCAACTGTCAAATTTAACGTATATTGGAACTCACCAGTCGTGACTTATCGGTGTTTGTTTCTCAATACGGTCGACACGTGGTAGACAAGTATAGGGTCACCAAAAAAAAAAAGATTTAATCAAAACGAAAATATTAAATGTTTCTTTTTTTATTATTTACCAAGAAAAATTAAATGGGAATAAAGTAGTGTTTACAAAATTTTTTTTTTCATATTTAAAAAGTTGACCAAACCAAATTATATGACAAAATATATAAAATAAAGGAAATAGAGATATTTTATAATTACAAAAATTCTGTATTCATTTCAATAAATTCTCAAACTATTGTTCTTTTGAAAAAATACACAAAAAGGTTTATCGATTTGCTAGTTAAATCAAAACAAAATAAAAGTCTTTGCTTAAAAAAAAAAATTACATACATTTTAAACCGAGGAATAAGAAACGAAAATATTTAATGATTCTATTTTTTTTTATTTACAAAAGAAAAATTAAATGGGAATAAACTAGTGTTTACAAATTCTTTTTATTTTCATCCTTAAGAAGTTGACAAAACCAAATTATAAAACAAAATGTCATATAAAAAAAAGAATGGAGACATCACAATAAATTCTCAAACTATTGTTCTCTTTTTTGCGGTAGAGTGTGTTTAACACTTAAGCCTCTTGTTTTAATTCCAACTGTTTTTTGGGACGCCAGCGCTTGCATTTATCAAGATGACAATATTTTATGATATAGTTGTCTTGATAATTTTTTCATTTTTCAAATAAAAAATTGTACGGATATCCATCAAATCTACTATTTTAAAGGTGTCACATTTAAAGGTCTTCGTTTTATGCTCGCACAATGGAGAAATGAGCAAGTTTGTCGGAGCGTACCTAGAATTTTTTTTTCTGTAATATTTTTTTTTTTTAAATGATGGTTTTATGATTAAATAGGTAAACGCATGTTTGCTTTATATTTATATCCACAGATTTAATAAAAAATGTTTTTTTCTCAAAAATAAATAAACGTCAATTAATTTTACTAAAATTATGAAAACCATACCTACGTAATTCAATTTTTTAAATAAATTTAAACAATTGAAATTTTATTTCTCTCGCCCAGGTATTAAAAAAAAATAGACAATAAGAACAATTGTGAAAAAAACGAATAAAATTAAAAAATTATTAAAAACAAACGAGCGAAGTTTTGGGAGCACCCAGTAATGACGGACATTCGATGTACAAATACATTCAAAATAGCAGATTTTTCATTAGCTTTTACGGCTATCCACATTCTTTTTCCAAGATTCCTTATTGATAACTCGTTTCCTTGATGTATTTCCAGTCACTTGAATGACATTTTTGGTAAGATCGGACATTATTTAGCTGTAGAAATGTATAAAACGATAGACACTTTAAAAGAATAACACTCCTCACAAGTGCTTTAGCGGCCATGTTGGAATTAGCGAAATGCTTCGCGCTCATTGGCTATCTGGACAAGCGGTGGACTTATCGGCGTTTGGAACAAACGGCACTATGGATTTATCGCCGTTTGAAACTCATCGTAATTTTAAAACCCACCTTTCGTAAGATTTTACGTACGTTTGGAACTTATTGACATTTGATTAGTATGGTAAATAGCCGGTAGAATAAAACCTCATATTTACTTAAATTTTGAATTATATTGGACTTATCGTACATAGGAACTATACGACTCAATTAACAGATTGCTATAAAGCCGAGCTTTTGAGCATAACATTTTTTTATCAAAGTAATAGTTTACAAACTGAAAGCATTTTAGGATCATTTAATATATTAATATCAGGCTTTCTCATTTATGCAGGATTAAAATCTACTCAGGGGGATTTAAAAAGTTTTTTTGTTGTTGCCTTAGTTAAAAACGATCCCATTGTTTAGAAAAAAAATCAGAGCTTATAAGCAAAATGGATTTTTATTAATATATTGAAAATGTATATTTGTTCACCTATTATTGTTCATTCAAACAAAATCATAGCATCTAAATCTAACCATCTCATTTCACACCACCTGTTGGCAAATATGACGGGTAGTAGAACGATAATCCTCTGTTAATACTTCTTAAATAGACCACTACCGCTATGTACTATCTAGGCCAAGACTAGCGTTGGGAAAAACTTCAATGTTTTGTGAATGCTTCACGAATTGCTAGTTTTTTTAAATAAACCCTTCGCAGTGAACACTTCAAATGAAGTCGAACTCACAAGAAAGAAATTTGAATTTATCCGGTTATTTGTTCAGTTCTTTTTGGAACCGGTTCCTCGCCGAAAAAGCACGTACTAGTCGGTAGCGCTTTGAAAGTGAAAAGAACTGAAAATAAAAAGTACTAGTCGGTAGAGATTTGAAAGTAAAAAGAACTGGAACTGGTTCCTCGCCAAAAAAACACGTACTAGTCGGTAGTGCTTTTAAAATGGAAAGAACTGGAACTGGTTCCTCGCTATTAGATCAATACTTTGTAGTCGGACTTCAGTTGAAGTACTTGTAATGAAGTGCTTCTTTATAGACTTTGAAGTTCACCTTCACAACTGTACTGCTGCAAATTGAAGTAGTTCTTTGTAATCTAACTTTTATTGAAGTATTTGTTCAATGAAATGAAGTTAATGAAATGAATGAACGCTAAAATGAAGTGCCAACTTCATTTGAAGTATTTGTTCAATGAAACGAAGTTAATGAAATGAATGAACGCTAAAATGAAGTACCAACTTCATTAGAAGTATTTTTCAATGAAACAAAGTTATTGAAATGAATGAACGCTAAAATGAACTATTAACTTCAATTGAAGTATTTGTTCAATGAACAATGAATGAAGTAGGAACTGTTGCCAAAAGAAGTAGTTCTTTGAAGTAGTTCAAAAGCGGTCACAACGCTAGCCAAGACTGAATAGACATTGGCACGTGTTTAATTACGTGTAGTACTTTTTCTGTCATTATATTTTTTTAATTAAAAAAAAAAAAACAATCTTCATTATGGGAATATCGCACAAGAGTCCAAACTGTCCAAAGCAACTTGGACTATGGCATCCCCAATTGGGGTATCTTGTCAGGCTGAAAGGATTGAGGAGGGGAAGGAGCAGGAGAATAGGAAGGATGGGAAGTACCTGACTTTTGATCTGGTCACCGAACACGGCTAAAACCATTTAAAGCAACGTTTTGATTCTAAATGGTGGTCTCTCACCAGGAAGATACTGAAAGTATCTACCCCTTTGGAGTTTTTAAAGATATTGCATGAAATGTACAACAGATTACAAAGTATATGGTTGAAAACAAGAGAGAAAAATAAGTGATCGAAACAAAGTAGTCATAGCTCTAAAATTTGTATCAAAATGGTGCATAAATAATAATCAGGTATTAAACTAGCAGTAACAAAGCTTCCTGTTTAAAAGCAGTCTCATTGATGCAAAATATGTCAATATCCAAAGCGATTTGATTCAACAGCAAGAGTGCCCTCCCCACTGGCAAGTTAGTCCTGCAGGCCGGAAGATAAAACAGTATAATGCTGTCGATGATGGAGATAAACATCTGGAACATACAAGTTTATGCTCTTCGTGAGAGCCAAGTTTTCAAAACATCTACGAATCAATTTGAAGAAATGTGTAACAATGTACACATGCTTCCTGACCCGTAGATGTTTAATTTCGAGCATACTTAAGAGAAAGTCAGTAGGATAGAACTACGGGTAGTAACCATACTCCCTCGGGTAAAGAAATCACAGAAATTTCTTTTCAACCCTCTCTAACGTGAATTAGTACTTCTCCTCATGTGGACTCCAAATTACCAATCCGCTCTTAAGCCTGCTCTTTACCAAGGAATTAAATAATACTGTGAGAGCTGGGGTGTCTCTAAAACTCATCGCAGTCGATATAACGAAACCCAGCATTCTCAATGAAGTGCTAAAGGTCATTTCAACATAAACATGAAATGTTGGCCTACTATTAAACACGATTCCAAGATCCTTCATAGTAGACATGTAATTAACTTCGTTTGTTCATTGTATACCGGTAAAACCAAGTATGACACACCCTAGTGAAAGACAAAGTAAAACATTGAACTCAGCCTGATTACTTTTAATATAATCAACAAGTTTATCAATGTCTGACTGGAGTCAATTATAGTTTTCTAAAGTTTGTATTTCAGCGTATATTTTTAGATCAGCCACGAAAAGAAGAGACCTGGAATGCAGAATAACCTCTGAGATATCATTTATAAATATAAAAAAGAAGACCGGACCTAAATTAGGGCCCTGGAGTACTCCAAAATATTTTTGATGTGAATATTCCATGAGATAGAAAATTCCTTTCTTTGTGTAAAATAGTTGACAAAGATTAACAGGAGCCGAAAAGACTAACATTTCTGACAGTTTATTTAATAAGATGTCATGATCTACGGTATCAAAGACTTCAGAAAAGTCATTGTATGTGCAATCTATTTGGTAGCCATTATCTAAAGATCTGGAAACAATCAGTGAGTACTAACAGATTTGTTTTGGTTGATCAACCTTTTCTAATATTAAGAACGGCTCCACTTGAGACAGCATGGGTTTATGGAGTATCGATTCAAACAGCTTTATCGGGGCAGAAAATATAGCTACCGGTCTGAAATTTTCCACAGATATCTTTGACCTGTTTTTGAAAATCAGATAATTTTTTTAAATTTTCTGAAGATAGGTTCAATATGAAGCTTAGTGGCAGCTTTAAAAATTAGATGCACTCGGAATACATATAAGCACAGAATACAAAAACAACATAATATATATATTTATTAATAATTTAAATAAATATCAGCTATAATTTTAAGTTAATAAAGTGATTGTGTCTATCTGAAGTGACCTGCCAGGTAAGTTATGTTCCTGTATTTTTTCTCTGTACTTAATTTAAATAAATATTAATATAAACTAGGAATTAATATTAACTAGAAATTTAGATTTGTACAGCACCCTTGAGGTGATTTTTCACAAAAACAGCGCTACACAAATTATCCAAAAATTATTATTAAGTATCTAAATCTAAATTATGAGTGTGTATTTATAAATAAGATTGGAGTTATGTACTTAGTTCTCATTCTTCTTAAGACTTACTTTATTGTTATTTTATATACTTACTCAAAAAGCATCCACTTATTTAACTTCTGTTGCCTGTATTTAAATAATATTAAAAAAAGTATTTTTTTCTTCCTTTTAAAGCTGTTTATAAAATGTGTGCCCTGATGACAACATGGATAGTGTTGAAAATAGTTGGCGTGTTTAAAAAATTTTTTTTTAATTGTTATTGGGTTTTAAATATAAATAAAAATTAAGCAAATACCAACGTTTAACGCCCTTGACGTCTCATAAAAATATGAGACATCCATGAAAATAAAATATAATATACTTGCCTACCTCTAAAGCAGAAAGTCAGTGGTAGAGGTCAAACCAATTATTTAGATGTGATATCTCCAAGCTACTCTGTTATTGATCTCCCACAATGAGGTGAATGAATACTCCAATATAATATTACACGGCTGTATCAACAACTGGGTAGTCAACTAGCTAAATAACAGCAGACAATGGGGTGGGTGTAGGCTGCTAAATATTATGCAACCTAAATCAATATATGAAATCCAGGAATAATAATATACATAACAGATCATTGTAATATTATGCAGCAGTCATCGATGATCGATGCCACAAGTACTATAATTATTATCAATATACTGGAAAATGTGTACAACAAAAAAAATATTTTGAGCAGCGACAAATACAACATTACTTTGGACAATCCGGGCGAAAATTGATGGAAGGCATAGTAAAGGAAAATGCTGCACCCCGTTGTTTTGAAATCTACGGTACACTTGTGTAATTCCAGGCTGCAGCTTGAGGATTGTCCTGATGATAACCAACCCATAGAAGAGGGTTCCACAAGAAAATTGAAAAAGATAGCTGATGTTTGACTTGCACAAAAAGATCAAATGACAATTAGTTCATGACCTTGGCAGTGAAGATTCTAAATTTATACAAACTTGTAAAATTTGCTGCAAATGTTAATTATATTGTATCAGAAGATGATTTGAATTACTGATTGTATTGTAGTACTTACCTATTGATTTGTTTTCTTTTAAAATTATTTTTTGAGTAAATAATGTATGAATACAAATTTTAAAATTAAAAAAAAAAATAAAGAGTATTTCAGGTAAATGAAAATGAGTATATTTAAATAAAAAAGAGCGTACACTTTTATTGACAGTAAAAGAAGATATTTACATGTAAAGTGCAAAAAGTTGTTGTAAAACACGGTTATGTAGTTTAGATTTTATTTCAATTTCATTCATCCGGGGCGTGAATACATAAACAACCACACACCAAATGAAGGAAGAATAACTCATGATTTCCAATGATTAACAATGTAATGATTGAAATAAATTAATGATAATTTGGCATTGAAATTAGAGAATACAAAATAGCGGTTGTTATTGAATCCTAAACAGTATTATTTTAATATACATACATATTATATATTTTATACTGGATTATAGTAATTAATGAGTTTACGAGCCAAATTTAAAGGTTGTTGGGACGGAGGGCGGTACTACGAAGGAGTATCCTCCACTCTGTTCAATGCGTTTACTTTCTTGCTGGGCGCACCTCTGGTCGGCCAGGGTGAAGATGTCTTGGAGGGCCTTGTTTTGGTCCCCTGTCAGATTAACAGTTAAAGCCGAGTAGAAAGCTGGCTCGGAAGCAGACAGTTTGGTTATCACTTCTTTGAAGACAATATATTCATCAACAGGGCAGTCCGCCTCGTCCAGAGGAGTCGTGTAGCTTTCTAGCGGCGTCTCGTCTAGTGCGTCATAATCCTCGTCTCCTTCGTAATCGCTGTCTTCAGAGTTCTCGTCGTTATTGACATCGTTGATTGTCAGCCCCGCCTTGGCGCCTTCCTTCTTCACTTTGCGAGCCAGACTCTCCAAGTAGTCTTGGGCTTGGTCATCGATCTCGTCATCGTCAGTAGATAGGACTTCTTCTCCGTCATCCGTGTCTTCCTCTTCTTCTGATTCCTCTTCCGCTTCCTCGGCGGCTCTCGCCATGTAAGCGCGCTTCAGTCCGTCAAAGAGTATTATACACGCCGGCATTATCTTCTGAATGCTTTCGTTCAGTAGGGGTGGTCGGATAGGGCCGAGACTCAGCAAAGTACAGAGGCCCAGAACGCACATCTTGCGATCGTGCAAACTGAAGAAGCAATCGGTGTCATGAATCCATTGCTTGATAAAGTGAGAGGTGATAGATTCTGTGGGGACAATGGTGGAAGGCTTATCGAGTATGCTCAGAAGTAACTGCGGGTTGTAGTATAAAGCTGCAATGACAACTTGCAGGCACATGGTACGCAACTCCGGCGTCTTGACTTCTCTCGTCCGCCGGCCGAGCACCAACTCTACAATGACGGGGATACACCTGTCGATCTGACCTTTGCATTGTAAGATGATAACCTCCAGAAGCTTGGCTGCGTAACACTCCGGGTCTTCTCCCGAATCTCCAGTGAGGACGGCCTTGCACATGTTGAAGACGGCAAGGATGTGGTTCTCGTTGGACAAGAATGCGGGTGAGTCGATGGTCACGTAGTTGTGTAGAGCGGGCATCATATCGGTGAAATAATCGAATCCGTCCTTCTGGAAAACTGTATAAACTAATTCTAGCACCTTCCACATATCCGGGGAGATCGTTTTCGGCGTCAGATCGTAGACCAGCGAGAAGGCCTCTTCGTAGAATTCTATCACCCCTGTCTGGAATATATGGCCGACGACTTGTAATACGCACGGTTCCAAACGCCTCATGACTTCTTCATTTTCAGACATGGCGTTGACCAATGTTTCTATGGTGTTAAGCAACCCCATGGAAGTGATTGCTTTTTCATCTGATCCCGCATCGGCTTCGAGGACTTGGTTGAAAGTAGTGGCCAGGTTGGAACAGATCTCCACAGCGATAGGCATCAGTTGCTCGGTGTAGGAGCAGACTAACTTCTGCATTACCGTAGTGATGTCGTCATTCTCCGTCTCTCGAATTAAATTTAACAATTCTAAAGTGATTACGTTAACTTGGGGTTCTAGGTACTTCTCGGCTTTCTCGTGCGAGCTGAGCAGCATTTGCAGAGCGATGGCGGCCTCCACTTTGACGGGGAGGTCTGAGTCAGTCAAGAGAGCATTTACTATTAATCTTAAGGCTTCTACGAGCACCTCCTCGTTCTTCACCTTCATCTCGGCAAAGTGGTGGATCACCCAGCAGGCGCGGGCACGCATGTAGCCCAGAGTGCTGACGAACTCGGGAAATACATATTGCACTAGCATTGTGTCTATTTCATCCTTGTAGAGCTTCTTCTTGAGAAGAACTTCGGCCAGGGCTCCGATCATGTGCAGCGCTCCGTCCTTCTGACGGGGATTGTTGAAGCCTATCTGGCCAGTGAGGACTTGCATGCAGAGCTGCATGGTGCGCTGGAGCATGTCCTTGCGCTTCTTGCAACTGTGGAGGAGAAGCGCCTGGGCAGCTGTCACAGGAGAAACAAAATCTTCGAAAATGTCAAATCTTACTCTCACATACTCGTGCGGATCGCTGTCCCAAAGCTCTTCGTCGGCATCGGAGTATGACATGATCGGGAATAAGACATCTTGGATGATGGCAAACATGTGTGGTTTCAGGAAGTTCCACGAGTGCGCATGACTGACACACTGGGTGATGTAGTTGAGGGTCTGCTGCAACACGCGAGGCGAGACGTACACCTTGTTGCGATACTGGTCGAGAATCTTCAGAAGCACTTCGAGGATGCCGCCTGAGAATGTTTTGAGGTACCAATCGGCGAATTCTCTGTATTCTTTACTGACGACGCCGGGGCTTCCGTACCGCTCGAATATTCTGTGAAGCGTGTGTAGCGCCCACTTTTTGCATTTCCACGAGGGGTGCTCTACGCGCTCGTCTTCATCGATGGCCAGAGTGGCCTCCGGGATGGGCTTGTCGGCCTCCATCCTCATCACATCCATCCACTGGGAGAAAGTCTCCTTGGTGATGAGATCGAGGGGGAGGGAGTATTGTATCAGCGCGAAGAAGATCTTTAGGATCTGCTTCTGCAGCAGCAGGAACTGGTCTGACGGGTCTGGAAAGAGGGTGATGACCAAGCGGTGCACGATGGGAAGGAGCAGCTGCATGGCCCCGATGAGGTGAACCCGCTCTTCCGCCTTCGAGTACTCGTAGTTCTTGACGAGCTGGTAGAGCGCCAGCAGGGCTCCGGACCAGGTGGAGGCATCAGCGCTGCCGAGGTAGAAGCCGATCTTGTCGACTATCTGCGTCCAGCAACCGGGGAAGTCGTTCTTGATGATGGTGCGGGCGCACAGGGCGAGCTGCAGCTTCACGATGTCGGGAGATTGAACTATGGCGTCTATGATTGATTCCCGCACTATGGCACGATCCTGCTCGTGGATTCGGAAGCGCAGCGGCTCCTCGCTGTCGTCTTGGTCGAGCCAGTTCTGCGTGATCATGTTCTTCAGGTATATAACCCCGGCTTGCCTTACCGGCATCTCCACCTCGGCAGACATGACGACTTGCAGCAGGGAAGGCGCGAACCCGATGATCTTGTGTATCTGCGCAAGCTGTTCTTCCGCTTGTTGGCGTTGGTCAGGGTTGATGGACGCCCGCAGCACCTCGGTCAACTTGCTGATATCCATATTGCTATTTTTACTAGTAACTGTCTTTGAAATAAATCGTTTAGCGTGGAAACGTTCTTCGCGTCAAGAGGCCCGCTAGGCCCGGAGTGTACTTTTCATACAACACCAATCACGTGGCCGAAACTACCGAAAGTCATCTTTATACACTACGAACGTAAAACTTTTCACCGATCGATGGCGGGCGAATTGGCAGGAACGTCGTCAAAGTATATCTAACGTTACAACTACGATCTTAGCGCAACAGACAAAATGAAACGAAATGTATAAGATCTTTTTAACCTGCAAAGCTCGGGAGATCGCTTCGCCCAGGCTTAACAATATGAAAATAAATGAAAAATGAACTGTCAGCCTGCTCACTCATGGCGGGTGATTAGGTCGGGTAAGTTGGTAGCTCTTATCTGCGAATCCGCATATTTGTCAAACCGAATACCTACTACAGATTTCTACGAAGAAACTCTCTTTGATTCTTGTATCCTCTTAAGGTCTACTTTATTTAGTCGTGACATCTAGCGAATAAAACTATAACATTAAAATACCCCACCTAAACAATACGCATCGATTTTTTCCAAGAGTTATTACTACAGTTACTATTCGACCCGCATACACTTGGAAGTTTCTTTTTGGCTACACAGTTTCTCTTCTGGAGTAAGCAAATAATGTTTTGTTTCGTCCGCCATCGCAGCTGTTCATAAGTAGTTTGGTCGAGAGGCGACACTAAACTAAAATCATTTCTGTCAGAAACTTTGCGGAGTATGGCCGTAGCCACGAAACGATCTCAGTTTTTCTTCCACAAAGAGTACGCGATAAATGTGAAAACAACGAGAGGACTCGTTTATAGAACTTATTTCAAATACTTTGAAGGTGAGAGGTGATTACAGTTTTAGTGGAAAGTGTATAATAATAAAAATCATTCAAAATGTGGTGCTTAGTGAGCCAGCCGAATTCGATGGTTTTGGAAATTAAAGTTGACCCAAAGGCCATTGGACAGGAGTGCTTAGAAAAGGTATTAAAATTTTATTATCTTTATTAACTAATGATTAA
The DNA here is from genome assembly GCA_022651775.1 of Drusus annulatus. NCBI lineage: Eukaryota > Metazoa > Arthropoda > Insecta > Trichoptera > Limnephilidae > Drusus > Drusus annulatus. The sequence goes on along the minus strand of JAGWCC010000370.1, from coordinate 735,124 downwards.
TCTAATTTACTCGACTGGGTTATCAGCCATTAGCAATTTCTGTATAACTGCTTGTTCTCTTGTGGCCCACATCGCACACGATGGTAACGGTATACTTATTTTTAAAGCCCTAGTAACTTGAAATTTTTAACAAATATGAAGGCAATATTGTCTCGTAATTGGTAAACCATCATTTTGTGAAAAACTCAATGCAAAAACATCCGCATTAAGCTGGGGATAACGCTTTAAATAGAGTGGTTACATACGCGGACATTTTGCGGTGCAATTTATTTACAAAGAAAATTAAATATCAAGTCAAGTTACCCACCTCAGTTAAATTTATTTTTATCAATTTCAAATAATAAATTTTAAAATAACTTGTTGTCAATTATGATTTCATAATCTTATGAAATTCTGATTAAAATTTTACAAACTCGTAATTGCAAAAAAATCTTTTTTTTTTGTTCTGAAAATTCAAAAATAAATTTTAGTGGGTATGTGATTTTTTAAAAATTATCTACTTATCTAACCTATTTTGAGGCTTTTTACTGGGTAATTATTATTAATGTTATTAAAATTACAACATGTACGACTTTTAAGTTAAAATATTATAATGTCAAAAAGAAAATGAAATAATTAGCTACTTGTAAACTTGAATGTACAAAGTAACTAATATAAAATTTAAAAAAATAATAAAAACCATATAATATTTTGATGATAGATTTTCCACACTTTGCAGCCTTTTTATTATTTTTTGTATTTATTATAACTTTAATCAAATACCTTTTTAATTTATAAAATAAAATTATTGATAAAAATGTAATAATGTATACAACAATTATTTGCACCGTTTCTCACAAACGTTTATATAAAAAAAAAATATACAAAAATATTCTCTTGAACTGAAAAAAATTGTACCTACCTACATTTTTTTTCTCACCCCAGGCCAACTATGGGTACCTACTTACTTTTAATATTGTAACACACACATCTTGGACTTCGCACCCAGTAAGCGGTGACCTCCCCGATGCAAATCCTCCGTAAGAACCTACCTACTTTAGGAAAACAATGTTTTTCACATAAAACCGGGTATTTTACTGCTTGTTCGAATTATGCGTATTATTTTGATGACTGCATTTTTTTTTTAATTCTGCTCTTTGATATGCGTTCACAAAAAATGGAATTTTGTTGTATTTTACCTTTGTCCTGCTTTTTTCTAGTTAAATCATCATTATTTTGTTATTTTTATTGGTTTAAAAAAAAAATAAGACGTATACGAGTAAATGGTTCTTAAAGCTATTTACAAACAATATATATTTTGTAAACATACATGCTTGATATATCTTATGAACAAGATAAAATACAATAGTAACTATTTTAAAACTTTAGCAAAGAGTTTTGAATTTGAGCACTTCGCAGTAAAATACCTTTAAAAGTTTATGCTCCCCTGACCCCACGTAAAAGTGGGTACGTTGATATTACCAATTTATGCGTGGGATTACATGTCGTATAGCCCCAATAGTTTTGTATTATTTTCATCTTTAGTGTATACTACGAATATAGGTAGGTACTCACACAGTTTCTCGCCATTTTAAAATAATTAGTAATGAGAACTCTTTATGCGTAGGCATTATAATATTAATCATGATTGGCTAAGGGGTTTTCTATGTCTACTACGGACCTAACTCCCCTTTTAGAAAATGCGTATTCATTTAATCTCTTGAGCGTAGGTGCAAAGTGATTGATTACGACCATAAGATACTTATGTTTTTTTTTTGTTTAATTATTATTTACGACACAAGTATTAGAAGAGAGTTAACAAAGAAAAAAAAATACAGTCTTGAAAACCTGCGACATGGCGGCTTGTCTGCAGATTCTACCAAATTAAATTATATTACTATTCACTTTTAGAAAGAAAAAAAATGAACCCCTTGTGTAGGTAGATTACAGATTATTTTGAGCACTTTAGCGTCGACTATGGATATACCATTCCCCTTTTAAAATGACACGGTGAAATTATAAAGCTTGCATCATAAATTCGTGCTTGTTTATGAAACATTATTACACCATCTCGACTACGGATATAGCTTCTGTCTCCCCTTTCAGATCGTCGCATCCCTCGGGTCGTTGACTTTGTCAGTTTACCTTGAAAACCTCACGTTCAGAAATATACACACAATGTACAATAATTATATAAACGCACAGCTCGGTCATATTTCAAACTTAAGTATAAATAACTAACTAACTAACCATCACGCCGTTTCCCCGCAGGGGTAGGCTGAGAGGACGGACCGCCATATGCACCCTGTCTCGGCACACACTCCTTGCTTCATTCACATTCATAGATCGTCCCATACATACTCTTCTGTTATTCTAACTCTTCACATGACCCGATTCAAGTATTTGATTTACTTGATCGTGCCCGCAACGTAAGCCCTAAGCCTAAAAAGCAAAATACCTATCTTACATACTGTACAATGATTTTTTTATGGTTCTTCCCGGAGTACATAATTACATTTAAAAATTCATAAAGTAAGTACTAGCAGTTAAAATCGAGAATCCGCCGGTTGTTCTGCTAGGCCCTGATGGCAGCTCAGGGCTTTCTACTGAATATAAACTCAACACGCTAACACAAAATAATAGTATAAATAAAATAATGTCTACATGAAGGCATCGTCAAGGTAGATATACCTGCCATTTGCAAAGGAAAACCATAAGACATGCGTCCCCTTTTGCGCGAAGATCTAGTATTTACTAGGTTTACAGTACCCGTCAAATTGACGGATTTTCGATTTGCTTTGCAAATATTTAACTAAACTGTCAGTTTTTTTACGACATCATATAATTGAACAGTGTAAAAATATTTACTTTCGAAAATTCTTATTTTTTAAAATCTAGTTGCTATTTACCTATCTCTACGGACACTCGTCAAATTGACGGATTTGGTAGTAAAACGCTTTTGAATTTGTCCCATTTGTGAAATTATTACTTCTAAAACAAAATAATCATAGTGTAACAATGGAGAAATAATGTCATCGGTGTGACGGATATTTTGTTTCAAACTCAAATTACAGATACGCGTTTGTTGCGTAACACATTCGGCGCATTATGATTTATTGGGCAATAAAAAAAGGTCTCTTCGAGGGTGAAAGTTTGGCGAAGTTGACCATACGGCTGCATTAGAGTAAGTAAATAAATCTATCTTCAGTTAATAATAATAATATTTGGATGATTTTTATAGCGCCGTTTTAGCGGGTTTTGTGTTATACAGTTGTAGTCAGTGGGTGGAGATGTGGAGTCCAATTTCAGAAATAAAACATTTATTTAATCAGTATTTGTGTTTATCCGTCAATTTGACGGGTGCCCGTAGAAATATGCATGTAAACCTAGTGTTAATAATTGCAAATGTTACACAAACATTTTTTTGATAAACCTTTTTTGTTTTTAATGAATATAGTACAAAGTTCATTTAGAATTAATGTCCAATAAAGATATTGATTTGACTAATATTAATAAAATAATATTATGGTTTACACAATTAATTCCATTTTTTTCAAGCCGAATATTGCACCGGCTCAAATTATCACTTGGCTGTGAATAACAACAGTTTTTCTCACAATTAAAATCAGTTACAATCATTGGGATATCAATGTGTTAATAATGTAATTGGTTGTGAAGTGACAAAATCCAATGTATTTATCTATCTGTCTTGAGTAGTACTTTATATATTTAATTTAGTGTACATGAGAGATAGGAAAGGTTGATGATAAATCAAGATTACTAAAAATACCGACAATTTGATGTTTATCAGAGATTTATCACGAATGATTGAATAAACGGTCAATGTCTATTATTATGATTGTATTTCACGTTGGTATTTGTCAATGTTACCGATAATTTTGAAATAATTTTATGCTTTGTCTAGTTAAGTTGTTTAACTCACGCATGCAACGTTAACTCCCATGTATGAAGCGTTTTATTTTGCCACGTGGCAATTTCATCCAACTACCTATAGTACCTATATCTTTCTGGCCTGCTCTATACTCTCTCGGCGAGACTGCGCGAGGAGGCCCGAGCGCGAGAGTGCAGTAGCACCTCTCGACTCGCCGTGGAGAGGTGCTGGTGGTGGGCAATCGAAACAATAGCTACGCGATACGAAGATGAATGGAGTAGCAGAAAAGTCTCGCCGAGTAAGTTTAGAACAGGAGGGGAAAATCAGTGTGCATCTTGGAGTAAGAATATATGGAGAGACAGCTAATTTTTTTAATCCAACCTATACAAATTTGCGATAAATCACTTTCTCCGGGCTTTTACGTCGTAAAGCATGAGAGAGAAAGAGACAACAACAAAAATCGCAAAATATCACACCACTTTTAGGTATTGTAAAGATGTTTTCCGTCTCCGGCGACTCCGCCCACTTCGCTTCATTTTTGGCAGCGCGTTAGGAATATCGAATTACTAAGAACTTATTTATTTTGGGAAAATTTACAGCAAATCAACATTCATTAGTACAAATACAGTAGTAAAAATAATAAATAATTTCAATTAATTAATATAATAATTACAGTAAATAAAAACACTATATTAACCATAAACTTCTGTCATTATTTAAGCAAACATTCGTTTTGTAAGATATTCTGAATCTATAAATCATTTAATAGTATTTTTGATATCATTTTGTTATGCAAACGCTTTTTGAGGTTATGTCCTATGTTTGTTTGTTTGTAAAAAAGGTGTGTCTATGAAAACCTTAGCCACGCCTGTTAAATGTAGTCAGGCAAAAGTTATAAAAACTTATTACACTGCCTTGGATAGGTAGGTCTCTATGTATATTAATACTCTAAGGTGTACATACTTATTAGTACATCATTCAAACGGTTATAAAGATGCGTGAAGATTAAAAAGTGTATTTAAAGTAGCACTGGAGTTGTTTTGTGAGTGACGCTCAGTCTGTTGCTAAGCGAAAGGTGAGTGGGGTGGTGAAAATCACGGGGCAAAGTCCGTTTCGCTAGACACTCGTACTTCTCGTCATAATAAGTGTTTCTCTGGGTATCCGGACACAATCTGACATATTACTATGTGTCAATGAAATGTTATGAAATTATGTCGCTTTTCTTAAAATGTGTCATTTTTTATCATAAAATAATGTGGTTTTTTCTATTCCTCTGTATGGCATTTTTAGGCCCGGTTGTTTCATCTGGGGTATAGCTAAAATCGGGGTTTTTAAAAAACGTCACATTTTTAACTCAGTTCTATCCTCAGAGCAATAATATACCTGGAGGGATAGCTTTCCGAAACAGTGTAGTAAAGATTGTTGATTTTTTCCTGACTCGAGGGTGGCTAGGTTTTTCATGAACACACCTTTTTGCATCCATTCATAGCACATGTCGATATAATGTTTTGTTTATTTGTAAAACCACTTTTTCACAGTATTGTTATCAACAAAAATATAAGATATAACCTCAAAAACCGTTGAGTTATGTCGCATAACAAAACGTAGTGCGCGGAGTCGCCGGAACGTGAGGGACGGAAAACATGCTTACAAACCTAAAAGTGGTTCCATATTATGTGAAAACTTGTCTTGTCTCTTTCTCTCTCTCTCACGGTTTACAACGTAAAAACCCGGAGAAAGTGATTTATCGTAATTTGTATAAGTTGGCTAAAAATACCGACAGGGTAACCGATTTTAAAGGCTGAAGCATGCGAAATTAAATTATACTTGGTATAAAAATAAGGAAACTCTTATACATATTGACTGTGTTAGGGTTAAGGCGTTATTCCACATATATTTTGCAAGCAAATTTAGGCCTTAGTGATAACATAACGGTCATGCTGTTATGCCTGGCACCTGCCCATAATTTGATAAAATGCTGAAACGGGCCGAGAATCGTGGTTAACGGGGGCGATTATTTAAAGTGGCAACGATAAAAAAAACATTATGGCCCTAATCATCGATTTGCGATAGTGTAAAATGTGACAGTGGTTCAAACCACTAGGCCTCTAAGTTTGCTTGCAAAATAAATGTGATATAACGCTTTTCATTTAAACACAGTCGATATAATAATATATGTTACTAGTTTAGTCTTGATACACACGTCAAAAGGGACATGGTCAGTGAATCGTGAAGTAGCGTAATCGTAATAAAATTTCAAACTTTTTTACGTATGAGCGAAAATTACCAGTATTGTTTTGGCGTACATTAGCGCCCCACACGGCATCTAACGAATCACGCACAGAATACGGCTTAGCGTATTAATACTATCAGATATTAGTTACTAAATCTCAAGAATTTTACATGGCTGCCCATTCTCCAGGATGAGAAAGCACCAAAAGGATAATAATTCATAATAGGATTTCCCTAGTTACGAGATTCTATTGATTCCAATGTCCAAACTCTAAGTATTTATTTTAAAGTCCATTATTATATTTTTAAAAGCATGTAATCTGAATGCTCCGTTCAAACTCCGCATTGAGTCACCTACCTCGGTACACGTTTTCAGGTACGATATTTTTTACGTGCATAAGTAATTCATCACGTTCAAGACATATTTCACATATCTCGATTTTCGATCCCTTGGTGTTTTTAGTTGATGGACTTATCTTTGACCGTAGGCTGCGGGCAATTAAAGATATGTATAGAGGAGCCATCCTTGGAGTAACGATCTAAGGAGGTATGGCTAAAAATTTTACCCAACCTATACAAATTTGCGATCACTTTCTCCGGGCTTTTACGTCCTATACCATGAGAGAGAAAGAGACATGAACAGTCGTCACATAATATCGCAGCACTTCTAAGTATGTAATGATGTTCTCCGTCCGCGCTAACTTCACATCATCGAGTCGCATAACTTACGTCTACGCATTTTGAGGTTATTTCCTAAATTTGTGTTGATTAAAAAACTTGCAGTGGTTATACAAATAAATCAAACATGATGGTGGTATGTGTTATGCGTGAATGCTCTAATAAGACCAAAGAAAGATTATAAAACATCACTTTTCAGAGGTCAGCACTCAAAAATAGGCACTTGTTGGCTTTCTAGTATAAGCAATATTACAAATGAATCATCTGTTTATCCTATACGGGTAGTTACAAAAATGTCTGAGTTTTCCAGTGAATACAATTATTAAACAGTGATCCTTTAAATTCTTTATGAAAAATCTACTAGAATTTTAGGTAAAACGTTAAAAAATGCCTTTTCTGGTTTCAAAACTGCACCTTTTACTGATATTTTAGTGTGTTTTTCATAGAATTTAAAGGATTACAGTTGTAAAATTGTATTTACTGGAAACCTCAGACATTTTTCTAACTATTCGTAGAAAATTTTCAGATTCATCATTTGTAGGATTGCCTGTATTAGAATTCTAGAAAGTAATGTTTGGTGTCATTTTTGAGTGCTGACCCTTAACAGTTTAAAATATTTTTGACCGAACTTTAGAATTTTCACATTTTTTGTGTTATAAAGACATAAAATCAACAAAAAGCTTCCATCATTATTTAGGTAAACTTTCTGTTATTATTGTTTGTGTGATATTTTGACTTTATAAATCATTTTAATGGTGTATTGATATTGTTTTGTTTAATGTGTTCAAACATGTTTTTGAAAAATGTCCGAATTCCATGTGGGCGGTAACACTGATAGGCTATCCAACATATTTAAATATATCTTTGTCTCTTTCTATCGAGTCGGTATAAAGTCAACAATCCTGACTACACTGTTTCGCAAAGGTACCTCTCCATATCCTCCGAGGAGCCAACGGACATTGCAATTGTTAAATTGGGTACCGGGGGACGGAATTTGCAATTATTACAATTAGGATGTAAGGACCAATTGATACACAGTCAATTTAGATATAATCAAATCGTGCTGAATTAATCTGATCAATACGATAGATTTGGCCTATCGTGGTAGGTCTTTATATAATGTTAAACACCGTGTTTCAGGCTCGTTCCCAAACACGTGCTAATATAATAATTGACTTCTGTAACCTCGGTAAGTAAAAAGTAAAGTTAGGTGATTAGAATTGCTCTGTTTGAAAACTTTGCTATGAATTATTTGTTATTACCTCAGAGCAAGAGTATATATGTATAGAGAGAGCTAAATATTTTTACCCAACCTATACAAATTTACTATAAATCACTTTCTCCCGGTTTTCACGTCGTAAACCATGAGAGAGAAAGAGACAAGGCAAGTTGTCACATAATATCGCACAACTTTTCGGTATGTAAGCTTGTTTTCCGTCTCCGGCGAATCCGCCCACTAAGTTTTGTTATGCGACATAACTCAACGGTTTTTGAGGTTATATTCTATATTTTTGTTGATAACAATACTGTGAAAAAGTGGTTATACAAATAAATGCTACATTATGTCGACATGTGCTATGAATGGATGTATAAATACCCTTCTTCTAGCCCTAGCTACGCCCGAGTCAGGAACAAATCAATAATCCTGACTACACAAGCCAACCCTCCTAGTATATCGCACAAAAATGACCCAAAATTGATCCGTTTGGATATTTTTTAAATTGAACTTTACGTAATAGTTTCGTACATCATCATCAATCTAATGAAGTTCATTAATATAATACTAAACTGGGTAGGGCTTATCAATGTGTACTCAGCAGTCGGTATGTTGTTTATGTCAACAATCATCGTTTAGGTACATTCATATAAGTGATATTATCGATTTTGAACGTGAACTTTGAAACATGCCGGTACCGAAATGTCGAATCATATCGCAATGGGATATATATATATATAAATACACCATTAAAATGATTTATAAAGTCAAAATATCATACAAACACTAATAACAGAAGGTTTGCCTAAATAGTGATGGAAGTTTTTTGTTAATTTTTTGTCTATATGAAAAGTGATGTTTTATAATCTTTGTTTGGTCTTATTTGAACATTCACGCATAGCACATATCACCATCATATTTAATTTATTTTTATAACCACTGCAAGTATTTTAATCAACACAAATATAGGAAATAACCTCAAAATCCGTTGACGTGAGTTATATGATTCGATGATGTGAAGTTAACGCGGACGGAGAACATTCTTACATACTTAGAAGTGCTGCAATATTATTTGAAGACTTTTCTTGTCTCTTTCTCTCATGGTATACAACGTAAAAACCCGGAGAGAGTGATTTATCGCAAATTTGTATCGGTTGGCTAAAAGTATTTAGATCTCTCTCTCCATATATATTCTCTCTCCAAGCTCACTGCATCACCCGACGGACGTCTCGCCGAGAGTCAGAGCAGGCATAACGAATTCATCAAAACATGAACAAAAACACTTCATCAAACATCTGTAGTATTGACACTCCCAAGTTTTTTCATCATTGCTTTTGCCAAAGAAGTTGTTTTTTTCGTTATTGTCATAGCAAACAAGTCTTGTCGCTATGAGCTATATATATTAGATATGTATTTTTTAGTAAAAATAAATATGTTTTTTGCAAAGCAAATTACACATAATATATTACAAAGGCGTGCGGTTCTTAGTCACGGATTCATATCTTTATGATTCGCGTTGACTTGAAAAATCAGTAAGTAAAAACAATAAAATGCATTATTGTTGGATTTTAAAGGCATATAATAAGAAATGTATATAAACATAGCTTCCGCCTCGTGCAATCAAATTCTCAACTTGATATAATTGCAAAGCTTCGTTTGGACACTTACGCCATTCCCCTAAATTGAGTGGCCGTACTTGGAACTATTTTTTTTAACAATCTTAAATCGTGTAATAAAATGTTAGCGTCTTATTGTCTCTTTTATGAATGTCAGAACGAGTCTCCTAGATTTTGATTATTTTGGTATAAAAAAATCTCCTACTATGTTGAGAACTTGGAGTAAGATATATATACGGAGAGAGAGCTAAAAAAATTTACCCAACCTATACAAATTTGTGATAAATCACTCTCCGGGTTTTTAGGTCGTATTCCATGAGATAGAAACAGACAAGAAAAGTCATAACATAATATTGCAGCACTTCCAAGTATGTAAGGTTCTCCGTCTGCGCTGACTTCACATCTTCGAGTCGTATAACTTACTTCAACGGATTTTTAAACCGTGAGAGAGAAAGAGACAAGACAAGTTGTCACATAATATCGCACCACTTTTAGGTATGTAAGCATGTTTTCCGTCCTTCGCGTCTCCGGCGACTCCGTCCGTACGTTTTGTTATGCGACATAACTCAACGGTTTTTGAGGTTAGATCCTATATTTTTTATCGATAACAGTGCTGTGAAAAAGTTGTTATACAAATAAACAAAACATTGTGTGTACATGTTCTATGAATGGATGTAAAAAGGTGTGTCCATGAAAACCCTAGCCATTCTGACCACACTCTTTCGCAAAACTATATATTATTGCTCTGAGGTCGAGAATGAATTAACCATTACCGCACGCCACTGATAGAATTATCATTATAAATCTATTAAAGATTAATCTTTTTTCATTTTCGAGGCATCGGTTGGGAGCCAGAGGGGTAAAGGTCACTAAAGCAGGTTTATGTAATAAAAATATATTTTTTAAATATTACTTCTTGAAGACTGTATATTATTTCTTGAAGACTGGTTAGGTAAATTTGCATTATGAGATTTCGCCTTCCATAGTTAATTGCGTTGTTTATAATTGTTATTGTTATTAAATGACGAAGAGGACACACCTCCATATTTCTATGTAAATTGGGTTTTTCGGTCGTTTCAATATGTAGTCTTTTATAGGCGATTATACTTGATTAATTGAAGGTAATTAATCAATCTTATTTTTTTATATCAATCTTATCAACTGAAATCTATGAATCGAGCTCGCATATACTATTTTGCTAGTACGCAATATCTGAACCCGTACAAATCATAAGTGCGCCCTGGTGCTGAGTTTAGCAGCCACCTCATATCTGGAGCTCATAAGTACATTTTTTTTACTCAATTAGTCCGATAGTTATTTCCAAGAATATGAGTAATTTTAAATTATTTATTATAATAATAACAGTGAACTTATACAACGCAGTTTTGTGATATTTCACCTTAAGTGCGCTTCGTACTAAATTAGTTAAGCTAATATGACTAACTAACAAGGAGAAAATAATATTTAATATGTATACAAATTAAAACTGTCGTCATCATAAATCATGACATGAGAGAAAAAGGTTCAGATATGGGTATAACAGTGCATGTGTACATTAACGGATTAAAAAAAATTAAAATACTAAAAGCTTGGGGTTTAAAAATCCAGATGAAACGTATGAATTCATGTTTAAATCAAAGAAAAGGAAATTAGATTGAGGACAGTTAACATGTTGGTACAGAAAAACATTAATATTCAATCGTTATTTGAAATGAAATAATTGTTCGGGATAATTTATAGATATCATAAATGATTTTTTAATTGTTTTCTAGGTAAAGCTAAGGCACCATTTTGTTTCTAAGAATAAATTGCGAAATATTCATAAATTGACTATGCACTTTAAAGTTATTACAACATATTTTGATTTGAGTTATTAGTGTTATTACCTTATTAGTTGGGCGTATTATGTTAATTTTTAAGTTTCACCGAAAAATAAACAATAATTTGAAAACATGCTTTCACCGTTAGAATAATGTGTATGGTACCTACTTCTTGTTAAACGTTGATTATGTTACGATACTGCAAAAGAAATTACCTTGGCCAGTGTATTGTTGGCTAGCATCGAGCTGTGTTTCTATTACATTATTTTGTTGGTGTATATTCTACTGAATTTCGAACCCGGTTTCGCCCGTGAATACCCAAACATTACATTTTGGCGTATTATTATTCAGTTTATTTTAAGAATAATTTAATGATCGGCATTATTTGCAATAATTTTGATTGTGATACAGAAGATTTAATGATTTTATCATCTATGACTTCGGCTTGCCAATAATTGCACTGTCATTGGCATCAGTCTAACGAGTCAGCCTTATTTTGCCATTACGAGCTATCGGGTAGGTAAATGTCTGCCTGGAATACTTATTTGTACTGAATTCGGCGGTCTCCGTGGTCGAGTGGTAAGGCGCTCGACTACGAATCCAGATGTCGCGGGTTCATACCCGGCGTCCGCAAATAACTTTTATTTAATTAATATATATCACAACACATTTAATTTCTAAATAGTATATTTGCGGCACATTACAGAGTGGTAGATACTTTAAGTATCGCCCTGGAGAAAGACCACCATTCAGAGTCGAAACGTTGCTTGAAATGGCTCGACCCATGTTTGGTGACCAGATCTGAATAGACAGGTACTTACCAATCTTCCTATTTCCCATCTCCTTCCCTTCCCACTACCTGCAGCCTCACAACATACCCCATTGGGGATGCCATAGACTCACTGGCTCTAGACTGTTAGGAGCAGTTGGGACTCCTGTGGGGTACTTAGTTTAAAAAAAAAAAAGAATACACCAAATAATATTTGACAATCCGCTCAGTTGACAGTCGAGGCGACAAAAACAGAAGATACACGCGTCATGTTTCATTTCAGGCGATGACTTGCTGCCAATAACATACTATAAGTTCATAAATATTACCAGATAGGATTATTCATAGTACCTACATTGATTTAGTCATTTGCGACAGAGAAAACCATTTCCATTTAGAATAATTTCAAATGGCGATAGGAGATTGGCATAACGTACAATATATTAAATAAAATACTCAAACTGACTGATACCTAGTGATTTTAAAAAAGAAGAATGAATTTAAATCCTGACAACTCCACAAAGAAACTTGAGTATTTGAGCAGGTACCTACACTACCCTCCCGAGTAATAATATAATGATTTAAAAAAAATAGAATGATTTTAAATCCTGGCAACTTTACAGTGTGGCCTACCGTAATATTTTCCAATTGAATAATTTGAATATCCCTAATATACGCAGTGTGTACTGGATAGGTACCTAATATAATAGAATTAAAAATATATTTGAGGTAGCTCGTATCTATTACTGAAAACTCCTCCACAATAAAATATCCCGTAGACATCATGGCGGCCAAGACGAGAAAGGCAACAGTTTTATTATTATTTCATGATAGGATAATGAATGTCTAAGGCTAGACGCTACAAATAATCGACAGCAATAATAGATTGCTCGTTATTATTTCATAAATGGATTATGATTTATATACATATTGTTTACGAAAGTCGAAATTGAAAATAGATGGTTTGTAGCTTCTTAAGCTCGTAAAGGAAAAAAATCTAAATCGAAACCAATGTCATAATCATAAAATGTCATTCTTTCCACTCGGATAATTAATAATGTCGTACCTACTCTATTTCACTTTTACTTTTTTCTTATTAGGCATATGAAAAATACATACGGATCAAACAATATGGCGTCTTGTCTTATTTTTGGGCGGTAAAATGGATAGTTTAAAGCTCCACAACTAATGATTAAAATACATATGCGAGTTTTAAAAAGTTGCGTTAACTTTGAAATTCCAGGTAGCTTTACATATCCCACGGACAGATTAAATGCATTTAATTTTTGTATTGGTTAAATCAATATTAGAAATTAAATGTAGGTATGTGACCCTCTCTCTCGGCCGGAAAGTACCTACTTAGTGCAGCAATTTCCGCGTATTTTTAGTTCCGGGAAGTGTTCTGTTCCAAGTTCTAATTAAATATGTTTCCAAATTTAAATTCAAAGAGGTTCACCTTCAAACCTTCAGTGCAATCGCAATATTGTTCACACTCGAAAAAAAAATGGCGCAAATTTACTAAAATGCCACCCTAAAGAGTTTCTGAATTTATTACATCGATTCAAAAGAAACGCCCTCTCAGGAGATGATCAAACGTAAATATTGTAGTAAAAAAAACATATAATTTCATCTTAGTTGTTTTTGTCAAATTAACATTAATTCTCATCGATCTCTTTCTGGCCCATGTGTAACCTACCTCTTACCTGTGTATCGCCGTTTCGCTCTCACACACGTAAAATACGCTGGGAATTCTCGATACTACTATACTAGTTTCAGTATTACAATTGGGAGGCTATTCGGTTATTCAGTATACTTTTGATTGCCGTACAAAATATTTTAGATTGTCCGTGTCCTAGCGAAATTTTGTACGGGGCTCGATCGTGATTGTGATAAGTGAATTGGCCCCCTGCCCACTTTCATGACTGGTACAAAGTCCAAAGTCCATTTTCTGTTCACGTGATCTTTGTATTGTAGAATCCCATACATATGTGTGTCTCGCTCAATCTCACGCGTCGTTGTATTGCCCCGTCTCTATCGAGCACGTGTTCACCGTGTGAATTCGACGGGGTGACCAATCTTTTTCGAATATTTTAATCAATTATTTTCTTTTTTTTTTTATATTCGTGCTTTATTTTTAGAATCCTTTTAGTTTCTGCAGCGGTATGCAAAAGCAAATGTCGAATTTTTTTTTAATCTCTTACGTTATGTCATTCAAGCCTATTTCGTTTCGGAAGATGCATGCATGATTAGATTACGAGCGATACGCGATTGTTTTAAAGTCTAATTCCAGATGAATTTATGTGATTGTTATAATATTAGTTCTGGCATTGTTAAGCACCCTTGATGTGATATTTCACAAAGATGGTTGATGTAAAAATAGCTAAATATTAGGATTAATGAAAAAATATTTGTTTCTTAATAAATTTATTGGGCTTGGAACACGGTTATATCAATATTAAATAAAACAATAAACTGTAAAACACCACTTTATTTGAGTTAACCGCTAACCAGGTTTCGCTTTTCTCAAGCTTCGTCAGGGCTTTTACATCAACTAAATAGCATGACATACAGACAGGATATACCACCCTTGAGGTGATTTTCCACAAAAACGGCGCTATAAAAATCATCCAAATATTATTATTATTATATAGGACAAGATATAGTAGAGAGAGACACAATTACATATAGAGAGATCATATAAGACAGTATAGAATGGCAGAGAGAGAGATACAAGATATAGTAGAGGGAGACAGATATATATAAGTATAATAGAGGTGGAGCGGGTACAGGAAAGTGGGGTTTTAAAAATATATATATTTACGGTTACACCTTCTTCATGGCAGAAATATTTTATTGCGTTTATAAATATGCCCTTATCATGTGCCATAGAATTCCACGTATCTAAAGCAATTTTTTCTGAACTTGCTGTTATAAAATCTGCACTTTTTATTTTTGAAATTTATTGATCAGTGCTACTATTTGCAACGTAACATTCACTAAACTGCAGAACTTTACGTTAAAACGTCATTTCCAACTGTTCAATAAGAAAAAAGGCCTTCAATACAATGACGTTACATATATATAGACACGTTGTAGCGCTCTCAAAGTGGCAAGCAATAATCACGCTAGTTGGTGTGATCGTTGTTTAAGCCGATTTTGTACTAAACGGTCACGCGTCGCTTGAGGTCGTTTCAAGCAAGTATGGAACGCGGTCCGAACTTCGAATCTGTTTCGTTCATACACATATATTCTATGAATGTCTATCTTTGTCATACATGACCGATATTTGAATGATGAATTTACTGGTAACGTGTGTGTTTTGCTTGCCACATTTTGTGTTAATATTCTAAGGCTATAACGTGTCTATATATGTAACGTCATTGCTTCAATAATTGTGTTGAATCTCCGGCAAAGTTGGGTAGTAATAACTAATATATTATTATAGTATATCTCGATGAATCAAATGCTTAGTTATCGAAGAAAAAAATCTTGTTCCTGTCCATCATTATTGACGGGCTAGTTATACTTTATAAAATTAGTTTTAAAAAAAAGAATTAATATTGTTGAACATTCTGTGCCAACGATTTATTGCTAACGCCTTATCAGTTCCTAAATTCAAAATGTGTTTCGCCGCGAGAAAGTTTCAACAGTATAGTAAGTTACAGCTACCTACTGCCCACTGCCTACTACCTAGGCCAACAGCATAAAATAGCTAATCATAAGTATTGTAACTTACCTACCAAAATTTCATTGTTGCATCGCTCGAGAACCGACGGGTCCAAAGTCCGAACGGACGCAGTTCTCGGATCGAAGGTGGCGCAACAACCTAAGGCCAAACAAGCCAATATAAGCCCTAGCTTTGTCCCAGCGCGAACACAATACGTTCCATTTAACTTTGAAAGGAACCTCTGTCAACTTTGACGGAACCAAAACGTCTTAAATCAGTGCTGCCGCGCACGCTAGCATATATTTTGTTTGCATTGTTCTACGGCTCATTTTTGCTTGTAGTTAAGTTCCGTTTGAAATCTTGGGTGCAAAGTCCAATCTAACGCTCCGGACCTTGACTGTAGTATGTGAATCAACGATGCAAGCAATTTTAATCGATCAACTTTGGCTGTAGTTGTTATTTTAGGTTCAATTTTGATTGTGCACACCATGCGGGCCATGGTATCGTAAGAATCACGTATTTGTACAGGTGGATGTAAAAATATGCAATTTAAAAATATATATATAAAAAATATGGATAGGTTTTTCCTGTACATTCTGTTACCATGAGAATTGAGGAAGCTTTATGAATATTTTTTAAACGATTTAATCGATCTCTTGGAATTTAATAATAATAATTATACTTGGATAATTTATAGAGCGTAATTTTTTTGTGAAATATTTCCTCAAGTCCGCTTTACAAGGCCAGTAAATATATCTAAAAACTGTCGCTACAACCATAAAAAATCAAAAATATTCATACCTACCATTATTAGCAATGACATTACATTGTAAAGTCATTTATAGTATATAATACAGCTGTCACCATTGTCCCTCTATTGTGACAACTTAGCCATTGTCATTTAAGCCTTTGATTATCAACACGGAGGAGTTTGTCTGCCTAACACATTGTGCTAAGAAAAGGAATGGTGCTAACGAACTTTTCACATCAAGCGAAAATATATAAATTGAATTCCATGGGATTTAAAAATTTACTACTGACACAGAGATATCAATAATTATTTGATTTTATTTAAATTTTTATGACCGATCAGTTTCGCTTAAAGCCTAAACATCATCAGGGTACAAAATTAAGCTAAACAAAAGAAAAATAAACAAAAATTTCAATGATAATTTTTTTATTAAATCTGTGATCTTGTACAAAGTTATTATTTCATTTTCATTAAATATGTCAAACCACAAAGTGATTGCTTTCTACGAAAATACATATTACGTCAGTATAAGTGCCACTTTAGCTTGCACTTTTCTGTACCGAATGTTTCAGCTGTACGATATTTTTGTACTAGGTTCCAAAGTCCAAAGGCACAACTACAAAATCATCTGCTGCAATTAAGTAGGCGCCCTCCTGCCAATCGGCCGAGCGAACAGCCCGCAAGGTCACTGCGAGTTTATCGTGCATGCTTTTGCAATTATTGGAACATTTACTAGTGTAAATGGTCTGCCGCTGAGAGATCCGTTTTTATCCAACCTTTTGATATAATATAATAGATTATTTTCGTTCCAACGACCACGCTGATATCGCTGGTTCGGAAGAGAATTGTTATAAGTCAAAAAACGTTTTTTTTTTTTGTATTTTCATTGTACCATTAATTTAAAAAAAAACAGTGTATTTTCTTAACAAGAATGATTCACTATATTTTAAAGTAAAATGTCACAACTCATTAAGGACATCGAAAGTACAAATAAAAGAGATATTATTTTAACTTCTCTTAAAAAAACAACCGACATTCATTAGAAATTTGACGTTTTCCATCCAAACAAATTGTCATTAAAAAAAATATTTTCAAAAACCACATGTATATAACTATAAAGTCCTGTTAAACAGTCAACAGGTTTTATAAACAAGGGAACATGGTGAGTAAATCTTGAAGTGGCGTAATCTGAATAAAATTTTAAACTTTTTTACGTGTGAGCGAAAATTACCAGTATTATTTTTGCAATGATTATTTGATTATAATCCAACGCGGCTATCTGACAAATCGTGTATAGAAGACGGCTTAGCGTATTAATACTATCAGATACGTCTATGAGAAAGACTTACCTTCCAACGGACCTATCAGCGGAATAAATTAAATAAAATTCTTAATTTTCTGTATATTTTATAACTTTACTGAACGTAATAAAACCTAGTTAAAATTTTTGGGAGATTCTCTCTTGTATTTTAAAAATAATTATAGTATTTACTAGTTTGATATGACATGTGTCTACAAACATTTACGTTTTTAGATAAGTTTTTTAAGTTAACATAATTTTTCTATCGTTGTAAATTAGACAAAATGTCAACTTGTATGTCGTTCTTGATATATTTTTTTTAAATAACGTTGTAACTTGTAACCAGTCGAAAATGACATCTGTATACAAAAACATTGAATTAGTACTTGGATAATTTATATAGCGCCATTTTTGTACCTAGACAATTGAAGTTGCGTTATTATTTTTTTAATTTTATTTGTCACTAGAATTATCTACGGTTCTAAATTTCAAATGTCAAAACAATTTATTTTTTAAATGATGCAACACCGAAAAGAACGCTTAAACGAGCTGCTTGTTTAAAAGAAGGAAAAATATAATTGTGGGTGGACGTTGATCTTTCTTGACCTTACCCACGTCAAAAGTTATTGAATTGAAGTGTTATTAAATGGTGACGGGATGACATTAAACGTATGAGTGATTTGACAGACGGTATTTCACGTTTTTTACCATCAGTCATCATTTAGGTTTTTTTCTATTGGTATCTCTGAAATTGTCAAATGCAGAAATCATGACGTCATGACATTAAAAACTACAACAAGCTCAATTTAAAATACACTGTATTGTATCAATTGCAAAAAAAATCAGAGTGGTAGATACTCTCAGTATCGCCCTGGTAAAATAGCACCATTCAGAATTGAAAGGATGCTTAAAATAGCGTTGAACTTGTTTAGTGACCAGATTTGAATACCCAGGTACTTTCTAGCCCTTCTTTCCCTAATCCTTCCCCTCCCCATTCCCCTCAACCTCACAATATAACCAATTGGTGATGGCATAGTCCCACTGGCTCTAGGCAGTTGGGACTGTTGTGCGCTGTTCACATAAAAAGACGTATGTTTTATTTTTTTAGGTTTCTAGGAATTCTGGGTGCATCTTATATTTGAAGTTTTAAAAAATTAAGTGGATGTCAATAAAGGAGTACTTAATAGAATATTTTTAAGTAAAACGCGGGGATGTATTGACCCCGAGTCCTGGGGCCCTAGCACGACACATCGATAAAGATTTTATCGACAATGTCAAACTTATATCGATCTTCGTAATCAAGTTTTTATTATATAATAAAATTATTGCTAGCACTTTTTTAATAAGGGTGCGTCTTTTAATCGATGCAATACCTAATCTACTTTTATTTCAAGGTGTGTTTAAACTAACATACAAACAGTATTACAAATAACTAGGTAAGTACCTACATAGCTATTGTCCCCCATAAAACCATTAAAGGTGTTCGTATTCTTTGTCTCCAGAGGCGCCAGTTGTATAACCAACAACTGGCAACTTCGTGTTCCATGTTTGTTTTGACACATCCACTTCTATTCTTTGGGGATTTCTATGATTTATGATTTTTCCCTTGCAACCGCATTTACCTGTTAATAATACAATATATATTATTTCAAATGCTTGTTTTCTAATGACTGATGGTGTTCATTTCGTATGGTTACCTGTTTTTTTTATGTATTTGTTACTTTGGTCAAAACCCACTTTTGATAATTTATTATAATCATAATATTGGACAGGTATTTTGAGACAGGTTTTTTTTTCTACCTGAGTGTCTAAGTCACGTGGGGTAAATGGTCCATACTCTTTTTTTATTATCATCTGAAGATGCATTTCTTTTAAAGCTAGGTGCCTTTTGTGACTAACAGGTTTCAAACCTAATAAGGTTATATTTATATCAAAACAGTACCCTTTTTTTTGAGTAACACATAATTATTGGGTAATTGATTGAAGATTGTCGGCCATTTTTTGTATTCGGATTTTAATTTAAAAAAAAACGCGAGTCAACGGATACTGAGTTTTTTTTTTAATATGAAATTGTTTTATTTTGTAAATGACTCATGATAATTATTTGTACTTTGCCCAGTTCGAGGTCGATTAAAAAAAAACACATTGTTTTAGTACTTTGACCCCACTTTTCTATTCCTTTCGATGTTGGCCATACTATGAGAAATCTTTCTTATACTAAAACATTTTCCTAGCGGAAAATTCATAAATCATAAGCATCTCGTTCGAATTCCCACATTTGTAATATTTTTAACCAATTTGTTGTGTTTGAACAGGCTGGCGGCCATGTTGTACGAGTATGTCAGTGTCTAGGAATTTATTTAGGAAGGTTTTAATTCTATACGATTTTTTAGCTGCTTTAACTCCATAGAAATTGATAGTGATTGAAGTAAATTTGGATTTTATGATTGGTTCGTGCTGTTATCTATGGCTTTGTTCTTTTTACTCGGGGCTGTTTGTGTCAGAATTGAATATGTCTTCTCCCGATTGAGAAAGCGAGCTCTTTCCGCCAATCAGACACTGTTGCGAAAGCAAGCTGTCAAGCCTCTAAATCATAAAACATAAGTTTTTTAAAAGATAGCCTCTTTAATTTCTTCTTTCAATCTTCGCGTTCTTTCGTAATTTTTTCTAAGATTTTTTTATAGTAGTTACTACTCGACTGCACCTCAGATTTCTACACAATTATTCTTACTGAACACTTGAAAAATATGGCGTCTTGTATGATATTTCAAATCAAATTCCATAAAGATAAATTACGTGACGCCCAAGCTCCACGTTCGAGAGTAGTTGCTGCTTGATACACAAAGATTTTCTGCTTTATAGTCAAGATATGTATTTTCTTCGTCTAATTTTCCTGCTTCAACAGAAGCGTGACTCATACTGACCGCTCGCGAACGCTTTGCTCTTTTTATGGTATGTATTATTATAATTCTCAAATTAACC
Source organism: Drusus annulatus (assembly GCA_022651775.1). Taxonomy (NCBI): domain Eukaryota; kingdom Metazoa; phylum Arthropoda; class Insecta; order Trichoptera; family Limnephilidae; genus Drusus; species Drusus annulatus. Next base: position 714,222 of record JAGWCC010000370.1, on the reverse strand, counting down.
TGTTTGGGAGCAAAAACAAATAGAACTGCACACCCGGCTAGCACGCGGACAGCCCGTGCCTCTAATAACGTAATTATAGGAGTAATAACAAAACGAAGGTGCTTGTTTGAATATGGATATTAAATAATGGTAGATTATCCCGGTATGTTTATATTGGGTCTGTGAGATTTAATTGATTTTTCCCTCCATGCTTGTGACCACGTAGACCCAATGCCCTCGGTACGTAGCCATGCCGGGCCGTCGAGCAAGCAAGCGAGGTGCAAAGTGGTAAGAATAAAAAAGTACCTAGCCGTATCTCTTTGTGAGTTGGTACTTTCCGCAAGCGACTACTGTTAGCTGATTGTCTTTCTTTTACTCCGTGCTGTTGGCGCCCTTGTCTCTAGTCGAACGATTTCTCAAATTCGAGACAAAGATTTTAAAATTTTATGGTTGTTCTGTTTCCTCGAACTAAATTACCTAGTACCTGCTCAGATTGGTTTTCTTTTATTTTTGTCGAGGTTGGCACGTCTGTCTGCCAAATGACAAAGAAAAGTGAACGCTTCACAGATGCCGTTCACAAAACAATGTTCTTCTTTTGTCACACCGCTGGTACTTTTGTCTAGGAAACACGTAAAATTGTGATATAAAAAATGAAGGAAAACAGAACAAATAAATAATTAATAGAGTTAGTATTGTGCGAAAAAAAATCTCTTTTTAAATTTCTTCCTCTTTTCTCATATACAACGTATATAACTGAATGTGAGGTTACAAAGGAGCTCTCAGTGGTAGGATTGTGGGTTATAAATTATTGTGAATCTACCTATAATGAGAAATTCTGATTTATTTAATGATTGCAATTTCTAACGAATTATGTGTCATCATTATTATCACGTGTCAAAATATCCGAAATCGATCAATAATAATCAATTGTCAATTTTATCCTTTTGTTTTTTTTTATGTTAACATCCTTGATAGTTATCGGGTATTAATAATTATTGATCTCTTACGAGTAGTTATTATTTATGTTATGAATTATTGAACTATGATCTTGCCTATTTAAGGATTTAGTCTTTTCACACCTCACAGTAATTTATCAATGTAAGATAAGATAAAAACAATAAAAAACAATTAATTATTGCTTGCTGATAATTCGAATTTGACATCTTAAATACATGTGCATACTATCGATTTAACAGAAAGCGGTTTAACCGGGACGTTTCAAAGACCCAAAAGATTTTTCAAAAACGTTAACGATCCGTGCCTCACTATCGAGGAAAGCTCGAAGCCTCTGAAAATGGTGCATCAGTTGAATCATCATTGAACAGTTTTAATGTTGATAACCAAATTTTATGTGATGTTGAAAAAAAAAAGGGTAAACTCAATAGGAGTAATAAATTGGGGATTTGCAAACACGTGGTTCTCTAAGCACTCGCATATTATTATATCGAGTACCGCAGCAAATTTTGAATCGAACACTGTACTCGCACATATGCATTGCTTGCATACAGCATGTTTGAAACTTGTTATTCGACTTCAGAAAAGAAAATTCCATTGGAATGTTTTTTTTTTATATAGTAAAAGAACAACACTGTAAAATTTTCAAATTCGATTATCATATTCACTTGTTTTCGCTTTCTTGTTAATTACAATAATTAGGCGTAAGCAATATTAACAGCTGTTTCTTAGTGACGTTTGGCCAGTACATCACTATCGGAAGTGTATACATATCCACCAATACGCACAATTCTATGTTTTTGTTTGGATCAATTTAATATAGCCAAATTATTCGCGAAATTATAAAACAAATGATAAAAATAGAAAAAATAAAATGGGGTTTGGTGGGATTTCTAATCACTCGCAATATTATTACGTGGATAATTTGTCTTGACGATTTCTATTTATGTGTGCACATGTATTTACCTTTACCATGGAGCTTTTGTTGTATATTTGAATAAACCGAAAAATCTATTTGGACGGGTTGTTTTTTAATCATCCATCCCGGTAAATCGGGAGTTTACTGTATTTGAGAATATCTGCATTTTCGGAAAGTGTTCCACAGATACCTTATTATTTTATATCAAAAAGTGATTATTTTTCTCTAAGCCAACTTGTCAATATTTGTATTGGCCGTTAATTAGCTCGCTACACTAGCCATCGTGTCAAGATAGGTTTTTTACTTAGAGTAACAATATAAAGAGACCGTACTAATTTGTGACAAATCGTTGACAAACTCGCAAAATATAGCTCTCTCTTTATGCTCGGTTCTATACGCATATGAGAAAAAGAGACAAACAATTGTTGAAACCAATACACGATTTGGGGCGTGCTGAATACCATGTCCGTAATATTTGATCTGTACGAGCTTCATTCTGGTTTGGAGTGTCAGGCGAACGGACTGTCAAAAGTGCGTAAATAGTTAAAAACTTGAGTTATTTTTTGTCCGATATCTAGCAAAACATCATGGCCATATGTGCTATACTTGGTTGCTTCAATCGAAGTACAAAAGGACCAAAAACAAACAGTTTTCACACGTATGTACCATAAAAATCGTCTTTTTTAGTTAGATCTCAAATATTTAACATTCTAACCTACAAAACAACTAGTAACTTACACCAATATGTAATTAATCTTTGGACTATTCGTTCCAATATAATAAACTTCCGTTTGAAATGAGTTTTAGTGGATTCGTAATATTTTTAACTTAGAGATATTTACTAGCTGTCACATAAGAAACCATTACAGTGGGGAATACCCATATTGTACGGCTTCTGAAAGTATCCCGGTCTCTTTCTTTCTCATGATACTAACGCTAAATTGTTGGCAAACAGATAAAGACAGAATAATGTTTATCTTTACGGTTTTCTTCGCATCCGATTGGCTGGAAGCATATACGTCATACCTCCCTTGGTCAATCCTTGGTCAAAAAGTGCGGACAAAATTTCGCAATGTTAGGTCTCTACGTTACTCTAAGGTTTTTTACTTGGCATTTTTTTTTTTTCATGTATTTCAGATATTGCAGATGACATTCTTGTAATATTTTTGCCTCGCTTCTCGATTGAAATTCAATAGCTTCGTTCAGACTCCGCGCGGCGAGCATTCAATGCAGTTCAAAACTAACAAATATATATAAGCAGTCAATGAAATTATTTGTGACTGTAGTAATATATCCCGGCTTTTCCATTAATGTTCAAGCATTTATTGACTTACTCGCTAGTTGGGAACGGCTCATGCGCTCGGACGAGGCTAATAACATTTTAAATTAATCAATAGACGGCTCGTGTACAAATGCAAATGAAACTAAAGTAAATAAATTGCAATAATCTGCATAGTCACTATGCATTTGTGAGTATCAATACCAACTTGCATATTTATATAACGTCATCAGCGGCGTTTCAACTCTTCTCCACTCCTGCCGGTATCCTGCTGTCTCCCTCCAATTATTCATATCTAAAAATACGGCGTCAGCTTCCACGCTGCCCAGCAACCTAATTTTAGGTAGGTTGGACCGTAGCTTTGCTTTGGTCTAATATTTATTTTTAAATAGGTACTTATAAATTTGATTTAATCCACAATAGTCAACTGTCTGGAGCCAGTGGTACTATGGCAACCCCCATCGGGACAAGAAGTACCTGGCTTTTCAGATCTGATCACCAAACACGGCTAAAGCCATTTCAAGCAACTTTGCGATTCTAAAAAGACTCTGAAACAAATCCAAATTAATCGTCTCATGAGGTGCTCTTTGATTCATCCAGACTAGACTAATTAATTATGATTACATTGTGCAACGTTCTTGCTACTCCACACGTGTATTCTGACTGTATAATCTGTCTCTCACGACATCCGTGCCAAGATGACGATTATAATGATACAATGTTAATAATTTATTGTAGACATTGTATCCTACATTGAAAATGTTCCCGGCGCGTGTACTAATTGACTAATGTACGTGGGCATTTGCCAATTCATATCTATATCACTATCAAGTCTATATCCCATTCCTGACGTTTCTTTTCTCTGTTATTTTGCCACGTCTTTTTAAAATAAACACATACAATAATCAAATAATTGTAATGAATGAGTAATTTTCTAATGAGATGCGTGATATGTACTGTACCAATTTATATTTACCTGTATATTGACTAAATATAATATATAGTTGAAATTATCAAAGGAACAATATATGGAGATAGAGCTAATTCTTTTTACCCAACCTATACAAATTTAGGATAAATCACTTTCTCCGGGTTTTTACATCGTACACCATGAGAAAGAAAGAGACTACAAAATCTCCCAAATTATCGCACCGCTTTAAAGTATTCTTCGTTCTTATGTTCTTCGTGTCCCGCGTCTCCGTTGACTCCGCCCACACTTTTTGATACGCGAAATAAATGAACATAACCCAACGGTTTATTCGGTTACATGCTATATTTTTATTTAAAACAATACTGTGAAAAAGTGGTCGTACGAATAAACAAAAACATTATGTCGACATGTGCCATGAATGAATGTATAAATACCCTAGCCCTAGTCCTAGGCACGCCTAGGTCTAGCCGAGTCCGGAAAACCTCGTAAAAACTGACTATAGCAGCGCTCTCTCTTGTATATTATTGCTCTGAGGTTAAATTACTACAGTTTCTGTGAATATTTAGTTTAGAGGTCATATAAGCTTACATTGACAGTGAATTTTCTCTGAATTATTGTGTTTCTCATTGAGATGGTTTTTTTCTCGCCCTTGTTTTTTAGGCGACCGTATCTTGGTAAATTTCTTTTATAATTTTATTCATTTTTAAACGTTTGATTTCCTGTTTTTTCTTCTCACACTTTTATTATTAAATGTCTATGAGTATAAGCTTGTTTTAGTAAAAAAAAAATCAAAATACATCGAACTTTATACTATAAATTAAACTAACAAACTTAATGCTTGGAATTTTTTTCTAATATATTGTCATAATTAATCAGAGAGCTTGCATAACTGTTCTTGTAACGTTCTAATACATGTATTTATCTTTGTTTCAGGTAATTGTCATCATCAATCTATTATCTGAACATCTCATTTATTGTTAATCTGCGGACAAGTAAGAATATTGTTGTTATCAATGTTTTTTTTAGTTTTATCTTTCTGAAGTTAATACCGGACATTTCCAAACATGATTCCGATATTTATTTTCTCATCTGATATCTATGTTTGTGTAACCCACTTAATAAACATAATGTTTTCACCGTATTATGGAATTTAAACAAATATTGTGCGTTTTTAGAGTCACGTAGGTGTCGTTTACAATTACATAGTTAGGTTAGTACCTACTTACATAGTATAATAAATGTAAACGTGTAAGGAACACACCCATGTTTGGTTGGCTGCCCATTATTATTGCTATTATTGTTTGCGGGCAGAGGTGTATCAAGAAAATTATAATATTCAATGATAGGTTTGGTTCAACACTGTTTAGAATAGTTATTTTTTAATTTACGCAATAAATGAGAATTTGTACCCGCTAAGCAACTGCAAGAATAAGAATTGATTTAAATTCTTGGATCTGAAAGTCTTACCAGATAAAATAACTTATTTATACATAATTCAATTGAATTAAATTTAATATTATTATTATTGAGTTCTGCTATTTTAAGTTTTTTTATTTTTGTTTTTAGTCACAGCTGTTTCGGCGTTTAAGGCCACTGTCAAACTGGCGAAAAAAAGAAAGAAACTTGCCTTAAACGCCGAAACAGCTGTAACTAAAAACAAAAATAAAAAACTTAAAATAGCAGAACTCAATAATAATAATATTAAATTTAATTCAATTGAATTATATAAAAATTAAAATGGAGTTCTACAAATTGAACACAAAAACTATAAATAACTTATCAACGTGATTTAAAAAAATTAATTGACTTTTAACAAAAAACGTATTGAAGACCTCGCAAAACATAAATATAGAATTTATTAAAAACATACAAAAGCCTTCATATGTTTTCAATTTTGTATTTTGCATTTCCCACGTAGTCAAACCAGTCTACATATTAACTATTTACGACTAAAATAAATTTAAAAAAAACCGTACCTACATCTATTGTATTTGTTGCTTTGAGTAAGAGCATACAGACTGGTTTCGACTAATACAGGCTAACCTTTTTTTCGAATCAATAAATGTGTCCGTGTACAGTATACACGTCCATTGCTACATTTAAAACAGAATTAACGTCTATACACGTTCGATAGAAAAATATAACGACGTAAAATTAGCAAAGCAAAGTTTTCTACATTTCTTAGGGTGGCATTACACAACAATACAATAGCATGCCGAACTACGTCTATAAACGTCAGGGATATCTTAGCGCTCATAAAGGTCATATATAGCTCTCATGACAAGGGCTGAGATCATCACATGAAGTTTGAAAAATCTTTATCTACGTCATGGTGTTGCGTGGCGCGCCACACTGCCTTTTCCCGTAGATCTGGTTCTACCATCGCCGGCAGCACAGTGACGCATAAGGTCGCTTTGCTCAAGGATGTACCCTTTACACTTGCAACATCACATTTTCAGAATACACACAATCTTAACTATAAGGTAGAAAAGTCGTTTGTATGAAACTGTAAATCTCTCGAACGGAGTTCTCTGACGTCAAAAAGCCTTTCTAAAGAAAATGCACGATGAACTGACCAATAATTAAGAAATCTGTTTTAAGAAACAGTATAAACTCTTGAACCGTGAGCTTTGGCGTTATGAAATTTCTGTCATAACTATTATTATTCATCTTTTAAAACGATTTCCCGATAAACTATGCAGGTTTCAAGTACCAATTGAAGTATAAAAAAATAAGATGAGGCGCTATATTGTTAATTGAATATTTTAAAACTGTTCAGTAAGACAAAATGTGTCTACTACCATAGATATTTATTTATAATACTTGTATTTTATTAAAAAACTATTTATTACTTGTGAAAAATCACAGACTTTTAGGTAGGTAGGGATTTGAAAAGATTATTTTATAAATTTGCTAACTTCAATCAACTCGTACGCATGTACATACTCGCAAAGGAAATTATTTATAGTTGATTGATTCAGTTGCAATGAGAGTTGATTCATGATCTTTACAAACATTGTTACGTTAATAGATCAGGTTACAAAACTGCGTTCGATTACAAACAAACTTGACACATTTTATCATTTATTAAGTAAACATCCATCATAGGTTAATTATTCCAAGGTGCAATGTGCAAGAAAGTTGTATAATTATCATCCTCACTTGATAATTGCTTTATTAAACTGGATCTATTTGCGTTAAACTGTTTATTACAATAGTTATATTTATTATATATTCCAATTGCGATTATTGAATTTTAACTATCATCATTAATATATTTACTTGACTTGCCAAGATAAAATATCCTTGGCAAATAATTTTAAAAAGATTCTCTTTTAAATTTGATAATTTCAATTAACATCAGTTCCAAATTAGAAAAAAAATAAACTCGTAGGTACGTACTATGAAAGGAAATTATTTATAGTAATATAATAGTAGTTACCACACAATTACGTGTAACAACTCTCTTTATTTATTTTTAACAATTGAATAATATCGAACATGTAATATCACGTCTTGTTTAATTGACATTTCAAAGCGTTACAGCTCGTAATGGCAATGGAAATAGTCGCGATCAGCTAGAAATGAAAGTCAGAAAAACTGTGCAACTTTCACGATGCCAGAGCTCACCGTTCGACGTTTCTGCTTCATACTTACAGATTTCCGCTTTACAGTTAATATTTATAACTACATTTTTTTTTTTTTTCAACTTAACTTAATGACACAAAATAATCCCTAGAAGTGTGATCTGCACCGATTTGGATGAAAACTGATGACGTCAATTTACATAAGACCTTTCGACTACTAGGCCCAGACAGGTCAGTGAAATTGTTCATCTGCTCGGGAAAAAAATTTGATACATGAAAATGTTGATCGATTTCGCCAAAAATTGGGAAAAATTGAGTTTAATTCGAGCACACAGACATTTATTATTATTAATCCATTTATAGTCACTTTTCTCTTATTTTCTAATGCGTAAAATGCAAAAAGTGCAATCAGTGTGAAGGTCATAATTATGTGGTCATCAATTGTCACATAAATTAAGAAGGTGGTTAAAAGTATTAATTTACGCGTAAATACATAATGAAATCATGTTTATTTGCCGCTTTGTCTTTTGTTCTCTCTAATTGTTATTGTCATTTCAATGAGTCATTCATGATTAAATTGTCAATTTATAGTAATTTCATATAAATTATTAATTATTATTAGTGAAATGTTTTCGTATTAAGTTTCTGATAGACAGGGTGACGCCATGTCCGCTTTTAAAGTCGTAGAAATTGAATTGATATCGTTTTTAGACAAGTACTTATAATGTCAATCCGTATAGTGGCGTTTTGATTGAAACTTCATTACGCAGTAGAGAAATTTAGTTTTTTCTTTCTCTCGTATTGTTGGAGTCGAAGGTAAATATTAAGGACTCAGGGACGTCCTGTGGACCTTATCAATTCTGTCGGGTGAAGCGTGCATTCGTCGACCACATCAGAAGTACAAAACAAGTTTCAAATTCTCCAAAATAGAGCAATGAGAATTATACTTGGGCGAAATAGATACTCAAAAGTAGCTAAAATGTCAGAGGAACTAAATTGACTAATAGTGAAACAGATGCTAACATACACATTGATATTTATACATAACATGAAGAACAACTTGTTACCAAAATATTTTTCTGACAAAATTATTCACATCGTGGATATTCATAGACATAATACAAAGCATGCAAAGAAATCAGACTACCAAAAAAGAATAAAACCAATACACAAAACAGCTTACTTTATAAAGGGATGTAATGTTATAATGCGCTGCCGGAAATTATCCAAATTATAGCAATTAACAAATTTTAAATAGCATGTAAGAACCATTTTAAATACATTAGTAATATCGCGCCCTTGAGGTGATTTTTCACAAAAACGGCGCTATACAAATTATCCAAATATTATTATTAAGTAGTGTATAAGTTATTTTATTATTATTAAGTTTAAATAAAATATGAATTATAATTAGATACTTTGTAAACTTTGATGTACAAGTAACTAACATAAAGTAAATAAAACTAAAATATGTTCGTTGGTCTTCACCGTAAAGCATTCACACCTCGCAGAGTATTTTAGGCTGATGATAATACTCGCATGATACGTGACTGTCGGGAGACAGCAAGAAAGCCGACAGGGGCGGAGGCGTTTACCTAGAGGCTTTACCTGAGAGTAATAGCGACGATGACGATCGTCATTTTTTATTTATTTTGTTATTTCCACCACTTTCTTAAATGGTTGGTTTGTTGTTTAAAATTTCTACGCCTCTTTCTTGCTCAGTTTTAATCCATTTAACTGCCGCTGTATTTCTCGTTTACGAATTCTCAAAATGGTATCACTGATTCGGGAGTGCCGCAAGGTTCACCTCTTGACCTTATTATTTATTAATTTGTTGACTGGGCCCTGCGCCACGCTCGCTGCAATGAAATACAAGGAAGTACATTGTTCATAACATCAACTGTCTAACCATCTTCACAATTTGCTGAACGCCAACACTAAAACAAAACCAATGCACGCTGAAAAAGATAATAATTTACATCAAAACAGGTCCAAACTGAAATAGGTGTTATTATTTTTGAGTGATTTCTAGGGTACGTGGCTTTTAAACAAACGCAGAATACTTTTGTATTTTGTAGGGATGGTTGATATTGGAAATTGGGTTTACCTGCAGTTCCAGTTACCGGTGACTGGCGAGGAACCGGTTATTTATCTAGTTATTTTTGGAACCGGTTCCTGGTTGCAGAAAAGTTCCACGAAGAAGATTATAATATTACGAAGAAAGGATTCCTCGCCGTCAAATTTTATTTCATGGGGAGCGGGGGGTTGCTAGCAATTCACTGAAAACGAAAAGAACTGGTCACTCACCAAAAAAAAAAATTTCATGAGGAGGGGTGGTTGCTAGGAAAGTTCGAATAAAGAAGAGCAGGAAACTGTGGAACTCAGGTGAAAATGTCATCGATTTTTATTAGCCAAAAAATGAACCGGTTTCTCGGAGAAATAATATCGACGGTTCCAGTGACCGGCTTGGAACCGGTTCCTTTTAACCGGGACAGAAATATCGACCATCTCTAGTATTTTGTACCATTACGATTGTATTTCACACATATATATTTTTGGTTATTTTTGCGTCTGTACGTCTTACATGCGTGTACCATTTCTAGTTTATTCATGTTTCATTTTGTAGCAATATCAGCTAGCAGCTATGAATCTCAATGTAATATAAACCAGTACAGCATGGTGTGGGCCATTCGGAAGTAAAATGAGTGCGGGCACAATGACCGGCCGATCACGTAGTCGACGTCGGTAGAAAGGTTGTTATCCGCGATGGCGAAACCTTCGGGAAAAACAAACCAATAAAACTGAACCAGAATGAACACTCAAACGACCGCAACGCCGATACTAAAAAATGAAAATCAACTGTGAACTCTATATTATTATTTTCATTCAGCGTTGTTATTCTTTATATCCAGGACACGAGAGTGGGAAACATATTAGTATGCATTAAGCAACCTTGAAATTTGGTCTGAAGAATTTAAATTATGCACTAAAAACCTTGAAATATAATGCCAAATTATTGTTTGATGCATTTGAGCAAATGATAATTTCTTCAAAGAATTTCGATAATTTGGATAGATACAACAGTTTGGCATGTAGCACTGAACCCTCCTAAATTATGCTCTTATTGTGGAGACCCTTTAAATATGGCCGAAATGTACATTTGTACAATATTCGGTACTCAAATCAGTTAACATCTGTGATTTACGATTTATGAATGTCGTAAAATTACACTTCTCATAGGGATATTGAACTTTTTTTTAAACCCTATCAAGGTATAATAATAATATAATAATAACAGTGAACTTATATAGCGCAGTTTTGTGATATTTCACCTCAAGTGCGCTTCATGCTAAATTAATTATGCTAATAAGATTAACTAACAAGGAGAAAATAATACATAATATGTATACAAATTAAAACTATCTAAAATAATGATCGTTATCATAAATCACGAGAGAAAAGGTTCAGATATGGGTATAACAGTGTATGTGTACATCAACAGATTAAAAACAATTTACTAGGAGCTAAGGGTATAAAAATTCAGATGAAACAAATTAATTCATATAAACACATTTGTCAAATCAAAGAAAAGGAAATATGATTGAGGACAGTTAATATGTGGGCACTTAAAACATTAATATTCAAATATTGTAAGTAAACGATTCTAAAAATGCAAACAGTGTAAATATAGCAAGTAACAAAATAAAATAAATATTTTATGACAATGAGTATATGGTTTTCAGTAGATAGTTAGGACATTGAGTTATAATGATAGAAGAAAGGAGAAAACCGAAACAAAGCAAAAAGGGATGTTTTCAAAGAAATTAAATTTTAATAAGTTACGTTTTGTATGTAAGGTATATACGTTTTGTATGTAAGGTATATACGTTTTGTATGTAAGGTATATACGTTTTGTATGTAAGGTATATACGTTTTGTATGTAAGGTATATACGTTTTGTATGTAAGGTATATACGTTTTGTATGTAAGGTATATACGTTTTGTATGTAAGGTATATACGTTTTGTATGTAAGGTATATACGTTTTGTATGTAAGGTATATACGTTTTGTATGTAAGGTATATACGTTTTGTATGTAAGGTATATACGTTTTGTATGTAAGGTATATACGTTTTGTATGTAAGGTATATACGTTTTGTTGAAATATCGTTTCGCGAGGTACTATGCCTGCTAACACACATTCACATTAACATCGCAGTGTTATTTCGAAAACACGTTTTTGCATTTTCAATTCGTTTTAAGCATACATAACACAATTCTGTTTCTTGCATGTTTTTACCGCTTAAATCTGAGAATTAGCAGTATTTACTACATTGTATAAGCTGTGTTTCTATTATTAATAATAATTCTAACTGATTAGATTTAATAGCACGTACTTTAGATCGTGTACTAGTCATGTAGATAATAATACAGCGACTCAACGTGACAACTAGGTTCTTTGGAACTCGTTTTGTATTGTCTCAAAGTTAACTTGCGTTAGCCGTTATTTCTGTCCGAGACTGGTTTATCTAGGTGTATTTCCTTTTATGATAGGCGTAGGTTTAATCGTACAGGTTCTGCGATATATGTGCCATCATCTGAGGGCGAATCTACGACTATAGAATACTAGGGAATCGCCAGAGGCTGCCTTCTTAACAGCAAACATTATCTGACAGCTAGTAGAGTGCGACAGTTAGCTATTACTGAAGGATGCTGATATAAGACATCGCTGAAAACGATAGACGGCTCGAAAATTCAAAAGAAAATAACCAACGGGAGATGATGGACAGAATTGTTTTTTTTTATAGGAACAGTCCTCCGACAAGAGGTGACTTAAGGCTTCCGGCGTCCAACTTTGGTAATAGACCTCCCTCAAAGGTGTTCAGTATTGTCGGCCAAACAAATCCAAAAACAGCAGTTTTATTTTGATCGTCAGTCCACCTTATCTCTGGGTCCCAATCTTGAAGTAACAATATATGAAGAGAGAGCTAATTATTTTTACTCAACCTATACAAACTTGCGATAAATCACTTTCTCCGGGCTTTTACGTCGTATACCATGAGAGAGAAAGAGACAACAAATTTCATGGACCGCTTCTATATACTGTAAGGATGATCTTAAGGTCCTGGTTCACGGCGGGACTCCGCCCACATTTTTTATTATGCCACTAAACTTGACACAACTAAACGGTTTTTTAGGTTATATGCTCTATTTTTGTTGATAAAAATACTGTGAAAAAGTGGCTATACAAATAAACAAAAACACTATGTCGATATGTGATATAAATGTATGTATAAATACCGTATCCTTAGTCTTAGCCACGCCCAGGTGCGCCGAGTCAGGTTAAAATCATCAAAAACAAGTCCAAAACTGACTTCACTGCCTTGGATAGATACTACTCTACCAACTCTATGGTCCCAATCCAACGGACATCTGTCAGCCATACTTCGTGTTCGAAGTATTCCCACTCGACATAAGTGTGAAGATTGTGACGGTAATGTCGACTACCTTCGTTTTGGTCTCAATCCACTCGTTAGTCTTCCAGCTAGCATTGCTCTTTGGGTGATGGTCATTTTGGTGATAAACCTTCTTTGTAAGAATCCACCTTTCCGCTCGGAACGTGAGAACTGGTTGTATGAATTTGTTGAATACACGTATTCGAAGGCTAACTAACCATCACGCCGTTTTCCGCTGAGGTAGACAGATAGGATGGACCGCCGCACGACTCTGTCTCGGCAAACACTCCTTGCTTAATTCACGTCCACGCATCGTGTCATACATACTCTTCTATTATTCTGACTTTTAAAAATTGAGTTAAATATGCAGTCTTAATCAGTTTCTTTTTCTGCATCGAATGCTCTGACTCTCGTTTGATTCTGAAGACTTTTGTGGCGCTTCAGCCATCTAAAATATATTTACCATTTGGGAGAAGGCTTGACTCAAGCGACACAAGTTTGGGACTTTAGGAATTTTTAGCTTTTTGTCGCTTCAGGTAACTCAGAGAGAGAGAGCATTGAGTTACCTGAGTCAACTTTTTTTTTCAAAATCCAACCAGGTACTGAAGACATGTGAATTTTATTGTAAAACAAAAGAACTTTAAAATACTCTGGTGTAAACGAAAAAGTCCTATTGCCTTTCCGGCGACGATACGATATCTTCTTGTTTTTAAGGAAATTAATCAGTTTAAAAGGCGGCTCAGAACAGGATCCAAGTATGTTACTATAAATTATTGGTTTGAAATTGAAATCCCAACCTTTTCCTCGCAATCCGACAGCCAGTCTTCTACGATACAAAGATGACCTCCTCTCAGAAAGGTAAAGCCCCCATAATCACCATTCGGGTGCGTGATTTTCGTTGTGAAATATCAAAGTTGACTTCGCTTGTTGATAGGTAGTTCCGCTCGTACACAGGTCGAAAAGTCGCCTTGCTGTTTAACACGTATCTAATCAGTGAATCGGAATTATCGCGAACTTCGCTCGAGATTATTTTTTTTTTATCATTGAACAATTGAAAAATTTGGACTGATACAAAGTTTTCAAAGTTCCATAGGTCATTAATGTCACGGTGAAGATGTCGTAACGAGCTGAGAGTATTCGCGCTGACCTAGAAATTCCAGACGGAAAAAGCTCACTGTTCGAGAGATTTTGCCGCTTTTCAGCGTACAAATTTTCTGCTGGACCAAAAATTCGCCGATTGTCAAAACCTGTTTATAATAATAGTCCAATCGGCTTTGTGCAAGGTACAACATCGTGTGTCATCAAGACTCGCTTTCTAAAACGATCGATTTAATGATATACAATTCAAGATGGTAATAATAATTGGAATTATCTAATGAAATGCGGCAATCAGAACAAGTTAGCGGGTATGATTCTTGACAGCCATATTGTTATCTCATGATAGGGTATCCGCCCTGCCTACTGCTTACTCAATTACTAATTATTATCAATCTAACTAGTTACTAGCAGCATTTATCGTAAACATTTTTTTATGATAACGTTAGCAACTTAGTTTTGTGAGTGATATTTATTAATTTATTAGCGCTAATTGCCAATTAGTTTGTAATAAATATATGCATACACAACATTGAAACACAGGGTATAATCAGTAATATTTGTTGAATTTGTTATCGTTTATTTAGCATTTTGAGGTATATTTTGATTGAATTATTTATCTCTTAACTTTGTTTACTATACATATTATTTATAATAAAACACACAATATAGGGGTGCCATCAGTGATATCCTAATTTGTTACTAGGAGCACTTAATGTAACGTGTTTATTAAGCATTTTGAGTTTATAAATATTGATTATTAATTTAATAACATTAATAAGCGAATTGTTTACTATAAATACTCGATATTCTAACCTCACTTTTCGCACGCGCCCTTAATTTATTTATTTTCACCTCATTATTATTTGTTATTCTTTGCATCAGATATAGACGTTGTCCTTGGCAATTGATTCACGCAAAGTCGCAGATAAAACCCGTTTTATCACTCCCTGGTTTTTTACTATGTGAATAAAAAACAATCGAAAATGCCAAAGTTGTTTGCAAAATATTTTTGGGCGCAAATTTTTATTGTTGCCCCCAGCCTCAAACACTCCAAGCGAAAAAACTTTTTTTTTAAATGTTGATAGAGTTCGGAGTATTATAGTTAGTTATACTTGACTCCCTTATTCAGAGCAAACGAAGGATAACCAATTCCTTTACGATTGAAGAAAATAACTTTAACTTATCTCAAGGTTCCACATTGGGTGCCAATGTGACATGAACGATTCACTCTCGTGAAAAAGTCATGAAAATTGCACAGCCCTTTCTGTCATTTCTGGGTCAACGAAATTGCTTTTGGAAAAACATCTAATTACCTGTTTAAAAATTAGGCAAGAATCTATGTTTTACTTACACTTATTATTTGAAACTAGGCAGGGGCCGGAGAGTAACTCCCAGTTAGCTTTAAAAAGAAAATCGCAACCTTTTGATCATTATGAATTGTACGGCATTTCGTGTTTTCTGCTGCTTCGGAGACTAAGTCCCAATGTACACACGACACAAGTCCCGCCTACCACTGTCCAGAATGGGCGGAGCACGGCGCTGAGCACGCGGCCACAGCGCGCGCTGCACGCCGGGCACTCGTGCTGCCGGGAAGGTGATGGCACGCGGCCAGGTGAACCTATTCTGATGGGTAACTATGCGACACAAAACCGGTGGAGCCAGAAACGATGTGTACGAGTTGTTTCCACCATTGCAGAGGCTCAATTAATAATAAATAATAATAATATTTAGTCGCTAAGCATTTGGATATCCCGAATTAGCTCATCAGGCATTTTTTTCTTGTTGAAAAGAGTTTTCTTCGGTAGCTTGGTGTTTTAGGTCTTTAACCAGACTTCTTAGACCATTTCAACATGTACTGCATTCCTCCTTTTCGAAGACTCATAATCATCACACTATATCGGGAGTTCCACAAGGTTCCCTTCTTGACCCATTATTGATTTGTCTGTTGACTTGGACAAAATATGTCAAAATTGTAAAGCAACAAAAAGCACACTGCCAATGAGAATTTAGCAGCTGGACAGACCCTATCAGAAATAGGTGTGTTATTGTGTTCAATTGGCTTCTGGTTTATTGTACGATTTTGATCAATAAATTTATTGGCTCGTTGATTGGGTATTCTATCGTATATTATCGAAGATTGACCCCAGTGACACGTGGCGCACAGATAATCCCAAAACAGATCTCATCAAGCTGGTATAAAAATACCGGCGCATCTGTTAATCGTTTCAAATAAACACTTTCTTTCGTTCACATTACTTGTCCAAGAATAACCATCGTGGGTAGTACCTTTTGAGTAGCCAAACATTGTTTTTATTATTACACTAATCTTACTACCCGCCCTCGTCCGAGTGTCAACGCACAGATTTTTATCATTTTTAGTTGATTGTGTGTATTGTTATTAATGTCGCCTCTTTCCGAGATATTATTAATCCTAAGTTTAACAACGGTATTGTTGGAGTGACCTCGCTCGCACAGCAAAAGGCAAATTAATTTAATGTATATCTTGCTTTGAATTTTCGTCAGGCTCGGCTCATTTAGTATGCGAAAATCGTCGTAGCACTGCGGAATTGTCAAATATTGCCTTCCAGAGCGATTTACGGTTTTCTTGTTGGAATGAAAATGTAAGGCCTCGAGAGAATTAACATCTACAGATCTTGTGATATAAAGAGTGGATCCTTGTTTGTTATGTATTTGAAAACATACTTTTCCGGTTGTTGTTTGGTTCTTAGTTTATTTGTTCATCAGCCTTCCTCTCGTCTTCCTGTCTACCTTTCCTTTAAGGACGTTGATGATAATAACATGCCCGATTTGATGGCAAAAAGTGAAAAGCATCTAACCCAAGTATTAAACACTTTTCAGGAAAACGCCACCTTCTTGAATGAAACAATCTTTAATTTACCAGAGAGCTGTTTGTTAACACAACGATATTGTCAAATGACATCAGTTGACGTTAAGCGGTCGTATTTGGGCATACAAATGATTCTCGCCAACAAAACGCAAAGATTATAATACCTAGTGATAAAACATCAATTTTTATATTTACAATTCTATAAAATTGTACCAGCAGGTACTGTCAAAACAACCTCGTTTTATTATGTTTAAGTTTCTATTTACTTAAGGGTCAGCACTCAAAAATGGCACTAAACTACTTTCTAGTATTCTAGTACAAGCAATCCTACAAATGATGCATCTGCAAATTTTCAATAGGTAGTTAGAAAAATGTCTGAGGTTTCCATTGAAAACAATTTTACAACTGTAGTCCTTTAAATTCTATGGAAAACATAATAAAATGTCAATAAAAGGTGCAGTTTTGAAACAGGAAAAGTCATTTTTGAACCGTTTTATTCATTTTTTATTATTACATAATTGTATTCACTGGAAACCTCAGGCATTTTTCTGACTAATATAGAATTAACAGATGAATCTTCTGTAGTATTGCTTGTACTAGAAATCCAAAAAGTGTTTTTTTTTGTGCCGACCCTTAAATGGTATGCTTACAAGTTAAGTACTTCTAAATTCCTCGTTCAAAATGACCGATTGAGAAAATGTGAAAATGCCGTGTTTCAAAGTGTGTCGCCAACGTGTTTCTCAGGATCGCTGGCGCGGCTCCAAAAGCTCGCCGTGCTTTGGTATAAGTTATAATATTTACACACATTCGTCCGAAGTTCCTTTAGTAATTAAATCAACTAAAATTTTAGTCTATTATAGATTTTATGTGTTTAAAAAAAACCGCGTCTTTCCCTGACCTGTTTCACATTATGCCACGGAGATTTTGTCTTTATTATTAGCAGCGTGTCACGTATAACGTAAGAGACCCGACGGCGAGTCGAGGATTCTGAAGATTTTCGTCGAAATGTTGGCACATGCTTTTACAAAATTATTGTTTGTCTTTATATGCCTGCATCACATTATACCACGGAGTTTTTCTCGCTATTAGCAGCTTTCTATGCTGCTTTTAGCGTCAACTGTCACATATGACGTACGACACCAGACGAGTCGGATAGTCTAGAGTTTTTTGGCGAAATGTTGGCACACGCTTTTCCTAATTATTCTATCTTCTTGATTTTCAATCAATTGCCATAGTGGTTTTTTTTGTTGTTTTGGTAATGAGGCATATTTTTTTTGAATATGGAAAGCTTGTATTGTCATGAATTATTTATGAATATCGATCACCTTGTCAATATTTACTTCATTTGCAATGCAAACGCGATTCTTTCCGGATCCCGTGATCCCGGGGTGAATTTATTGATCCTTTGGATTAATACACAAATGATTTTATCGTTCATTGGTTTAAAAGAACACACCCACTTTTTTTAACCCAAACCTTTTAAATTAGTTTTGAAAAGAGAGTTGATTGATAGCAGTAGTTCGCATTTATAATGTAATATTTACAAGTTTCTGTATAAAACTAGCATAAGATTATTTTGACGAATCGTAGAATAGTGGTAATCATTAAAAAAATAATAAGATGAATTATGACTTATTTTCAGTTGATTTCCCCCGTCTGTAATGAAAGTCCTGGTCGTGAGCATTGAATTTACCTTTTAATGGGTTGTTCAATTCAAATTAATGCGTTGCTTTATCGCACTTTGATAAAAAAGTGATGAATTTTGATTGGGTCCGATTTCTTTAAAAATGTTTTCTATAAATTTTCCACAATTTTACGATAATGATAATCAATTCTGTGTCAACCTTTTCCAAGTAAATGCTAATGTCTAATGTATTTATGCACGGAATAAATGATAATACTCACTGGCAGATCAGATATCAGAAATTCAAATATCGTTGATAAAAGAAAATTTAACGAGCCCTCTGCTATCATCATTATAACCTTAGAGTAGTATCTATCCAAAGCAGTGAAGTCAGTTTTTGACTTGATTTTGATGATTTTAACCTGACTCGGCGCACCTGGGCGTGGCTAAGAATAAGGCTACGGTATTTATACATCCATTCATATCACATATCGACATAATGTTTTTGTTTATTCGTATAGCCACCTTTTCACAGTATTTTTATCAACAAAAATATAGCATATAACCTAAAAAACCGTTTAGTTGTGTCAAGTTTAGTGGCATAATAAAAAATGTGGGCGGAGTCCCGCCGTGAACCAGGACCTTAAGATCATCTTTACAGTATATAGAAGCGGTCTATGAAATTTGTTGTCTCTTTCTCTCTCGTGGTGTACGACGTAAAAACCCGGAGAAAGTGGTTTATCGCAACTTTGTGTAGGTTGGGTAAAAATAATTAGCTGTCCCTCAATATATTGTTACTTCAAGATTATAACCATCGGAACTGTAACCTTCTGGGCTAGTCTCCTATTATCTTCCTCCAGTCCCTTAAGCCTTATGCGGTGCTGTCCTCACATCGTTCAGCCACCTGAAATATTCTAAATGAATCTCTTTGGTGGTCTGTTATACTATTCCCCATTCTTCTTACACTTCCTGCATAGCGCAGTCCCTTTGGTATATTTTGTTGTTGCTGGTTGAAATGCTAAATTCCTAGTTCCAGCGACGAGCAGTCGCTTCAAAATAATCGATTTGGAATATTTCTGGAATCTTCAAAGGCCATCTTCGAAAGAAATTGGAATAACTTGGTCAATTTTTATCACCGAAGTCAAGTTATTCTAAATTTAAAGCTACAGCACGTCGGTGAGTCAGAGGTGATGAGAGCTGACCCCCGCTGAACCAAGGCGCGACGGTTGACCGATAAGGAGCCAATCGCCAAGCAGAGGCAACATTCAACAATGTGTTATGTCATTGAGTTATTGCGACGACTGCCTTGGCATCAATTTACCATTTTCTAATTTATTTTCGACCAGAAACTGGGATTATTTTTATTTGCCTCTTGTTAATAGTTAGATAATTTGTATAGCACTGTTTTTTTGTGAAAAATCACCTCAAGGGCGCGTGTTCAGTGGATTTAGGGTCTCCTGCTCAATTTTCATATGTTTTAGGGTCCTTGTTCCACTTTTTATGATTATTAGGGTCACCTTGACTATTTTCAATATTATTTTTTTGGGTTTTCTTTATCATTTAATGATTTTTTGGTCACCCTGTACCCGTTATGTAACTTTTGAACTTGTACATTTTTGCGATTTTCAGGGTTTCCTGTATCATTTTGTTGATTTTTAAGGTATCATGCAACATTTTCATGATTTTATTAGACTTTTTGAATACATTAATTTTGTGATGTTGATGCTTTAGAAATGGTCTTATTACAGTTTTGTTTTTAATTATTTGGAGGTAATTTCTAATTATATCTAATTGCTCAATTTGTCACATATTTATTTCACCTATTTTCATACTCGTGGCTGCATTATTTTGATTTCATATCTCTGAACTGGCCTCGTTTGATTATCATTTCATCAAATCCTAGTTTTGATATCTCCTTTCTCATTCATGGTTATTAGTTGAATGAACCTGCAGTCATCATTCGACCACGTGTTACATTTCAAAGGTTTTACATTTCAAAGGTTTTACGTTTCATATCAGTTGCATCTCAGCGAAGGTTTTTAGTTTCAAAACAACCATTCCTATTTTTTTCTAATACATGACATTGTAATGGATTTTAGATGGGTATCTGTTTTTGTTTAATATTTCCATTCTCATTTCACATTGGTTGCATCCATATGAAAGCTCTCAGATTGTAAATTATTCGTATTTCCTGATTCTTGACACTTTTTAGATGGGTGTCTGTTTTGTTTCAATTATTTAGTGTTCCAAAGAAAATTCTTCGACTTGTCCCAACATGTTTTAATTTTATGTTAAAATTAAAAATATTCGTCAAATTTATTCAACATCACCAATTCCAATTATATTTTGTCTATAATCTATTTTCTCGGCAATAAAAAGTAGATTATTCTGCTTAAAAAACCGGTTTTTACAAATCTTGAGCATTTTTTTGTTGTTTTTCCTGTCTCGAAATGCCATCAATATAATAAAGCTGAAGGTTGACACAGAATAATCGATCATTTATTAATAATTTATCACACCTCTGATAATTGTTTATATGCCTTTAGCCCGATCAAGTACGTACAAAATAACAATGCACTCGACGTCCAAGGATAAATAAATTAGTAATACAGCGAGGCTTGTCAATAACATTTTTCTTTAGAAAAATAACAAATTTGCCGATAGTCACGCCAATAATATTTGTCAGTAAAAACGGTGACTGTAAATTTCTAGGATAAACGGAAATACATTATTAAAAAAAGATAATGATAATACTGTTTAAACTTTTCCATCATTATCACCATCGGTTATCTCGGGTATTCGGGGATGACTGGCTCGTGGTTGCATGTCCTTGAGGACTGTATCAGACGTCAAAAACTTAGTATTGCTTCATTTTATTGTTTTATAAATATGTTATTTTTTAATATCGGCAGCCGGCACTACTTTTCGGCTAATTTACATATTTATTATAATAACTGAAAACTCTGTCACCTGGGCGACACTTTAGAGCAGTCATTCCGAAAGTGGTCTATATCGACCCCCAGGGGTCGATTTCAACCTACAAGAGGTCCATGTCAGTGAAAAAAAAATTTGGGGGTGCATGAGACGTAAATGGGGGTCCACGATAGTGGATTTAGGCAGGCCGTCACCAAAATGTTAGTTAATTTTTTGTTGATTTGCTAGCACTTTTCAATTTGAGATCTCCACCGACTAGTACTATTTTTGGCGAGTTCAACTTCAATTGAAGTGTTCACCGCGAAGGGTTCATTTCAAAGAACTAGCAGTTCCAGAAGCGGTCACAAAACTTTGAAGTTTTTCCCAACGCTAAAAAAAATCAATATTAGGAAAGCAGGGGGTCTATACAAAATAGAAAAAAATCGGCAAGTGGTCTACGGGACAAAAAAGTTTGGGTACTTCTGCTTTAGAGTATCTACCACTCTTGCTTCGAGTTCAGTGCGGAGAAGATTCAATTACTAGAATACCAAATAAAAATAAATTTTCGGCTCTGTAAATGTGATGTACGAACTTTTTTTCAATTCCCTCTGCCTTTTATATCACGGATGTCCGGACACTTGTGAATTCAATACTAATCTTATATTTACCGATTCGCTTAGGCAGGTGTGACCAGGTGTAGCAAATCATTTTATTGATATAAGCTCTAATCGTAAATAAAGGAGCCATTTTACTATTTGTTTGATGAAGGTTATTGCGCAGTGCCTTAGTTTTTAAAATAGGTAGCTAACATGTACAATGTACATAGGTTCAATAACAACAGATCTTCAATATAAAGCAAAAAATCTGTTTGTCTGAAACAGCAAAAACTCACGAACGGATTTAATCCTTATTCGTGTAATTAATTTCGATCCGAAGCTGCGATTATACACCGAATATGTTTTCAGCTTCAGATGAATTTGGAAAATAGTGGACTGTAAAACGATAAACTATACTACTTGATGGAAGTGTCTAATTATGGATGTGGAAAGATTATTGGGATGAAGGGAAAATGGGAAACCATTCACTCACCGATGTATTTGAAGTGGAAGTTCTTGATTATTCTTACACATTGTATTAACGAACACGATTCACAACAAAAACCACAATTAATATTATATTACTTGAAGAACAACAACAAACCGACGAACAAGCGAGAGACCAACGAACGACACAAAACACGTTTTTTCACATTGAACTCTTCCGTTTCGATTGTCACTTGTTTCGAACACCATGTTGTTCCTTACGGAATTCGATACAGGGAAATGACGGGATAGGTAGGAACAGGATGAAACACATGAAGGTAAGAACCTAACAAATTATTACTTTGAAATTCAACAATACTAGTATACTATCCGGATTCATCTGAGATTTGGATTTAGAATAATGTAACAAACAAAATGTCGTCTTAAATTTTTTGACAGTTGGGTGTTTCAAAACTCCGTATGGAGATAAAGTTTGAGAGTTTTTGGTCAAGCTAAACAAACAGATTTTCTGCATTATAGTTAAGATTATTTTAGATTTGCGTTCCTGCGAAATAATACTGTCACAGAGGAAAACACTAGTGCATTGTTGAACTTCGTACCCCCGACATTTAGACATATTATCGATTACGGATTTGTCTCTTTAAGCTTTTTGTTTGTGAGAAAAAACAAATATGGTTTTATCGGATTTTCTTATTAAATATCTCTGTCTTAATCAGATTGCAAGGAATGGTGATTATTTCATTGTTTATTCTTCGTAGAAATGAGATCCAAATAACTTGCTCACAGAGCCGGTTATCTACGGCTCAAAGGTCATACATACTTAGTTAGGATTCGTGAGTTCATTCATGAATTTCAAATATTGTGTAAGTGCGGATTTAATGCACTGTGTGACCTTTCCGCCCACCTGGGTAAAAACCTTTTACGAATAATAATTAATCTACCATTTGCTTAAAATATTACTTGAAAAATTATATATTTTCTTTTGTTATGATATCATAATCGATCATGACAAGGAAACTCCATTACTGGAGGACTGAACGCTGTTGGTGCAAATAAAAAAATGTCCAAAGAAGCGAAGCTAGCAGTCCACAATGGAGTACTTATACCAACCCCGATGCATGGCAGTGAGGCATGGAACTGGCAGAGGAAGGATGAAAGTAGACCGAATGCTGTACAAATAAGATTCCTGAGGCGTATGTGCGATAAAACCACGTATGGCCGTGTTAAAAATATGAATATCCGGAAAGAATGCAAGGCTGATGTAAGCGTGATGAATAGGATCAAGGGGCGCTTATATGGTTTGGGCACGTAGAGCGGATGAACGAAGAAAGGAGTGTGAAAAGAATATATATATATTTTTTTTTTTCAAAAGAAAGAGAAACATTCCCGGGTTACGAATAACGATCTTTGAAAAACTCCTACTGCCATCATAATAAGCGGAAACTGTTGTTTTTCTAATGATGCAGGGCTTAGGTAGCAGAGGAATTTAATTCACAACGCTCGGATGGGAATCCGACGCGTTTGTCCACTCGGCTACTAACGGTATCGAGTGAATCAAACACTTCGGTCCATGTGGAAGAGTCAGAATAACAGAAGAGTATGTATGCGGGGAAACGGCGTGATGGTTGGTTAGCTAGTTAGTTAATCGACCATTCTCTATTAACTACCGGATAGAAGATTTTACAAAGCTCCCCCTTCCTAAATGATGTTCTGTAGAATGTTTTAAAATAGGTACCAGTTGTTGGGTTTGCATACGATTGTTAGACGTGGTGCTTAAAATTTTGCAAACATTGAACATAAAATAATCCAAATTAATGATCTACGAACTCGAGACTCTCATTGGGCATCTTTGAGTGGTATAAAATCAAAGGGCAAAACAACAAATCAGTATGCACATACAAAATAAACATTAAATTTATTATAATGGCCTTATTAACATAACAATACGTTTTAAATTCAACCTGCTTAACTACGAGTATATTCAAAGCTGAGCCATTGGGTTTAGAAGCTAATTTGAATGTCAATGCTGTAAAACTCGGCATTACGTGTAGGCGGGAAGACGTTCGGATGTGATCGGCTTAGGTAGGTACTTGTAAATTCGATAGATTTTTTTTCATTTTTATTACGAATTCTAGATTTTAATACCCGACTAACATAATTTAGCATGTCGATTCAAGTAACTACTCAATATGCAATAGTATGTAAACATATACATTTTGTATATTGTTTTCGATGGCCATATACGCCATGTTTATTACTGCGATTATTTTTTATGAAATGCTTCTGAAGGTAAACACGATAATTAAAAACATAAGCGCGTCTTTTTTATATGAGTACCGCACAAGGATGCCAACTGCCCGGAGCCAGTAGGGCCATTGTATCCCCTACAGGGGAATGTTGCGAGGTTGAAAGAAATGGGGAAGAAGGTGGGCAAGTACCTGGATTTTTAGATCTTGTCACCAAACACGGCTGAAGCCATTTCTAGCAAAGTTTGAATGTGGTATTTTGCAAAAGCGATACTGAGATTATCTAATAATCATAATAATAATATTTGGACGATTTGTATAGCGCCGTTTTTGTGAAAAATCACCTCGAGGGCGCTGTACAGATCTTACTTTCTATCATTACATATTAATTCCTAGTTTAAATAAGAAAATATACAGGAACATACTTACCTGGCAGGTCCCATCAGATAGACACAATTATTAACTTAAAATTATGATTATTATTATTATTATTATTTCCATTCTGGAACGCAGACTCTTGTCTAGATATTTCGAAAATCGCAATTTCACAAACTATAATAGGTACAGCTTGTAAAGTGTCCTTGAATATTTCACAAAACATGTTAGTATCAGTTTTATTAAAAACATATTTTGAATACGTTAACGGGTGTTAATTTAAAATTAAATATGCGCCATGTTCCTTCCCCTGTTTTTGAAGTATGTTAGTAGTTAGTGTTTGCATTTAATTATTTTATTTTCTTGTACATTAAAGTATCTGATTATAATTCATATTCTTTTTGACTTCATAATTATAACTTATATACTACTTGATATTACTAACGTATTTCAAATGGTTCTTACAGGCTATTTAAAATTTGTTAATTGCTATAATTTGGATGGTTTCCGACAGCGCATTATAACATTTCATCATTTCATAAAGTAATCTGTTTTGTGTATTGGTTTTATTCTTTTTTGGTAGTCTGCTTTCTTTGTATTATTATTTGATATCGTTTTCTGGAAATTGACCTCGTCGGTGTGTGTTTAAATGAGTATTTTAGTCTCCAAGAGTAGAGTGTGTGTACCTGTGTACACACGCCCAGCTGTTAAACCCTGTTACTCTTATATCCCTAGTACATGTACATTTTGCACTTTTTGCAGTCAACGAACCCTTGTGTTAATCCTCGTTGTCTCTTATAAAGTGTCAGTTTAATAGTTGCAGTGTAGCAGTGTAGCAACTCACCCCTTAGAAACTTTACACGAGGTTATTTAATAATACGAAAACCTGCATTCGCGATTCAGGATATTGTCGATGTATTTTATTTTTTTTCAAAGTACGTTTTTAATATAATAGTCTCTGCTGCATGAATTATTATGTGATCATTTTTAATTTCACAATATAACTTTACATGTCGACTCCGGCTTGTATGTGATTCAATTAAATTTGATATCTGAAATATTTTATTGGTGTTAGGGCCGTGAAGTAGTGATTATTGAACTAGATAGGCACCCCTTTTAACTTTACTGCGCATCTAAAAATCTCAGGTAAACACTATCGATGGTTATCAGTTGTTATTTAAGCACTCCAACCGAGGGCAGAGTCTTTTTCTGTTTTAAATTAAATCTCTGGCGGACTCGAGTCTTTTTATAGATAAGTCCTTTTATCATCACACTCTTGATAATATGTATCTATCTTTCTATGTAATATCGCAAAGGCGCGCAAGTACAGATTCACAAACTTGCAATTTGTTTTTGCACAGATAACAAACCACGGTCATTGGTGGACCCAATATCTCTACTAGCGATGTCCTTGCATAGATAAATTATTAATTCATCTGTAGTCAAGCTGTAAAAAATATAATAAAACACAAAGAGAAGAGATTCACCAAAAACATAATAAAGTCTCCCACGTTGTCGACCACAAAGCGAGAATTTTTATAAAATGCAATTAAATTAAATGTAATATTAATATTATTGACAATGGCCTTAAACGCCGTTTTACAGTTTGACAATGACCTTAAACGCCGAAACAGCTGTCATTAAAAACAAAAATAAAAAAACTTAAAATAGCAGAACTCAATAATAATAATATTAAATTTAATTCAATTGAATTATATAAAAATTAAAATGGAGTTCTACAAATTTAACAATTATGAAAGAAAAAAAAAACAACCGTCGACAGTATGCATATTCCGAAACCATAGAAGCATAAAAAATAAAGAGTCAAAAGTGTGCAACATCAACATCTGAATTTGAACCTTGACGGTGGCGACACGCACAACATGGCGCCAAGGAGGAGAGAGTGAGGCAATGTCCCATTGTTTTCTCACTGTCCCTTTCCCCCCCGTGGGCGCGTCCCTCTCGCACTCGTGTAACTCGATGTGTTACGGCTTGTTTACGGTTTTCCGGTACCTACTATCGAACTGAACCGAAATAATATTTGGCGGGAATGCAAATTATTACCGATGCAAGATGGCCGCCGTAGAAATCAGGATCGTAAAAAAAACAGCAAATGTGTATTTTTATTATACAACTTATTTTCTAAAATTAATATCCTTAATAATTGACGATGTATTGGCAATATGAAAAAATTCAGATAAATACATAATTTACTACGTTGGTAAAAAATATTAACGAAATCCGAATATGACTCAAATGAAACCACAGTTGATTTTCTGATCATTCTTTCAGAGTACCTACACAATCCATCCAAGTTATAAATGCTGTACAGTTCTTTTTGTAATGAAAATAAAATAATAATTTTATTTTTTTATGGCCGACCGGTTTCGCTTAGCCTGAACATCATCAGGGTACAAAATTAAACTAAACAAGAAATACATAGTTCGTGGTTATATATATACTCATACATACAGAGGGAGAACACAATATAAAATAAAATAAAAGTGAGAAAACAAAATAATAAAATAACGAATAAAGTCGCGTTTACATATTACTATTAGATTAGTTTAGATTATTAGCCTTCGATTACATTACAGTGAAACTTCTATATTGGGAATTAATCCGTTCGTAGGGGCTTGATGAATATGGAATCAAAATAAAACAGTAAAAGTTTTTTCTTTTTTTTTTTTTTACCACCCCTCCGACCGGAATATAGACCATCTGCGAATGGCCCGCTTTTTGAAAGATGATTTTTTATAAGTTGTTGATCCTTTTGGAGGATCTGTTTGGTTTTTTAATTTTTATTTAAACACACTCGTCGTACCTCATACCGGATGAGGCTATTGATAAATAAACTAAACACTTTGATGTCTATTTCAATGTTTAATTTAAAATATATACATAATGCTTCTAATTTATTAGTTCCTATCTGCTGCTTTTATCGCAGTAAAATTGGGTTAACGTGTTTATTTCGCATTTATGAGTTTGTAAATATTGACATCTTTACTAACGTTAATTAATGATTTGTTTATAAGAAATAACCAAACATACAACATTGAAACACGAGGTGCAATCCATAATACATTAACATCATTTAGGAATGCGTCCTCGATTATAAAAAAAACAGTGATTTCTGCACAAGAGTGCCAATAATTGCTCTTAGTGAGTGGGACATGGCATCACCGTTTTGGATGATATTGAAAGCCTGTAGAAAGTAGAGAGGAAAAGAGAAAGGTTGGGAAATACCTGGCTATTCAGATCTAGTTTACTAAACATAGCTTGAGCCTTTTCAAACAACGTTTCGATTCTGAATGGTAGCCTCTTATCTGGACGTAACATTTTTTTAATGTATAAATCTTATTAGATTTACTGTAGTATTAATAATTTGTAGATAATTATTCTTACGTAATGATGGTGTTAATTTATTGGGTGGTCCGATCTGACATCTTGCCCATCCGTAACGTGTTTATCTTATACTGATTAAATAATTTTATTTATATAAAATTTCTTGAGATAATATCGTATTAATTTAATATAAGTTGATTTACAACAGTGTCCTTATCAAGGAAAATTAACCCTTAACACGGGTCAACAGAGACCCGGACTATCCTTTGATCCATCGTAATATAACTCAATAGCCGTTCAATATTCACACACCCTCAGAGCAATAATATACCAGGAGGGATAGCTTTGCGAAACAGTGCAGTCAGGATTGTTGATTTTTTCCCGACTCGGGCGTGGCTAGGGTTTTCATGGACACACCTTTTTACATCCATTCATAGCACATGTCGACATTATGTTTTTGTTTATTCATATAACCACTTTTTTCACAGTATTGTTATAAACAAAAATATAGCATGTAACATAAAAAACCGTTTTGTTATGTCGCAATTTATGTGGGCGGAGTCAACGGAGACGCGGTACACGAAGAACACTCTTACAATCTTAGAGTATATAGAGTGGTATCAATCCAAGGCAGTGTAGTCAGTTTTTGATGATTTTTACCTGACTCGGCGGACCTGGGCGTGGCTATGACCAAGGTTAGGGTATTTATACATCCATTCATATCACATATCGAAATAATGTTTTTGTTTATTCGTATAATTACCTTTTCACAGTATTGAAATCAACAAAAATATAGCATCTGACCTAAAAAACCGTTTAGTTGTATCAAGTTTAGTGGCATAATAAAAAAAATGTGGGCGGAGTCCCGCGGTGACCCAGGAGCCCAAGATCATTGTGACAGTACGTAGAAGCGGAGTATTATATTTGTTGTCTCTTTCTCTCTCATGGTGTACGACGTAAAAA
This sequence comes from Drusus annulatus, assembly GCA_022651775.1. Lineage (NCBI taxonomy): Eukaryota > Metazoa > Arthropoda > Insecta > Trichoptera > Limnephilidae > Drusus > Drusus annulatus. The sequence continues at coordinate 684,664 of JAGWCC010000370.1, read as the reverse complement.
CCCGGAGAAAGTGATTTATTGCAAGTTTGTATCGGTTGGGTAAAAATAACTAGTTCTCTCTCCATACATTGTTTCTCCAAGCTTACAATACTTTAAAGCGCTGTGATAATTTGGGAAATTTTGTTGTCTCTTTCTTTCTCATGGTGTACGTCGTAAAAACATGGAGAAAGTGATTTATCCCAAGTTTGTATAGGTTGGGTAAAAATAATTAGCTCTCTCTGCGCGTATATTGTTACTCCAAGCCAAGGTAACAATACTACTTTCAAATTACAAATAATCCTTTTTATAAGAGTTGATAAATTTCTCGTTCTTCACTTATCGAGGCATTTTGTTAAAGTATTATTTTTGCCACTAATAAAATAGTAATCTCACTCACGCCTATAATGTGTTAACATTTTATTGTCTGTTATGCCATATGGTTGACGAGTGATACATTTCAATTTGCCAATATAAAATGCCAAGTTCAATATCATTTGCAATAAAGAAACGTGCTTTTATTGATCTTAACGATGTTATTAATTTGGCTTCGTGCATTCAAACTTGCCCTAGCCTTTGCCTAGCCTAGAACTAAATAATCATGTTTCTTTTTTTTTTAATTTGGAAAATAAATGCCATTTTAGACATTTCGTTTCACATTCACAAGGAGACATACCACTCCAAGAACGGGTTGTTTGTCCGAGTTTGTACAATTTTTTTTTCGGCAATTCACTCAGTATGCTACTGTACACATCAGGTTAATAAAAATTGACCTTTACCATTCAAATTCTCACCGTAATACTTTTTTCAAAATTTTCAAATCTTTTTTCAGCAGTAAAAGATTATTTTTCTATGCGACGAAATGGTTACTCCCTCGTTTTGCCGTCTGGAGTTTCGAGTGTTATGCCCTCTTTGCATCATTCGCCCCTAGAAAGCCAGCCGGTGCAGACGTGTAAGCTGTGCCCAACTTAACTGTGAATTTTTAAGTTTTTTTTTTACATGTTGACTTCACCTACCGAAGTAGTTAGTAGGTTATTGTATAATATTTTTCCGCAATTTAATAGAACATGAACGAATTTAAAGGAATTTGTTATATTTTTAGGTCTCCGCCTATTTTTTTTGGGAACAACGACCCTTGCCGATTTATTTCTAGAGTAGAGGGTCCTTAGCCGAAATGAAATGGCAGACTGAAGTTTGTCCGGTTGCGAGTTCCCACGATTTCCGTAAAAGCCTTCGTTTTTTATTTTTAACAAAAATATAGCATATAACCTAAAAAACCGTTTAGTTGTGTCAAGTTTAGTGGCATAATAAAAAATGTGGGCGGAGTCCCGCCAGTGTTACTTCGAGGAACCAGCACCTTAAGATCATTATGACAGTATATAGAAGCGGGCCAAGAAATTTGTTGTCTCTTTTTCTCTCATGGTGTACGCCGTAAAAGCCCGGAGAAAGTGATTTTTCGCAAGTTTGTGTAGGTTGGGTAAAAATAATTAGCTCTCCCTCCATATATTGTTACTTCAAGGTACCGCATGATTGTATTATTGACTGTGGATTTGTTTGACCAGTTTGCGAATCACGCCGCCGCCGCGTGTTCCGTGTGGGAGGCCACTTACTGTCGCATGCATTGCGGGCCTTATTATTAGACCGTTCCATGCAGCATTGTAATACAACTTAATAGGCCGCCCACAATTGCCATTTGTGCAAATTTAATGCCAAATTGTGATTATTCATGCGAAGATTGCGTGATTTAGAACCTTTGAACAGTAAGAATCTTGGGCCCCGTTCAACGGACTTGATACAACTATGGCATTACTTATCTTCGTCAAGAATGTTGTGAGGCTGATGGTAGTGAAGAGGAAGAGAAAGGTCGGAAAGTAGCTATTTAGATGCTGTTTACATACACGGATACACGGCTTATGCCATTTCAAGCACTGCTTCGATTCTGAATGGTGGTCTCTTTCACCATGGCATATCCAAGCGAAAGACAAGATAAAATAAAGAAGTTTGGGATGATCCTGGCTATGCAGATCTGGTCCTAAACGTATTGACGGCCTCTATGGTCGAGCGGTAAGACGCTCGACTACGAATCCAAAGGTCGCGAGTTCAAACCCGGCGTGCGCAAATAACTTTTATTTAATTATTGTTTGTCTAAACACATTTAATTCATATAAATTAATATAAAGTATACTCGCGGCACGTTCCAGAGTGGAAGATACTATAAGTATCGCCCTGGTGAAAGACCACCATTCAAAATCGAAACGTTGCTTAAAAATGGCTTTAGCCGTGTTTGGTGACCAGACCTGAATAGCCAGGTACTTTACAACCTTAATCTTCCCCATCTCCTTTTCCTCCCCACTACATTCAGCCTCACAACAAACCCCAATTAGAGATGCCAGATGAGAGTGTGGTAATTACTATAAAAAAATAAAATAAAAATCTACAACCATTTCAAGAAACTCTTCTTCCAAAGCGATAATGATAGTACAGTGCAATAAAATGTTTAAAAAAAAATATAAATATCCACCTGGCCCATAGTGTTGTTTTTTTTTTTAGAGTTACATCCTTTTAATTTTTAACCATCTTGGTGTTGCCATTTAAAACAGTGTAAACAATTGCAGCGCCCTCCATCTTTCTAAACTTATTTGCTGTCGAACTGTGCCTTCTATTCTGAATAAATGTTCTCTTTGTCATTTCATAAATAGGTCGCAATAAGCTAATCGTTTATGGTTTGACATTTTAAACTTTCATCGGAATCTCCTTTAAAAATGCCTCTATTTTTATCAATATTACATCATTCTTTCCGTACTCAAACAAAGAACATTTATACCGAGTCGAGTGAATAGAGAGGGTCATCTTGTGGGTGGTACGAAATATGTTTGACAAAATAAACATCACACCTTCATTTTGTTTAAGTTTATTATTTGCGAAGTCGCCCCCCGCCGGGCTCGTTCCATATTTGAACAGAAACAACAGTACAGCAATGGCCGACCTGATAATAAAAAGCACGTGATGCGAAATGGCAAAGATGATAAACACGGGGCTAAAAGTGCTAAGTGATTCCTTGAGCATTATGCGGGAAATTACCCATAAATCCGCCATTGGAGGGTCGTTAATGAACCGATCAACGTTAATCGGTTAATTAACGATTTTTGTATCAAGTGTTCGCGTGCTTTTAACGTTGTTGTTTTGTTTACAGAAAATGGCCTAGTAGGCAAACATTGTTGTTTGTTGTTACTACCCGGCTTCTCCCGAGTCAGAACACTGTTTTTTTTAAAGATTGCTTACTAATTGAATTTATTTTTTATTATTCATTTATTTAAAAATCATTTCATGACGTCAGAGCTCGCCATTCAAGAGTTTTTGCTACATTGGCACGGAAATTTCCTACGTACATAGCTCAACTACCCGTAGCCAGTGGGACTATGGCTTCCCCAATTGAGGTTTGTTCTGCGGCTGAAGGGAGTGGGTAAGGGAAGGAGATGGGGAAGAGGATGGTTAATCTATTCAGATTTGATCACCAAACATGCCTAATGTAATTTAAAGCAACGTTTCGATTCTGAATGATGGTCTTTCACCAGGGCGATACTGAGTGTATCTATCACTCTGGTGTTATTATAAATGTATTTGTATCGTGTATTGCCTTCTTGATTCGGAGGTCCCGTGGTAGCGTCGCTGCTTGCATCTTAATATCCTCGGGTTCAAAGCCTCCCTCGGTCGTTAAAGATGGCGGCATAATAGAGACACAAAATTTTAATACTCAAGTATCCGTCTTGAATACTGATAAGATTTTTCTCGTATCTCTCGATATGTCCGGGGAATGCCACCTGGTCGATTTGTTGTATAATTTTATTTTTTCAAAGATATCTATATATTTAAATCTCGAGCAAAGGTCGTCGTCATCCGCCTTTCTTCCGTTTTTCCTTAATTTATTTTAATCAAAACACTTTTTGAGTTCTTTCAGTCAAATGTATTTATTGGTTTTTATGTCCTGTTATGCCGCATAACAAAACGTAGTGGACGGAGTCGCCGGGGAAACGGGAGACGGAAAACATGCTTACATACCTAAAAGGGGTGCGATATTGTGTGACAACTAGTCTTGTCTCTTTCTCTCTCACGGTTTACGACTTTAAAAATCGGAGAAAGTGATTTATCGTATATTTGTATAGGATGAGTAAAAATATTTAGCTCTCCCTCCATATATATTCTTACTCAAAGGTTTCGAACTAATGAAGTGTAATGTTTTCCATAAATCTTCCCATGGATTATCCAGTTGGGTAATCTCGCATTAGGACTGCGATATTAGAGTTTTACTTTTTTTTTAACACGTGTGTCATTGTCATTAGGCAGGCACCGCATTAGTTTTTTTTATTGCGCCTTAATTTATTTTATGGCAACCCTAAAGTTTACCGCTCTGTTTTGAACGCGGAACCTTGCGTGTCAAGATGGCCGCACGTGCAACGTAAAACACTATTTGTTTTTTTGGGTGCTGCGTCCTTGGCTGCCGTGTTTAGTTAGGATTAGCAGTTAGACAGTCAAATATGGCGATCAAAAAACAATGCTGAATAATGAAGATAACCGCGGCGTTAAACAGATTTTCAGCTAACGGTTGGCAGTGTTGGTGCCATTCGCAATTGCCGTAATGATCATTGCTAACGATGTGATCGCGTGAAGATTATTTTCATTTTGCATTGATGTGGAAAGCAACTCATTTGAGTTATAGTATTTGTTAGTAGTTTATGTAGAATCAGGCGGCAATTATAGTATAGTCAATAGATCTTTCTGATTTCTCTTAGTGTTGTAAATTGTGGACAACATGATTGCAAATTATATAAATTAATTTACCTTCTCCACATGGAAAATGTCTAATGCTAATTTTATATCACCCGAGTTTTAACTTTGATAGTTAATACGGCATAGTTCCAAATATCAATAGCTCGTAAAATAATAGTAGTCAGTTTAAATAGAAATTACTTACAGATATCTGTGCAAATTTCATGACGCCAGAGCTCACCGTTCGAGGGTTTTTACCCTTTTCACACAAACGGATTTTCAAAGATATCTCAAAGCTCCCAAGCCCATCATGGAAACGACAAAAACACTTTACCATATGAATTTTAACCGATTTGTAGATTGTAATTATTCGATTATTTCAGAATCGATTAAAATAATCGATATTTCGATTATGCCCCTATTCTAGGCTGCATGTAGTTTATACAATGTTGCCATATCTCGAATGTTTGCGAAAGTTGTCTCACACACAATATAATATAATATAGGCAGTATCTACCGGGACCTATAAAATATTTCACACTTTTTGTGCAAAATATTTGCTTAGCTTCATTTGACCGTGTGTTATTCAAACATGAAAAAAAGAAGCTAACTATTGTTTTTCGCGTCATTAAATTAGCTTGATGAAAAATGCAAATTCACATTTTATAATTTACAAAAGCAATTATTACAAGTTTTTTTATGAGGAAAGTAATAAGTTTTCCTTTCAAAGTGCACTGACAATGTATATTTTCCTGAATGGAATTATTCTTAATTTATTTTATAATAAATAAATAAAATATTTATTTTACATTAAAATCTATCAAATTAACATTTTATTTAACTCTGTGATGATCTCACTGCAGATAATAATTATTTGTATAACTTATTGCTTTTTGCCTTTATAAATAATAGATGATGGTAAAAAGCAAAACATAACTATTTTGCACTTGTCAGGAATAACATCCCTGAACTAAGTAATGTGCATTTATTAATGCATATTTATCACTTATCCAATATATTTATGAAGGAAATACATGTAGTGTTCTATAAAACCCTAGTTTGTAGTTTTGTCCACCCAAAAGCTTGGTTTAAATTATAATTGAAAAATGTTGAACTAACAATCCTGTCGTGTCCTTTTAGATTATATATTTAGGTACAATAAATCAAATATGGCAAAAATCCTTTTTTTTAGTAAACCGTTTTTACGAATAGTTGGTGATATAAAGTTTTTAGTTTAAATGATCTTTACATTGATATTTCTATCCAAACTTATAAAATATTTTATTGTCTTTCTACTAATGAGAAAACATGTTTTTGGCATTAGTAAAAATAGTATATACAAAATGATTTTAATTTCAACAGATGTTGTTGCAAAGTTGGGTAGGTTTTAACTTATTTGATATTATGCTTTAACTATGTTTAGCTGTATATGTTGAATGTGATCATCATTATCACGGTGCAAAATCCTTGGATATGATTAAGCCGCCTCAACAAATACTCTCCACTGGCTGCGGTCTCTCGCCATTCGCCTCCAATCCTCTTTCACACGGTTTATTCATCTCTTCTTCAGTCTGTCTCTGGGGAGCTTCCGACACTCATACTTGGTGAATGTGGTACACATCTCCAAAGAAACCTTTCCAATAAGCCTGATTTAACCTTTTCATTGTTTTTCGCAGGTGTGCGACTATCTGGGCATCGGTCCCGAAGCCGACTACTTTGGCCTACGTCTCCCGGCCGGTTCTGCCGAAGGCTCTGCGGGTCCGGGCGGCGTCGTAGCCCCCGACGATGCGGCCCACGCCCTGGCAGTGGCCGACGGGCCCTGGGCCAACCTGCGCAATCCCCTGCTCGCGGCCCACCGGAGGAGATTGGCGCTGCGGGTCAAGTTCTGGGTGCCCCCGCACCGATTGTTGCTCGAAAGCACCAGGCATCACTTCTACCTGCACGCACGCCTGGATTTAGTCGAAGGCAGGATGGTGGTTGCCGATTGGAATGTGGCTTGCAGACTTGTGGCTTTGATTGCGCAGGTAAATACATTATTCAAACCCAACGTAACCTGACATATATGATGTTGATTCCTATGACGATAGTGTTTTGATAGGTGCTCTATCCAATTCCAATAATAATAATAGTTTAGGCGCCAGAAGGAGAAGAAAGAAGAATCAGTTTGGTTGACCTAAAACTAAACGTCAAAGTCATGACCTTCTAAGAATGCCTTTGTGAAACAGAAACTGGAGGGAATTTCCACTATTTATTCTACCAATTTCCTCTCAACCTTATATCCTTTTTATTGCTTAAAAGTCTTCAGACACAGACTTATTGCGACACATTTTAACATTTCCTATGTGAACTCTTATCTTTTCCGTATTTATTTCACTAATCCTAAGATATGATACCAACAATAGTTACATATTATGTGTTTAGTCTTTTTAATTTTGTGTCAAGCACCCACTATTTATCTTTGCGCTTATCTGTGTAAAGCTAATTTTATGAAAACAACATATTTTCTTGTCTATAAAATATATAATTACCTACATAAGTCACACCTGTCTTCGTAAGCCTTTAATCGCTGGATATATCTGTTTTCGTCAATGAAAGAAAAAATTGACGTGAAATGCAATAATATTTTTAAAACACTTTGTGTGTGTTATTTTCCTTTGTTTAATTTATATTGTTTTTTTTATTTCTCTTTCAAACTGAAATTTCGCACTTCCTTGTGTGTTGACGTGACTTTGTCATGACCACAAAATTTAAATAAAATTTAATTGTTATATTATCAACATAAAACAAACCGCATGAGATACTTTATGTGCCTTTATGTTTTAAATTTATCTTATCTGCGTTCAACCTTAAAATAGCAATTACAGAAGAAAACAGTTGAAGGAAGTCCAGTAATTCAGTCTCGACATTTATATTCAGTTCAATTATAAAGTTTATTGGTAGTTTCACCAGGTTTCAGAATTTATGTCAACAACAGACAATATGGCGTCTTTTCTTATCTTTAACAGTTAAATGGATTTAATTTCAAAGTTCCATCATGAAAATGATGTTGTAAGCTGAAAATACATTTCAGACAGAAAAAAGCAATGCATTTGACCGGTCGATAACTAAGTGGACAAACGCGTTCAATTCTTCTGCTGGCTAAGTCCTCCATCATTACACAAGCGACATTTTCCTCTTATTATGATGGCAGTAGGAGTTTTTTAAATTTTCCAGGTTATTCGTAACCCGGTAATGTTTGTCTTTCTTTTAAAAGTTAACAAATGTACATTAAATGAAGCCAAAGCTAATCAATTGAGAGCGTGTTAGCTGGTTCTGAAAATAGATGTAACCAACTTTTGAACAAGATCAACTTCTGACATTGTGTCTGACATCAACGCTAGCTTAATACACTTGCATACATCCGATAACGATCCATTAAACTATATGAATATTTTGTTGTTTCAGGCTGAAGTTGGAGACTACGATCACCACTACCCGCCACACTGCCTCTACACGCAGTGCCACAACATCGGGCCCCAAGAAGAGAAACCCATCGACTACATGCAGCGGATCATCGACTACCACTGCGAGATCTCTGGTATGCGTGCCTCCACGGCCGAATACCAACTCCTCAAGGAGATCTCCAACCTGGAATCCTTCGGAGAAGAACTATTCTTCTGCAAGCCGCCGAGTCCTTCCAACAACAACAACGCCCACAATCTGTACAGCCATCTGTTGTACCACCAGGGCGGCGAAGAGGAAGCCAGGCTGGGCAAGAACAGGGACATGTACATCAGCCAGACGGTCGGGTGTCTGACAGCGGTGGGAAGCCACGAGGAACGAGTGGAGGGGTGCGGCTGCAAGTTGGGCATGTGCGTTGGAGTGGGGCCGCAAGGCATCGTAGTGTATCGGCCGGGGAACGGAACGGGAGACCAGGTGAATGAAAAACAAAGGTGAGAATTTTATATTAATTATAGTTTTATAATGTTTTTGTTGCATTGAACAATTAGTTCATGTGACCTTCCACGAATGTGCTTGTTTTAGTAATACTTGCTTTCAGCTAAAATGGATTATGATATATCATACTTCCAAAAATACATATTTGTAAAAGTGATATATCGATTATATTGAGTGCAACAAATAAATTGTATTTAAAAGTTTAGTTTATTGTTAATGTATTGATTAAAGTGGCAGAATTCATATAATTGTCAACGTTTACGATGCTTTCTAGAATCCATATGATTTCAGCAATGATGTCATTTTCACATTAATATTATTATTAAAAATCATCTTGATAAGATGTGCGTTACAAACGCAGTAATTGTAATTACGTTTAATTGAACTCATAATGTTAGTGCACTATGCCATTGCTTTATGTATTGTATATACCTATAGATCACATTTACAAGCAAATATAGTATCGGCTCTTGGCTTTTGATAGTTGCGGTGTTTCAATATAATTGTTGTTTCGTGTTTAGCATCCCGTATACGGCGATAATCCGCGCCGCCCCCGTCCGCCGCAACTTCCAGCTGCAGTACATGACTGGCACGGGCGCCGAGAAGGTGCTGAACATTAAGATGGCCACCAACCGACTGGCCGCCGCGCTTTTACCGCGCCGTCACCGAGAAGCACGCCTTCTACTGCTGCGAGACAGTGCGCAGCGACGTCACCAAGCAGTTCATCAGGGACCTGAAGGTATACTTCCCAAACTCTATTATTATTATTGATAAGGAAACGGTCTGCATAGCTTCTCGTAAGCACTCGCTATCTCCTACGTTTACCTTATTCCCTCGACTGTAACCCAGTCCCTTTAATAAAGTTAGCCTGTCGCCCGGTGTAACTATTCCAACACGGAACTGGCGCGTAAGAATCTAAAAAGTAAAAATGACGGATCAAAAAGGATTTACTGATCCAACATTTAATATTTTGCCTCTTTACTTCCACAGGGTACAATAGTGTCCATCTTCAACGAGGACTCCACCCTCGGCAAGAAGTACGTGTTTGACATCCGACGCACCTACACGGAGGTGTACGACAATGCGCGGCGTGCGCTGTTTGCCGCCTCGACCACTAATGCCGCGGCGGGCACTTGCGCTGGAGTGCCGCACCCCAGGAGCCCGCATTGTGGTCCCGATTGCAAGGTGAGACTTGGACTGTAATGTTTTTAAGTCGTGATGTAATAAGTTTTATCAATACCTTCCTGTACGAAGGCGTAGACACTGATATTATTCAAACATGAGTTCTTACATACTTATTCTATGAACTTCAAAATTTGTTGAATAACAGCACTTTCCAGTTCAGGAAGCCTCCAAAAAACTCTTGAATAATGAACTCTGGCATTATGAAATATGCATATTTTTCATTTGACCCAACTGTTTTCAGCTTGTAAAGTAATTTTCATCATTAGTTCAATCAGGAAAAAGAGTGTGAGAACACTAGTGAAGCCGGGTAGTAATGCATTTTTGACATTCGCCATTCCAAAACATTAAAATTGTATTACTAATCAGGTTTATTTTCAATCGTAGGATACACGAGAGCGCTCCAACTCAATGCCAACGGAGTCCCTGGCGTGCAGAGTCTGCATGGATCAAACCATGGACACTCTCTTCCTCCCCTGCCGCCACGTTCTCTGCTGCATAGAATGCGCTGAAAGGTAACAAAACTCTATTCTACCCACTATGAATAATATTTCACGGCGCTTCAGTACGTTCAGCATTGGGTTGTAGTATCGACGATGCATTCAATCAACACCTTCCTATATCAAGGCCTGGACAACTGACAGCCAAGATGGCCGCTAAGATGGCCGCCAATATGATCTTTTATTGATCTTTAAGCTTGTTTTAAAATGGTGCTGGTTAATTGATGGAATAGCTAGTATAACAGTGTGGTGCTTTATCTTGTCCTGTCTACCCCTTCAAGGACTTGCTACAATATGATTTATCCTTTAGTGACATTCCATTACGCAGAACTCATCCAAAATACAATAATATTTTTCTCGATTATTCAATTTTCCAATATTCATTTGATCTTTGCATTGTTAAATCAAACAAGCTAGACATTGTTTTTTATTTGTTCAGTTGTAGATTCTGGTGTTTGAACAATCCATTGAATAGAAAGTCACCTTCGATGTTGTTTTGATGGGTTTATTTTTAAAACAATGAGGCAGTGCAAAAAATTCTTCAAATTGCGTGTCAAAGTCAATGTCCTTTTTTTGATGTCTTCTATAGAAACTTGGTTAGCACCAACAAATCTTTAATTTGTCCCTTCTCATGATGACACCAAGGTATTGGAGTTTTATCTAGTTTTGACAATTTATGTCCATTGGATGAAAATCTTTTACATTGGCTATCTTACCTGCCCAGGGTATTTTAAAAATGACCCTATATATCCACACTATTTATTAATTATTAAATACATATCGTCGCCGGAAAGGCAAAATGCCTAAAGCGCCATTTTGCAAAGTTTACACCAGAACACTTTAAAGTTTTTTTTTGTTTTACAATAAAATTCATAAGTCTTTAGTACCTGGTTGGATTTTGAAAAAAAAAGTTAACTTAGGTAACTTAATGCCCTCACTGCGTTACCTGAAGCGACAAAAAGCTAAAAAAAGTCCCAAGCTTGTGTCGCTTGAGTCAAGCCTTCTCCCAAATGGTAAATGTATTGATGGCTGAAAGGCCATAAAAGTCTTCAGAATCAAACGAGAGTCAGATCATTCGAAGTAGAAAACAAACCTGACCAAAAATGAATATTTAACTCATTTTTGACCAAAGTGTCGCTTAAGTCCTTTTGCCTTTCCAGCGACGATATGTTGATAATGTGAGTACCAACAATCCAGTGGAACCTTGGCATTCACAATTTTGGGATTGTTATTAGACTGAAGAAAGTGGGGAAGAAAAGGAGATTGGGAAGAGGAAGGTTGAAAAGGTTAGGAAGTATCTGGATGTTTAGATCTAGTAACTAAACACGGCTAAAGCCATTTAAAGCAATACATATTTCGATTCTGGATAGTGTTCTATCACCGGGACGATCCTAAGATTATTTACCGCTTTTAATATTAATAAATATTTTTGTTTTGTCCCCAGATGTACGCGTTGTCCTCTCTGCAGGGGAGAAATCACCGAGTCGCTGCGTATATTCCTGCCTGTGGAATGTACGCAGAGAATATCCACTTGAAGCGACCGTCGTGTACGGCCCCAGCCATCGCCTCTGAAGATTCACAAAAAAAAATAACAAAAGTCAAAAAATTGATTTTAAACACATCAAGTGTTATGCCGTTTTGAATGTGGCTTCAGCGCCATTATTTGAAGGAAATTGCGACAGTTGGCGATATGCCGACAAGTTTTCATGATATCGTGCAGCATATCACTTGCAAAAATTTGGCAAATTCTACGAAGATTTTCATCAATTCAACGAATCGACTCACTAATTTGTGAATGTGTGAAATTTCTTCGATTGGAATCAAACATTGAGTTCATCTATCTGCCTAACCTTGAGGAGACAGTGTGTGATTATTGTGTGTGGATCAATATAATGTAAAAACATTGGAGGCGAAACAGCTGTCGGTCCGTCAAAAACCAACAGACTTTTGTATCTTTTGAGATGTTTCGTTTTAGAAACCTGTTCTCTTTTTAAATTGCAAGTTTTTCCACCCTGACAGCTAAAAGAATACCCTGGTTAACTAGATAAGTTTGATTGAGCCTAATCGTGACTAGAACCGGAAGGAGCATTTCATAATGTTTTCAATCTAATATCGTCAGTTGCTAAACTTCAAAAATTAATTATTCATTTAAAGAATTTAATTCAAACGAATTGACAAATACCATTTTCTGCTTTTTATTTTGTCTGTCCTTTTTTAATAATTTTTTATTGTTTTAATTTAATTTGTAGTTTTTCTTTATTCTTAGTTTAATAAAGGGCAAAGCGTCAAAACAGATTGATTATCCTCTTCTGTAAATTCTTTCTGTCTCTTTTGACTACTTACTTCTCCAGTATTTGATTTAAAATATTTAATAACCGCCTTAAAAATCTTTTAATAATTCTTCTTTATTTGTTGAGATCTAACAAAATCCGATCTGTAAAATATTAATTTTGATTCATTCATTGGAGATATATGTTTTTAATTAAAAATAAGTAACAATGTTTTTTTTTTATAGTGTGGTTGTGAATAAAAGTTCTTTGAGAGGTATGTTCTGATTCATCCGCAAGTATTGTATAGAAAACTTACTTTTACAAGATACGCTCAAGTATCATTTAAATTATGATAAAAAAAACCTATTTATATGATCATTAATGATGTTTTGACCGAAAACTGACTAAAATGAGAGTATATTTAATTTTTTTTGTTTTTGTATTTACTATCACTTGGGCGATGCATACTTAAAATACGTGTTTACTCAATCATAAAAGATCTTTTGACTGAAAACTGACACAAATGAGAGTTTAATATCCGTATTTTGTCTTCACCATCGTAAATAAACATGATTTACGTGCATTATTCAATGAAATTGAGTTCGCTAAAACTGTCTCTCTTTTGTTAGTTTGACTGTTTGGGGTCGGCGATACATTGCTGGCAGGAAGCAACTGATAATGCAAAAGTAGTTTTGTTACAATAACTTTGCAACTGCATTTTCAAGGACTGAAAAGAAAAACTTGGCCAGTCCTGCCATAAACTCTTGTTTTCTCCTGTCTCTATTCTCATGCAATATTTCAAATTTACAAAGAATCGAGGATCAATAAAATTGACACACTTTTTGCTTTAATCAATCTTTGAATCAAATAAAAAAAAAAATTTACCGCGGCCGGTATTTGAACCTTTGGACCATAAAAAAAGGATTACCTTTGGATAGTATATGCAGGCGACTGTTCGAACCACCGAGCTATAGCGTCAACTATCAGAGCGGGCGTGTTTCTCCAATATCCAAATCTTGTTTTTTTAAATCATTCACATTGCTTCGTGTTTTTTTCGCTAGAGGCTCTATACATTTTGTAAATTTTGATTAATTGTTATAATGTGTATAACGTAAGAATAGAGAAAACGGAAAACAGCTTTTAAGAAACAGCTGCGTGTGATTTTGCTGGCAAAAAGGGTAATATGGTCCAATATTAAAAATTTGGACCAAAAATATTGTTTTATACTGTTTTTCTTATTTGGAGAATGCATCTTGTAAAAGTTTTCACAATGAAATAAAAATAATTAATATAAAAATTTTTAACTATCGCATGATCTGAGATGTGGAAAATCTCACGAGAAAATATTTAAGTCCTTCATAGTCTAACTCTGAAATAAATTCTTGATCATGAATATCTTTTTATAATGGTTTTTACTTTTGAAGTTTGAGAATATGGTGGTTAACACATGTGAATTTAGTTTTAATGCTTGTAAATTCAGCATATTGTGAACTCTTTAAAGAGTCATTTATCTATAAGGGAATAATACAAAATATATAATTATTATAATTTAAAAGAACTGTGTTATTTTTCAAATTATTGTATAGTCAACATTCAATGCAAAAAATGTGTGTAAAAAAAACTAGATTTAAGTATTTGGAGCTATAAAATTTCCTATGGTTTCTTTTGACTATGGCATTTTCAAGAAATAAAAAAAGGAATTGAAAAAATTACAAAAATCCAAATTCGTGTGAATTTTGTGTAAAAAAAAGAAGCAATTTAATAGATGTTAACGACAATTAATATTTTGCTTAATCTATTCCAAGTCAAATTATTTTCCATACCCTAGTCACTAAGTTTGAGCATTATAAATAATTATTTGTATGTTACTAATTAATTTCTCATCGTGTTACCGATTCAAAAATATCATCACTGTATTATTGTATAATTTTTAAGAACCAAAAAAATTTTTTTTACGATTGTTGAAATTATTTAGCAGACTGATTTCTTTTGTGGGTTAATTTCTAATGCCTGTTTAAAATTATATTTTAAAAGTTTTTTTCTGCTTGTTAATTTTTTTAATCAACTCCTTGTTTGGGTTTCTTTGTAAACAGTATTAATTATTGTCCTACAATATAATATGTGATCGATTTGACTTTAAAACCCTAACCAACCTAGGTTTTTTAGTTACAATGTTTCAATTAAGAGTAACTTTGAAAAATAAAAAAGGAAATATAAAAAATTTAAAATACTTACCAAAATAACTCGTCTTTTATTTATTTTCCTTCCGATCCTTTTCCAGACCATATTACACTTCGGTATACTGAAGTCAAGGAAGTTTATTGTTTACAGTTTGTGAAGGACTGGAAGGTCAGTGTCGAAGAAGAACGCAGTCGGTAGAGTTTATAATTTCACAATATAGTTCTAAGTCATCTGCAAACATTAAATATCGCGAATGAGTGATGACAGATCCAATATCGTTAATGAAAAGCAGAAACAGAAGCGGTCCCAGGAGAGACCCTTGAGGGACTCTAGAGAAAACCAAGAATTCGAAAGAACTAAAACCTTTGTAGTAAACATACTGTTAACTATTTCTGAAGTAGGAAGCAAAAAACAGAGTAATTTTGTGGAACAGCAAAACTTAGCTAGCTTATTTGGAAAAACAACTTTGTCAAAATCTTTATCAAAGTAAAAATGTAAACTAAAAAAATTGCCCCCCGCTTGTTAAGGGTTTGTGAAAAGATATCTCAGAAGCAAAGGAGATTTGATATTACTGACATCTAGGGTTTTAATCCACGTTGACGATCGTCAAAAAGTGCCTTAACGTAATTAAATATATATCTGTGTAAAATATTTCCACAAAAGAGCAAAGAATGGCGACCAATGGTTGAACATTTTTTTAAACAGAGGAAAAAATTTTTAAAATTATCAGCAATTACAAGGTAAGAAATGTAAGACTTTAATTAATTGTTGGATTTTTTAAATTTCCTTTTAATTGATACTTCTTCAAAATGAACCTTTCACGATGAACCCTTCAATTGAAGTAACATATTAATCACAGCATTTCTCGTCGGGGGGGTTGCTAGCGATAAATGTACCAAATAATAGTCACGTTTTTTTCTTAATAGTTTTATTCGGGACAGCTCTCCCAACCACATAACCCACTCCTCCATTATTGTATAACAAAAATTATACCGTGTAGAAAAACTACTTCTTTCTTTCTTCTATGTGTGTATTAATGAATTGTCTATTACTAGTTTCTTGTCTATTGTTTCTCGATGACAGCTGCCCATATGTTTGAGTTGGCGGTATCATGCCTTAAAAGGAATGATGTACAATAAGTATGCATAGCCTTACAGAGAATTTGCAAAAAGCAAATGTAGTAATTGCGAAATTTTCAGTTTCTGTAAGAGCGATGTGAACGTTTTTCAGGGCTTGAAGTACAATTTGAATATTTCTTACTGTACACAGTTTGACAGTTTGCTTGGCAATAGGGTGAATATTGCGCAAATGACGATTCATATTACAGGCATTGCCTCCCTTTATGGATATAACTTTAGAACAAAAGTTGCATTTGGCCTGGTAAACCCCAACTTCCTTAAAATAAGCCCATATTTCACTTTCTCGTTGAACGGCCATCCATAATTTTAGGTAGAGATTATATAGTCCTATAGACAAAACAAGCACAGAAATCATAAGAAACTGTCACGGGTACATGCGAGGGAACGGATAACTAAAAAGATACTTCATTGCTTCATTCATTCTTCGAACTAAAATCGAAGGAAGAAGGGAATGAACAATTGAACTGTGGATGATGCAATATTTCAGTCTTTCGAACGAATGAAAAATTGAAGTTCGAAGTAGATGCCATAGATTGTTCAATCGGAAGTACCAACTTAACCAACTTCAATTGAAGTATTTGTTCAATGAAAAATGAATGAAGTTGGGACTGCTGTCAAAAGTAGTACTACTTTGAAACAGTTCTTTCAAAACTGTCACAACGCTAGATTCAATGCCTTCTCAAATATCTTATAAATTAAGTTGTAAAAATTTTTGAGCAGCATATTAATTTATAACCTTTGAATTTTGGTAAACCGTTTGAGATAATGAGCTCTAAAATACCTTTCCCTAGAGTTCATTATCGTATAACATTAACTGTATTAGATGGAACTTTGTTAACCGATTACAGCTGACGACAGCTGTTGTGTAGGTAAACATTTTTTGAGCATATCTAAATATCTTTGGTCGACCTTCTGAAAGTCAATCCGATTCTGCTCTATGTTTAAAAAGAATCAAAGAAAATTAATATCTACGCGCTGTATATTCACGTATATTGCAAAAAAATGATTGAATTATGAAATGTTTCGTATAAGAGTTTCCCGTATGTTCACCTGAGGTTCACCTGGTGCCTTGGTTCGAATTTTTAATGTTGCCATTGTCGGTAAAATAAGTATCACAAATCATGGGTAATTCTTAAAGGAATAAGGGAAAATTTAAAGTAAGATTTAGTGCTTTTTTTTAACGGCACCCCCTTTTTGTATTTTGTTCATACGTATGGTTGATCCAGCGTTGAATTCCTACTCCTGAAAATTATCACACCTATTTCTATAGACTTGACTTTCGCGAAGCCTGCCTACATGGGCTACAAAGTTAATATTATATCATTAACATCTTTATCGCTCGGTGAATAACCAAAGTTCTTACTGATAAAGTAAAATGTGAAAGATTCAATGTTCAAAATCCATGTTAGTAATTTACGTTGTTATTTCGATTTTCGATAATTTAATATTGTTCTAATTATTATAAATATAAATGAATACTGATATGATTATGGCTATTAATATATTTTTTAAGAATAATGTCAATGTCAAAATTTGGCAGATGCGTCACTACAGCGCCGCCACGTTCAAAAAATGAATTATTTCTAAGGTAAAATTGCGACTTGCGTTGTGGTTTAAGGTTTAGGTAGCACATATATTTGGTTTAATCTAGGATTCATACTAAATAGCACCCTGAAAAACGTATAACTTGTTGAAAGGTCACACTCTTAGAGCAATAATATACAAGAGGTATAGCTGTAGATCGATCTGTAGTCAGTTTTTACTAGCTTTTACCTTGAAGTAACTGACTCGGTTGGAAAAGGGGGTGGCTAAGACTGGGGCTACGGTATTTGTATATCCATTCACAGCACATGTCGACATAATGTTTTTGTTTATTCGTAAAGCCACTTTTTCACGGTATTTTTATCAATAAAAATATAGCATATAAGCAAATAAACCGTTTAGTTGTGTCAAGTTTAGTGCCATAATAAAAAAATGTGGGTGGAGTCCCGCGGTTGCCCAGTAGCTTAAGATCATTGCGTCACTACGTAAAAGCGGGGAATTAAATTTGTTGTCTCTTTCTCTCTTATGGTGTACGATGTAAAAACCCGGAGAAAATGTTTTTTCGCAAGTTTGTGTAGGTTGGGTAAAAATAATTAGCTCTCCCTCCATATATTGTTACTTCAAGGTCACACTTATCTTTTGAGCCGGACTCTGGAAACAACTTCAAAAATAGGCTTTAAAAGTTTAATCTGATGAAGTACTATTAAAACAATTTTGTTTTACAAGTAAAATTATTGTTTTCTTACGGTGAGACCCTGTTTTTGTGAAAAGGAATCCGGGACGCAGTTATTTGATTTTTGGATTCCTTCTCTACGGTATGAAATACTGCACTGAATCTTTAAATGTGAGTCTATTGGTGGATCATAAAACTAAAATAAAGCTAAAATATACATCTCACCCCGGTTTTGCAGCAAGTACTTACTCGACTATTTAAAATAATATTGGGATAATATATTTTTTTTGTATGGCAGCACTAACCTCATACAAAAATGACCGCAAGTTCTCGAGTTTCCCGCTAGAGCGGCCCACTAGCTCGCTATCGAAGAATAATGAAAATACATGCACATCCAATCAAGATGGCCGCCGAATTATGTCGATGCGGAACGGGGAAAGTGATTTTAGTTTGAAAAGCTGTCAAATTAACCGAGCTTTCCGCACATTTTGTGATTCGTAGTTTTTGAAGTATCGTTCCGAGGCAGTGCGGTTTTCAATCGAAAGATAGTGATCGTAAAAAGTGCCGTGCAAGTGGAAATATTGTGAGATCTGTAAAGACAACTTACGGAATGGCATTTGCCAGGTCTAATCTGAGATAAGAAAATTGTGCGTAATGGTGTGATATTCCAAGTGTAATGTGTGAAATGCCGCTCATCGTATGATATTACTTCTATAGACGTGAGTACTTTTAATCCTTGACAAGTTCGACTCGTTCCACCTACCACAGCGATCCGGTAGTCCGGGTCGTTCCTCGAGATTTCGTCACGATTTAAATGCTAACCCATTTACGTACAATCTGTTTTACAATTCCCACAGCGGACAAAGCGCCAAGTCAGCTCGCTATGTAAATCGTCAAATATGCCGTAGCGCTATTTAGCATTCGAATATATGTAATGGTGTCGGATGTTTGCTTAAATAAACAATGTCGCCGTCAGCTCCCATACGATCATCTCGTATACAGACGTTCATTCCACAACGTCGCTCCCGGCTTATGTAAACAGTTTTCTGGTTAAAACCTCGACATCCCGAATATGCAGGACCTCTGCCCGGCTGTGTTCGTATGTGCGAAAGACGGTCCATCTATCGTTTCTGACATTTGGAAACGTTGACATAAAATAAATCGATCCTTGCTTCGCAGTCCGTAGTTATTGCGGTGTCAAAATACGAGTGATGCAGGTGTAGGTTTGCCGCCGATAGCTCCCTTGTAACCTCTCCCTTTTTCTCGTAAACGGCGCATGTAACAGAAAGAGAGGTTACGACGGAGCTCTCGGCAGCAGGACCATATTTACTGTAAAAAAAACGTTATGCTACATAGCACCTGCCTTGTTCAAGACGTAAACACCCCGTTTAAAACAGAATTACATTTTTCATTTTCGCGACCACTTAAAATATTAGTTTGATGAATAAGATTGAGAAAGGGATGCTTTTATGGTTCGGACATGTAGGACGGATGTACCGAGAAAGGAGTGTCAGAAGAATAATGTGTGACTATGTGTCATTGGAAAAAATAACTCTGTTATGTCCGGGGTTGACGACATAGACCGTGGCACGAACGGTATGTATGAATGTGAATGCAGCAAGGAGTGTAGTTCACCAAGGCTAGAGAGTTGTGGGGCGACCCATTCTCTTGGTTGATTAAAATTCGCAGCCGTTTATTGTTATTTAAAAAAAAAAAAACAATTATGTTCGTAATTTATCCACAGTTATAAACAATCACTAAACTGTTCAGTTGCGTATCGAATATTGGCGGTTATCTTGTTTATATTTATTTTTTACTACTTTCTAGCCACTGATAAATCATTGAGAATATCGTGGGTTGGAGTGGTGAGTCATATTTTTTTAGTTCTGTCGTCGACTATGGTTGTACGTCTCGGCGTGCAAAATTTCCCATTGTTCACGGGCTTGGAGCTGGTAAACACAGTTACCCCGAAGGTACAAATCCAACGGAATACTCGACACGTTACAAATAATTTGTTACGAAGCCATGAAGCAGAATAACTGAATATCTAAATGTTGCTTGAAATGGCATTAGTCGCGTTTGGTGACCAGATCTGAATAGCCAGGGTACTTCTCAACCTTAATAATAATATTTGGGTAATTTGAAAATCACCTAGAGGGTAACTAACTAACTAACCATCACGCCGTTTCCCCGCAGGGGTAGGCAGAGAGGACGGACCGCCATACAACCCTGTCTTGGCACACACTTCTTGCTTCATTTACATTCATACATCGTCTCATACATACTCTTCTGTTATTCTGACTCTTCACATGACCCGATTCAAGTATTTGATTTACTTGATCGTGCCATGTCTTTCTCGGGCGTCCTCGACTTCTTCTTCCATTCACTTTCGCATCATATATTCTTTTCACACTCCTTTCTTCGTTCATTCGCTCTACATGCCCAAGAGGGTGCTGTGTAAATATTAAATCCTAGTCTCTCTTTTATTACTAACTATAGATAATGTATTTCAACAACTTATATTAGGTGTACAACTTTGCTTTCGCCGTTTTCTTTTCCGAAGTTCTAGGTTTTATTGTAAAAAACAGGTTATACATTTATGATTCAAAGTATTGTCCATAGCTGGCCACTACTTTCTCCCAGAATCACGCGTTGAAATAACTAGTCATCTTTTGAAGCGATCCACGAATCGATCCAATTTTTTACTTCATTAGACCGTATTTGCCGGTCAGCCTGGTCAGCCAGGGTGGAGTAGGACTTCCCATTTCAACGTTTCCAAGTATGTTTTGACCACTTTCGCAACATAGGGTCGAGCATTGTCATTGTCGACCTGCCGCAAATTACGAGAATTTGGCTCGTAAACTGAAATTTTCAATCGAGAATAACTTTATGATGCAGACACAAGTTGACTTATGTTTCTATGTGCTTTTGTTGACAGATTGCATCCACCAACCCATCAATCGATAGTACAAAAAAAAGGTTTAATGCATTTGACCAATGAGTGTGATGCTACGTACAAATGTACATATTATTTTTATTCCGTTTCCTCTCTTCACTCCCTTCAACCAACCTCTCAACACGACCCGATTGAGGATGCCATAGTCTCACTGGCTTCGGGCGGTGATGTGTCTTGGTCGAAGAACGTGGCTATTTAGTTGTTGCGAGGAACCTTTCGATTCTGAATGGTAATATTTCACAAGGGGTTGTGAGTCCGAAAGAAGTGAGAAGGGAAATAACAAGGTGAAGATTTGACTGGAAACATTTTTCACTCTTATTTTTTAATGAATGTTTATAATGTATTGGATGCGTTGGATTGCATTAACCTCCCCGCATTCCGAAATAAAACGAGGCTTTTTTTTAATTTTTTTTATATGAATACCGTACAAGAGTCAACTTCTCCCAACCGTCTAGAGTTAGTGAGACTATGGAATCCCCAAATAGGGTATGTTGTGAGGCTGAAGGTAGTTGAGAGGGGAAGGATATTGGGAAGAGGAAGGTTGGGAAGTACCTGGCTATTCAGATCTGGTCACCAAACACGGCTCAAGCCATTTCAAGCAACGTTTCGATTCTGAATGGTGGTCTTTCACCAGGGCGATACTTATATATATGTATCTACCACTCTGGAACGTGCCGCAAGTATATTTTTTTATTATGTTTATATGAATTAAATGTGTTATGACACATTTTAATTAAATAAAAGTTATTGGCGCACGCCGGGTTTGAACCCGCGACCTTTGGATTCGTAGTCGAGCGTCTTACCACTTGACCATGAAGGCCGTCAAAAGGCTAAAGCCATTTCAAGCACTGTTCCGAATCTGAATGGTTGTCTCACACCGGGGCGATACTGGGGGTATCTACCACTCTCAAACGAGGGGCAAATATACTAAAAGTATTTTTATATCATTTTGTATAAATTATAATTACGTGAATGCAGGAAACTCCATTAATGGAGAACTGAACGCTATTGCCGCAAATAAGAAATTGTCCAAAGAAGCGAAGCTAGCAGTCCACAATGGAGTGCTTATACCAACCCTGATGTATGGCAGTGAGGCATGGAACTGGCAGAGGAAGGATGAAAGTAGACTGAATGCTGTGGAAATTAGATCCTTGAGACGTATGTGCGGTAAAACCACGTATGACCGTATTAAAAATGTGGATATCCGTAAAGAATGCAAGGCTGATGTGAGCATAATGAATAGGTTTAAGAAAGGGACGCTTAGATGGTTTGGGCATGTAGAGCGAATGAACGAAGAAAGGAGTGTGAAAAGAATATATGATGCGAAAGTGAATGGAAAAAGTCGAGGACGCCCGAGAAAGACATGGCACGATCAGGTAAATCAAATACTTGAATAACAGAATAGTATGTATAAGACGATGTATGAATGTGAATGAAGCAAGGAGTGTGTTCCAAGACTGATATATGGCGGTTTGCCCTCTCCGCCTACCCCTGCGGAGAAAGGGCTTGATGGTTAGTCAGTTAGTTATAATTACGTGAAATTAACATTTTAATTTAATAAAATTATTTTGCCCACGCTTGGTTTCGAACCCGCGACCTCCGGGTCAGGAGCCAAATAAGTCATCACAATAATTGACACCCAATATTATCACAAGGAATATACTAAGGAGGAAGGAAAAATATCTCAAAAAATATGAGAGAATAACAATTATTATTTTTTCCACATTCCTGTTTTCTGATGCGTACGAATATTATGTGTGAATTTTGTTTTTTTTAGCACTTTTACGGTCACCTGTTTGCCAATTATTTAGGTACTTACCTTAATATTTGCATGATTATTTTTCAGTATGATAATATTATCGCAAAAATTTATGTTGTTGCCATAAAATTGCCAAAAAATAATAATACTAAATAATAACCGGTGTTCGTGGTGGTTCGTTAATAAAGTGGGTTAGGTTAGGTCAACAAAGTTGGGAAGATTAAAAAACGTGTTTGGCAAATTAATATGTCAAATGGTATGCAGATGGTTTAATTAGCATAAACCTACAGAGACCGCGGATGTGTTGTTAGACGAAAATAGAAATCTGAGCCGAGGGAAATATTCCATTTGAAATGTTATTTATTTGTTATTTTTCAAGGGGGATCCAGTTGCCTTATGCAACTGCTGGATTTTCCGTGTTTGACATTATTTTGACCTTTTAAGGTTAACAGTATACCTGCTAAAGTCGCGAGGGTACAGCGTCACTGTAAGTACGTCTCGTCTCCTTACCCTTCCCACTTCCTTCCCACTTCCTTCCCACTACAACGTGCCCCAGTTCGGGATGCCATGGTCCTACTGGTTTCGGGCAGGAAGACTCGAATCACGAACCTGGCTCTGATATTCACTTATGGTACGTTCCCTTTAACCTTTCGGAAAGTAAAAATCAAACGTACGATCCAAAGGGGGGTGATCTTGCTTATTAAAGCGTTTTCATATATATATATATAATCCAACCTTCCCCTTCCTCTTCCTACTACCTTCAGCCTCACAACATTGGGGGTGCCATAGTCTCACTGGCTCTAGACGGTTGGGAGACTATGGCATCCCCAATAGTGGTATGTTGTGAGGCTGAAGGTAGTAGGAAGAGGAAGGGGAAGGTTGGGAAGTACCTGGCTATTCAGATCTGGTCACCAAACACGGCTTAAGCCATTTCAAGCAACGTTTCAATTCTGAATGGTGGTATTTCACCAGGGCGATACTTAGAGCATCTACCACTCTGGAACGTGCCGCAAATATACTATATATTATTTTACATGAATTAAATGTGCTATGACACATATTCATTAAATAAAATTTATTTGCGCACGCCGGGCTTGAACCCGCAACCTCTGGATTCGTAGTCGAGCTTCTTACCACTCGACTACGGAGGCCGTCCACATGACATAATCTCAGGAAATTTGTTTTTGGTTATACTTAGAGCCCTTGAGGTGATTTTTCACAAAAACGGCGCAATACAAATTATCCAAATATTATTATTAAGTAAATTCATAATATTACAATAACTTGTATCCAACATATCGCACTAAACTCTCGTTTAGAGTGACAAACTCCCCTTCGGAAAGGGAGTGTTAACGTGGGTCGAATGGATAAAACGCCAATAGATTCTGTTGTGTCCCTTAATTTTAGATTACCGTAAGGCGGAAGGAAATGGGAGGTGGAGGTTGATAAAGATAGCTAAAGTCCTTTTAAACAATGTTTCGATTCTACGTGGTTATCTCTCACTAGGGTGATCAGGAACTATCCTCTACTCTGTTGCTAAGAGAGATCTGAGTCACCGTTATTTTTCCTTAATCGCACATCATTCCCTAATACTAAGACTGCAGTAGAATCACGGGTTCCAACCTCTAGGATTCTTTTGTAGTGTACACATGGAAGTAGATCTATGTTTCGTGTAATTACTAGTTTTACTACCCGAGATTCTAATGGAAAATGATGAAACCATCGATACGGCCTCCGTGGATGAGTGGTTAAGATGCTCAACTGCTGATTTTTCAAGGGTAAGAACTAGTATAATACATTGGTCGGGATAATCTTAAACTGTATCAACCGGATTTTGAGTTTACAATCCCCACTGAACAGGTAATTCCTAGTCATGTACCGAGATTAAACAAAACTGATGTCGCCAATTAACATACGACCTTTTGAATCCTAGGCCCCAAAAAGGCCGATGAAATTAATAATCTGTTTATGAAATAATTCCGATACTTGAAAATGTTTGATCAATTTCACCAGAAATCAGATAAAATTTGTCTTACTCCGGGCACACAGACACGCCCACAACATGCTTCTATCGGTTTATCTCTTGTTCCTCTCCACCAGAGTTCGAAAATTCAAAGATATTAATATAAAAATCAAAATATCCTATATATATATATATATCAAAAAGTGATATTTATTTTGTATGAATATTACTAAAGAGGAATACACATTGAAAATGTCAATAATCCTCGACGTAAATATGAAACAGAAAAAAAAACGGTCGCGACTGAGACTCGAACTCGAAACCTCTACTCTATCCGGGAGTAACGCTTCTGCTAATTGAGCCACCGAGACCTTATAAGAAACCGGCATTTTTAATCGATCTCACACTTCATGTGAAAATTATTAATATAATTTATTTCAATTTTTCTTCCGATTTGGCTGCAGTCGTTGTATGGTATACAAAGCTCTACCTAGCACATATTATATACCTAGATGGTGTCTTGGATAAACCATCCATTTTTATTTACAAAAAAAATTAGCATAAAAGCTTTAAAGTTAATTCTAATTTAATAATATAGTTTAAAACGCAGTTTCACTAGGTAGTTTATATACCTATGTAGTATTTACTAAACAAGGAAAATTACAAAGGATAAACTAGAAATCAATCTCTTATCTAGTTAACTATTGGATTATCATTAGACGACGAGTAATCTTCATTAGTATCTGTGACCAATGCGCAATGCCCCACAAACCCAATTCAAATCAGTATTTTTGGTTTCGGGCTGTTGGTTGAAATATTCAAAGAGGAATACCAGTTTTGCGGTCTTTTCAGTGCCCAGCCTGTTTCTAAGTTTGGAATGGACCAAGCCAAAGGATGCAAACTGTCTCTAGAGCAGGCTGTTTACTGTTGCTTTTTTAAATATATTTTTTTTATAGTAGATACCACACAAGAGTCCCAACTGCTCCCAACCATCTAAAGCCAGTGACACTATGGCATCCCCATTTGGGGTATGTTGGGAGGCTGAAGGTGCTGGGGAAGGGAAGGATATGGGGAAGAGGAAGGTTGAGAAGTACCTGGCAATTCAGATCTGGTCACCAAACACGGCTAGTGCCATTTTTAAGCAAAGTTTCGATTTCGAATGGTGATCTTTCACCAGGAAGTATCTACCACTCTGAAAAGTGCCGCAAATATAGTTAATATTATTTTTTATGGATTAAATGTGTTATGAAACATATTAACACGTTCATTGCTGATATCGCGTGTCGCACGTTGACAGCCATGTGACCGGTATGCGCACAACGCGCCACGCGCGTTGTGCCGCTTCTTTGCTTTGAACCGATCTAAAACAGACGCAGCCATGTGGTTTTGAGTCGTTCCACAGCGCACAGGGAAACCCGACACTGTTTGTCAGTTTGAATTGATCCGTCATTAATATTTACGAATTTGAGTTAGCGATGAACGTGTTAATTAAATAAAAAATATTGTCGCACGCCGGATTTGAACCCGCGACCTTTGGATTCGTAGTCGAGCGTCTTACCACTCGAGGAGGCTGTCAAATGAGCAGTTAAGAATTGCTCAAAATGTGAAACATGGTCAGAGATTCCCACTGTATCATCTCCTTTTATATAGCAATACATATCGTGATATGTATCGGCTATATAAATCATTGGAACCCCCGCTCTCCATGCGATATCGAATCGAATTGCGTCTTTCTCGCTAGTCATTTTTTTTGCAGCGAATTTAAGCCAAAATTATTATCAACCAAACAAGGGCTTGGCCATGCCTGTGACTCACCACCCAAGCAGTTTTCCTAAAGCGTGTGAATTATTATGCGGGATTGACGCGTGCTTCGGTCGTAACTCGGTCGTCAAACAATGCACCACTGTGGCCATGGCACTCTGCAACGGTGACCCGCTGGGCTAAACTTAACTGCTCATGGCGATATACTCGTACATTCTTTATTGCATGCAACTAGCGCAATCTCGCTCCAAAGGTTTTAGATATCGACCACATCATCTCTGCCTACCCCTGTGATATCGGTAGTTCGTTGGACAGAACTTTGTCTAACATTTAGTTCTTCGCGAATTTGTTTCTCCCTCACCTAGAATACATCCTGTCCATAATAACCGTACTTCGATGTTATTCTTTTCTTACCTAAAACACACACCACTGAAAGCCCCGTCGCAATCTCTTCCTCTTTTTCATGAGCGACACATGTTAAGTACACAGAGGTTACAATGAAGTTCTCAGCGGCAGAACCAGATCTGTGCTGAGCAATTTTCAGTCGAGCACATTTTTATATTAACTCTGAGAATTCGTCGTTTCTCCGACTCGCTCTTTTGTAAAATTGCACAAATGTGTTACAAGTGTTGCCAACCGTCGTTCCTTCCTCATTTAATCCGGGATTCTTCAAAACTCGACTCCTTAACCCGCCTATGTCGACAAACTGGGTGGGAATTTAGTTGTCGTTTGTTCTTAGAGCCTTTTTGTTACATTTCCCTCTTTCATGTGATAGAAGTAGAGATTACAGCAGAGCTGTCAACGCGAGGACCCTTACAGACCCTTGGCTGTTTATTTAATAAATAAATTTGTGTACTGATACGCAGATATCGCCATTCCACGGCGAACAATGTGATACGACTGACAATAATTATTATATCATTGTCAAATATGCGTGGGATGCCAGAGGCCTAGGAAACAGGAAGTGGTAGAACACCGGCTTATCAAACTTAATGATCTCTCTCTACTTTTATATAGAGCTGTCATGGACCAAGTGATTAATAGGGAAATATGCATCTACCACGACCACTATTCACATTATCTTACAGTAGTGACTAATAGCTTTCTTTCCGCGATATTTTCGGCCATGGTTTTGATGGCAAAAACTCACTACCCATGAGGTTGAAAAGGTCAAGATTAAATAATTGAAACAGCCGTAAGTTAAGTTAGCCTCTCATAAGCTGGGTGTACTGCACAGAGCTCCGAGAGACTAATTAAATACTCTCATGTCGGACTACGACAAAAGACGGAATCGAAACTATAATCTAGTCCCAACAAGCCTTCCGTTGACATTCTTGGTGTAATCTTGGGTAGCCAGCTCAGGCACGGGGCTCCATCGAAGTCAGAGTTGAGTTAGCTTCTCCGAAGCCGGGGACTATACAGAGCCCGCACATACTATACATTTGACCCTATATAAATCGCAAGTGCGCTCCACTGTTAAGTTTGGCAGGCACCTCTGGTCTGGAACTCCTACAATCTACATACCTCAAAAAAACTCTTACGTCTTAGTAATCCGTTCGATGGATTCCCCTATCTTAGCAAGCGAATTGCAATCTTTAGAAGATAGCATGTGGGAATGCATTTGTTCTACCGGCATTTCAATGGACGGCACTCCGTAGGACTGAAGACGTCATTGATCTCTTCGGTAGCCGGGAGACATGCCAAACGCGTGCCCAACATTTATAAAAGGTTCAGCTTGGTTGTGGAATGATTTACTGGCTTCTGTGTTTCCTCCTCGCTTTGACGCGAATTGGTTGACTCATTTCTTTCCTTAAAAACACCCCCCCCCCCGTGGGGAAAATTGATAAAAAAAACTTTTTATACTCCAGGTTCTATGTACAAAAACCTTGGTTAGCTGTAACTTTTTCCGAGGCCTTTATTTATTTTCTAGCAATATGACTTTATTTTGTATACAATGGTATCCAATTTGCATTTATTAAGTTTTATCGTAGCATCATAACAAACTCCAATCCGATAAAAAATTTACGAGATTTTTATAACATCGATTTACTGTTAAGAAAAATGTCGACGAATAAAAATCATGATTATGGATATAAACGGTTTAAGACTGAAGCCTTTTTATTGATAATAGCAGTCGCTTCGTCCGAGTCTTAAGACTATTTTTCTTATTGAATATTTGAAAAACATGAAAAAAACAATATGGCGTCTTATCTTGTTTTCAGATAATTTTGTCAGACGCCAGAGCTCACTTGAGTTTAGGAGTTTTTGCTGCTAAAATACAGATAGCGGCGTTATAGCGTCAACGAGGGGGCTGGTTGAATCATTCACCCAGCAGTAGATATACTTCGACTGTTGTTAATGGTAGAATACAATTAAACATTTTACGTTCTATAAGATGACGATTTGATCACAGTGTCGCCCTGATGAGAGACCACCATTCTGAATAGTCATAAAATCTGAATAGCCAGGTAACCAAACTTCCTCCTCCCCATCTCCTTCAGCCCGACTCCCTCAGGATTACAAAAAAGCTATGTTTTTGGTATCCGGTTGGTTATATCGTCCAGTACGGATATTTTGTACGAATTCTAAGATTTTTTTTTTTTTACAATAACTCCACACAGGGGGCCTTGAGGAAAACAATTTCCCTCAGGGCCTATGTCATCTTTGGGGATGCTGTGTGGAGGGTTTTTTTGAGGAAAGGAAGGAGTGAACTTGGGTCTTGAAGAGGCCCATGTTGAAGGAGGGAGGAAACACAGAGGCCGGCAAATCGTTCCATAGCCGAGCTGTTCAACATAAGAACGAGTCGTAAAAGCGACCCGTTCTCATGTATTGAATGTCAACCGTGTACAAATGTTGGGCGCGCGTTTAGAATAATGCTCGGAAGACGTTTCAGAAAGCAAATTATTCAATATTATCAAGAACTTAAAAAAAACCTTGATCTTATCAAAGAATCAATAGAAAAATTCACCTTCAATGAACCACATCCGTATTATTATGTTAATTCGTAGGTTTTTATGATGGACTCTGATTTCTATGAAACATTTCATCCAGTTATAACTGCCGAGAAATAATCACCTCCGATACATCATAATAACATCGTTAGTTACATAATTACAAATTAAAATAAATTATTCGTTAATCGTCCGTTAATTAGTGCAATTATCAATTAATCATGACCGCATTTAACATTCGGTTAGGCGATGCAATTTAGTTTGGATGCGTTGCTTCGAAATACAAATTCGTGTTCTAGTCGAACGTAGTTATGCAGAAAGCATCCGACCCCAAAAAGATGAAACTGTGAAACAAACGGGCGTTTGAAAATATGACGATAAAAAAAGCATTAATTTGCGAAAATCAGGGTTTTTTTTCTTCTTTATGAGCGTTATTATAAATGGGTAACTTATAATCTATCAGTGTGTTTACTAAAAAAAATGTATTTCTTATGTTATGTTACATTTTATAAGGTTTTTAAACTTCAATTTAAGTCAAATATCTAAAATGTGCGTTAGTAAAAAAAATAATTACCAAAAATCTTTTGCATTTGGAGCTTGGATGTTTTCAGCTGATATAAATCTCGTATTTCTGAATAGGAAAACATGTAAAACTCGATTTTGGCATATTATGGGTTGGATGCTTTCTGCATAACTACATCCAGTTATGGCTACTAGTTACGTAGATACACACTCTAGACCCTGCTAGAGCAAACTCTCAACCCTGTGCGGCAAACATGCGGTTTTTCGACAGACCTTTTGTGTCTTAGGCCTTTTTGGTTCGGTCATGGCTCGACAGTATACCGAAAAACGCGTGGAATCTGTGCGTAACGTCAGCCAGAATTAATTTTGACCAATTCTTTGGGAAATCTTAAACTTTTTGAAAATATTTTAAGTTTTACTAATAAGTTAAGGGTTTTGTAGATTTCCGCAATTTAAAATAAAATAAACAAACGCAAATTAGTAATTATTGTTCTTTCTTTAAAATTTCACCCACATGGGTTTGGGAACGCCCCTAACCTATATATTTCTAGGATAGGTACTGTGTCTCAATAAAAAAAAAATAATGAAGCACATTGCTACATAATTGAGCTGCATGTATTCCGTCATATTACGTATATATAATGATTTCTACAAATGTTAACTAGCGGCTAGAAGCTTATAAAAGTATTTTTAGGAATTTAAGATTCAATGGACACGTAGAGCGAATGAACGAAGAAAGGAGTGTGAAAAGAATATATAATGCGAAAATGAATGGAAGAAGAAGTCGGGGACGCCCAAGGAAGACACGGCACGATCAAGTGAATCAAATACTAGAATCGGGCCATGTGAAGAGTCAGAATAACAGAAGAGTATATGAGACGTTGTATGAATGTGAATGAAGCAAGGAGTGTGTGCCAAGACAGAGTTGTATGGCGGTCCGTCCTCTCTGACTACCCCTGCGGCGCAACGGCGTGATGGTTAGTCATTTAGTTTAGATTAAATCCAATATTTAAGCAATAAATCCTAAAAATCGAAATTGTTGCTTTACTTCCCTAACTTAAATACATTTTTGAATCGATTTACATGTTTTGATATCTAATGTATGCTCAGTAAGTAGCTTAAAAATTATGAATGGCTAAATATCTTATAAATTATAGTGTATTTCGTATTTTAGCGTTTATAAATTATAATTTATAAACGTGGCAATCGATTTAAAATGTATTTGCGTTGAGGAAGCAGAACTGCAATTTATTTATTTATTTATAAACTAACAGATTATTGTCCAATTACAAAGTTAAATTAGTATGTTAAAAAAAAAAAAAATATATATATATATATATATATATATATATATATATATATATAACATAAAAGAAGAAATGGAAAAAAAGAGCAACAGAGAAAGAACAACATATACATAATATTACAAAAAAGCAATGACTAAAATAGGACAAAATATACATCAGAAAGAACATTCAATTGGTAGAGTCGTAAAGAATGACAAAAATGATTAGTAGAGTGATGATTGAGGAACAGCAATTAATTTACGTTTAGTCTACGGTAAGGAATGTTAAACTTTTAGAATTTTTTACAGCTCGGCCCTGATTTTACAATAGCGAATCCTGGTCTTAAGTTGTAATGAACATCTTAACATTTCCCCGCTTCCTCAGAAAGATGATTAAATTTAAAAGAAGAAAATAATAATATTTATGTACCCTTTTTCTGCTAACTAACGTACAAATTTCTATGCAGTGCACGGGCCATTGCATGTCGTGGTTTTCAAATTCTCCATTTCTCAAAATGTCGATTCAGCTCAAAAGAACATTACTCCAGCTTTTACAATTTTACAGTTTGGTACTTTCAGTTGAACGTTACAGTAGTTCTAGCGAAACACTGAAATGATATTGCGCACGCGCGCAGTATCGAATGGACGTGTTCCAAATTCAAACGAGACCGGCGTTCGATTTTCGAATGGTCTCTTAAATTATTATTGGCTAGACGTGTTCCATTTTCAAAACGCAGCTTTTAAAAAATGACGGTTTTTAAAGGGCCCTCCGGCGCCGGCCGGTCTATGCAAATTTCATATTTGAATTTCAAAGGAGAGAGAAAAAGGTTTTTGCAATTTTTTTTTTTTACAAAACGGATATCATATCGGGTCGCCTTTTGGCCATTTTATATTTTCAATATCCGATAATTGGACTGAATCCTATTTTAGATGTAAATTTATGCTAAATCTTCTTAATTTTGTTGAATAGTTTGTTTGAGAGATATGGCGCAGGGTTTTTTTTAATGTTATACGTCTTCTGTAGGCCTCGGTAATCTAAGACAGCCCAGGGAATAACGTTTTGAAGTTGCAATTCCGATCACCTCCGTGGCAGCACGGTCAGCGGATTGTTAGTGGATATTGCTCGTTAAATTTTTGGCGTGGTTGAATTGAATTCAAACCTCGTTTCATAGTAAAAGATACTTTGGAACAAACTATTAATATAAAATAGTTCAAGCTACTTTTAATGACTAGATCTGAATAGCCAGGTACTTTCCAGCATTACTCCTTTTCCTCCTCCATCTCTCTTCTCGTAGGAATGGAAAGGAAACATGGGAATGCTATGCTGTTATAGTTCTCCGAGCTGTGAAAGAAAAGCTGCACGGTGAGCTCTGCTGTCATGAAATCAGCACAGCTTTTAAAAAAATCTATGTCTGCGCATCTATTGCTCATATTCAACTCCCCGTCGGGAACGACGAATATGGATGGTCGATCGTTTATCACGTCATCGCTATATGTCATCTGTTGGCCATAAGTAATAATCTATATATTATCTATAGTTAGTAACAAGATAGAGCCTAGGAATTTATACTTGTACAGCGCCGTCGAGATGATATTTCACATTTAATAGTATTATTATCGGTTAAACAGATTTTGCCTTTAGTGAGCCAGTAGCTGTAGATTACCGCCTGTAGTGGGCTGTATAATGTTAACTATAGATGATCGATTATTACCTCAGAGCAATAATATACAAGAGAGAGCGCTGTAGAGAGAGCTGTAGTCAGTTTTTACGAGATTTGCCGGATTCGGCTAGACCTGGGCCTGGCTAGGACTAGAGTATTTATACATCCATTCATAGCACATGTCGACATAAAGATATGTTTATTCGTATAACCACTTTTTCACAGTATTGTTAAAAAAAAAAACATGTTACCTAACAAACCGTTTAGTTATGTCAATTTATTTCGCGTATCGTAACGTGTGGGCGGAGTCAACGAAGACGCGGGACACGAAAAACATTCTAACAATACTTTAAAGTGGTGTGATAATTCGGGAAAATTTGTTGTCTCTTTCTTTCTCATGGTGTACGACGAAAAAACCCGGAGGAAGTGATTTATCCCAAATCTGTATAGGTTGGGTAAAAAATATTTGCTCTCTCTCCATATATTGTTACTTCAAGATTATTTATTACCTTACGCAAATACCACTTTTTTATTCAGGCTCTAGTGAAAAAAATTCTACCCTCTGAAGTTTCGCGGTGCCACCCTAAAATATATAGCGCAGTATAAGTTCTGTGTCCGTGTTCCATTTTTAAAACGTCATGTTGCCATGTTTTATGGCAGGACAGACCGCTTTTATCTCCCGGTTCGTCGAACCATGTCATGTTTTTTCAATACACCGCCCCGTTTGTATCATGTTTAATAAAGCTACGTTATTTGTAGCGTTCTTGATACGAAATGTGTAAAGTCTGTTATTTCGAAAATTACTTTTTTGGAAAAAAAAAAAGAATATTTTTCATCGGTGTATTACTCGTTATGTATGTTGTGATTCTTCGCCCGTGGATATTGTTTGTGTTTGGCTTTAACCGTTATAATAATAATAAAATAAAAGTTGTTATTCACACAAAAATAAACATAAATTCATTAGAGAAAATAAATAAATTGTAATAATACATGTAAAAAATATTAGTGGAGGATATTAGGTCTCATTTCTGCAAAACGCCATCAAGAAGGAGTTCATCCTGGCAGCGTTAAGATTGATGGGGCCAATAACTTACTTCAATGCGCTTCTATGTTAGAATTCGGGATCTGACGGCATTTCTAGAGTTGTTGATCCTTTCCCTCGTTCCTGCCACCCTGGTTCTCATAAGGGCTGCAAATACTGGAATTCGCCCCTCGGTGAACATACCGGAAGCACCGCAGTGCCTGGGAAGACTGAACATCATGCGGTAGGCGCTGTTGTACTGGAACCGAAGCCTTTCCATGCTACTCTTCTTAAAATTGGTCCAGAGCTCGCATGTGTATTGGGTAGTACAGAACGCCAGGAAGAGTGTCATTTTCACTGGTGGACTACAAAGCCGAAATCTTCTACTGAGTATGTTTGATTTCACACTTAGTGCTCGCCTTTGCCTGTCGTCATCCATTAGCTTGTTGGTGATGATGTGCCCTAGATATTTGGTTTCTTCTACCACCCTTAGAACCTCACCGTTCAAGATAGCCGGAGGAATGTTTTTCGGACCTTGCCCGTGTCTGATAACCATAAGTGCCGTTTTTAGCGGATTGCAAATCATGTTCGTTTCATGATCGAACTCTTCACAGATATTCAAGTTTCCATTATTTGTTTCACTCTAACACATTTGGTCCTAAAAACAGCCTTGCATTCTTTCTAGATCTCCACATACGTTATACAGTCATAACTGGTTATACCACACATACGCCACGGGGATCTCATCTATACAGCATTCAGTCAACTTTCATCATTTATCTGCCAGTTCCATGCCTCGCTGCCCACCAGGGTTGGTATCAGCCCTGTCGAAAGACCATCATTCAGAATCGAAACGTTGCTTGGAATTGCTTAAGCCGTTTTTGGTGACCAGATCTGAATAGCCAGGTACTTCCAAACCTTCCTCTTCCTCATCCCCTCCCCGCTACCTCCAGCCTCACAAAATACCCCGATTGGGGATGCCATATTCTCACTGGCTCTAGACTGTTGGGAACAGTTGGGACTCTGTGTGGTATTCACTATGGTGTAATATTATTTCGGGGTAGCATCCAAAAAATTAAAAATTATCTAGTTAAGCTAAACTAAGTTAATTGATTTTGTCATTGTCTTACAAAATTTCGAATTTGTATTTGGTGAATTAGCTTATTTGATTTTCTGATGAAAGCTGTTTAAATAAAATCGGCCATCTTGTGATACATTAATGCAGCAAAGTATGTACGTTCCATCCTTTTGACCCCTTTCCTGACCTGTGACCCCTCCCCGCCCCTCGCACATGCCTGCCTCTCCCACGCGAGTTTTTCCGGTGCAATCCAGACACTTGCAGTGGTGTGTATTGACCCCGTCCTGTTACGTCTGCCATTCTGGTTAGAAACTTTAAAGCCTGATTCACACCAACGTCCGGTTCCGCTCAGTGCCGATATTGTTCCGCAAGAAAACTTATTGATATGGTATAAATATCAATCAAGGACTATGTGCCAAGACAAATTTGTGTGGCAGTATATCCTTCTGCCCACCCTTGTGATATTTAACTACTTATTTAGTTAAATAATTATTTTGAAGTGTAAAAATACTTACAACGCAGATTTTTTTTTTTTAAACCGTTTTTTTATCACTAAATAATATGTTTAATAATTAATGATTAGTAAAAATATTATTTAGTGATAAAAAAATGGTTTTTGATAAAAAAAAATCTGCGATGTTAGTATGTTTACACTTCAAAATAATTATTTAACTAAATAAGTAGTTAAATATCACAAGGGTGGGCAGAAGGATATACTGCCACACAAATTTGTCTTGGCACATACTCCTTGATTGATATTCATACCATATCAATAAATTTTCTTCCGGAACAATATCGGCACTGAGCGGAACCGGACGTTGGTGTGAATCAGGCTTAAAACTCTTTAAAATTAACATTGATAACTCGCTGGATTGAACGCATATCGTCGCTGGAAAGGAAAAAGGGCTTAAGCGACACTTGGGTAAAAAATGAATATGCAGCTTTTATCAGTTTTTTTTTCTGCATCGAATGCGCTGACTCTCGTTTGATTCTGAAGACTTTTGTAGCCCTTCAGCAATTTATATTTACCATTTGGGAAACTTTTTTTTAGCTTTTTGTCGCTTCAGGTAACTCAGTAAATGCATTGAGTTACCTGAGTTAACTTTTATTTTCAAAATCCAACCAGGTACTGAAGATTTACGAATTATATTGTAAAACCAACAAAAATATATACTGCTCTGGTTTAAACTTCCCAAAATGGCGCTTTCTTCAGCCCTTTTGTCTTTCCGGCGACGATATATTTACATTAGCTTTGGGAAAAACTTTGGGAACGGTTCAGGAACCGCTAGTTCTTTAAAATGAACTAGCGTTGTGATTGCTTTGAAAGAACTACTTCAAATAACTACTTCTTTTGGCAACAGTTCCTACTTCATTCATTGAACAAATACTTCAATTGAAGTTAATAGTTCATTTTAGCGTTCACTCATTTCAATAACTTCGTTTCATTGAACAAATACTTCAAATGAAGTTGGTACTGCATTTTAGCGTTTATTCATTTCATTGAACAAATACTTCAATAAAATTTAGATTACAAAGAACTACTTCAATTTACAGCAGTACAGCT
This sequence comes from Drusus annulatus, assembly GCA_022651775.1. NCBI lineage: Eukaryota > Metazoa > Arthropoda > Insecta > Trichoptera > Limnephilidae > Drusus > Drusus annulatus. Next base: position 647,977 of record JAGWCC010000370.1, on the reverse strand, counting down.
GTGAAGGTGAACTTCAAAGCCTATAAAGAAGTACTTTATCATAAGGACTTCAAAGTATTGATCTAATAGCGAGGAACCAGTTCCAGTTCTTTCCACTTTCAAAGCGCTACCGACTAGTACGTGATTTTCGGCGAGGAACCAGTTCCAGTTCTTTTCACTTCCAAAGCGCTACCGACTAGTACGTGCTTTGACGGCGAGGACGGGTTCCAAGTTCCAAAAAGAACTGAACAAATAACCTCTTTTTTTGCGAGTTCGACTTCAATTGAAGTGTTCACTGCGAAGGGTTCATTTTAAAGAACTAGCAATTCGTGAAGCATTCACAAAACATTGAAGTTTTTCCCAACGCTAAAATGAACCCTTCAATTGAAGTACCACCACTGAAATTCCGAATTGATGTCAGCCCAAGCTTTATATAAACCCGTTAGAAGCTGCCGTATAAGGTTTGCAGACTATAGTAGCGCCATCTAGGAGGGAAATGTAAAAGTGTAACAATTATTATTAAAACAAAAAATAAATTGAATAATATATTGTGATCAAAACACTCGGAAAAACTAGTGTCCCACGCCAGACAAACAAGCAAATAAATCAAAGTTTGTAATTGTTTTAGAAAATTAAAAGCAACTGTCGTCAAAGTCCAACAAAAAATATCACAACAATACTCCCGTTTAAAATCACGAACAAATAAAACACGCCAAAACACGCCGAACTGTGGATTGTGCGAGCGAACGAATAACTACAATATTGAAGTAAACTAAAATTGAACTGTGGATGGTGCGATACTACAATTGTGCGAACGAACAAAGAACTGAAATTGAAGTTTTCGAAGTAAACTACAAATGAGCATAGACGGTGCGATCGTGCGAGCGGAACTACCAACTTCAATTGAAGTTTTTGTTCAGTGAGAAATGAATGAAGTTTGAACTGCCGCAGAAGGAAGTAGTTCTTTTTTAGTAGTTCGCACGGACCGGTCACAACTAATTAACATACATTATGGTCCTATAACTGAGAGGTCAGATTTTTTAAATTTAATTTGATTTTAATGTGAATACCGCAAAGGAGTTCCAACTGTTCGCACACATTGGCATTATGGCATCCTCAATTGAGGTACGTTGTGGAGCTGAAGGAAACGGGGAGGGGAAGGAGATGGGGAAGAGGTAGGTTAAATAGTACCTGGCTCTTCAGATATAGCCACCAAACACAGCTATAGTCATTTAAAGCTACTTTTAGATTCTGGATGGCGGTCTTTCACCAGGGCGATACTTCTAGAATTTTTATAATTTGTCGAAAAAGGTATAGGGAGAGACGAAAATATCGAAGCGTCACTTGAAACTTAGGGCTTGTGGTATATTTATTAATTAGATCTGAATAATTAGCTAATGGTATTGGTTATATAAACTCTTTGTCAGGTCAGCTCAGTTATGACGAATTTCATCAGTTAAATGCCTGCTACCTAGGCCGAATCCAACGCTTGATTCACAATTAACCTAGAAAGCACATTACCAATTATATTTAACAATTAAAGCATAATTAATATTAAAAATGACAGATGGATTCGTTCTCTGGTAGTGATGGGCAGATTCAATGCATTTCGTTTATCGAAATATCCCTTTTCCGAAACATTGTAATATTATTAGGACAACATAGCTTCCGCCGTTTTCCTATAGATGGCTTTGCGGTAAGTAGTGGTCGAAGTAAATAGGTCATAGACGTCATGCAATAAACTTAGGCACCTGTCAACATAACCCCATAGAAACATTAGATGATTTGTGTATGCATCATAAAGTTATTCTCGATTGAAAATGTCAGTTTACGAGCCAAATTCTCGTAATTTGCGGGAGTTGGCTCGTGACAATGCTCGACCCCATGATGCGAAAGAGGTCAAGACATACTTGGAAATGTTGAATTGGGAAATCTTTCCCCACCCGCCGTATTTTCCAGGCATTGCTCCCTTTGACTATCACTTGCTTCGAATGATGGCACACGACCTTGCTGACCAGCACTTCCGCTCTTGTGAAAAAGTAAAAAAAAAATAGATCGATTCGTGGATCGCTTTAAAAGATGACCGGTTTTTTCAACGAGGGATTCGTACGCTGCCCGAAAGATGAGAGAAAGTAGTGACCAGCGATGGACAATACTTTGAATCATCAATGTATAATCAGTTATTTTCAGAATAAAGCCTCGAATTTCGAAAAAAAAAACGGTGGAAGCAAAGTTGCATACCTAATAGAATTGTTTTGATTCAGTATTTAGCGGTATCTAGGACGGCCTCCATGGTTCAGTTACGCTCGACTACGAATCCAAAGGTCGCGGGTTCAAAAACGGCGTGCGCCAATAACTTTTATTTAATTAATATGTGTCATAACACATTTAATTCATACAAAAATAATAAAAAGTATATTTGCGGCATGTTCCAGAGTGGTAGATACTCGCCCTGGTGAAAGACAACCATTCAGAATCGAAACGTTGTTTGAAATGGCTTTAGCCGTGTTTGGTGACCAGATCTGAATAGCCAGGTACTTCCCAACCTTCCTCTTCCCTCTCTTCTTCCCCTCCCCACTACCTTCACTCTCACAACATACCCTATTTCGGGGTGCCATAGTCTCACTGGCTCTAGACGGTTGGGAGCAGTTGAGACTCTTGTGCGGTATTCATATAAAAAAATAGCAGAAAGCACATTTTTTACGGAGGCTTCATTTAACGATGTAGTGCAAACAACTAGCCTCTCCCTCTTTCTAATCAACGTTGCATTTATCAGGCGAGGTTACAACAGAGCTCTCAGCGGCAGGACCATACTGTATAGTTTTTTTGACATTCCGTTTTCACTCGTAGTACCGCAAAATCGAAACAGGTTTTTTATCTCCGTTTTGCAATGCTTAAAAAAACGAGGTATCACTGTACAGTTTACACACATGCACAATATTGCCCACACATACACCACTGTAGAAATGCGATGTCTGGGATATTTATACACAAATTTATTGTGATTAAGTGGAGCGACGGCGCTCAATAGGTCAGCTAATTGTGCAGCTCGATGTCAAGCACTCTTGACGACCTCTGCGGCCGAGCGGTTGAGATCCTCGGCTTCTGATCCAGAGGTCGCGGGTTTAAATTCCGTCGTGTGCAAACAAATTTAATTCACATGTTTTTTTTCACACGAAATTAACGGATCTCTCCACAGTGGTAGGAAAAAGTATCGCCCTGAGATGAAACGTTGGTCGAAGTTGCATTGACCGTGTTAAAAATGTGGATATCCGGAAAGAATGCAAGGGTGATGTAAGCGTAATGAATAAGATCAAGAAAGGGATGCTTAGATGGTTTGGGCATGTAGAGCGACTGGACGAAGAAAGGAGTGTGAAAAGAATATATGATGCGAAAGTGATAGAAGAAATCGGGGACGCCCGAGGAAGACATACCTCCATGGTCGAATGGTAAGACGCTTGACTACGAATCCAAAGGTCGCGGGTTCAAACCCGGCGTGCTCTAATAACTTTCATTCAATTAATATGTGTCATAACACATTTAATTCATATAAAATAACATAAAGTATATTTGCGGTACGTTCCAGATTGGTGGATACTCTTAGTATTTCCCTGGTGAAAGACCAACGTTGACCATCGAAACGTTGCTTCAAATGGCTTTAGATGTGTTTGGTGACCAGATCTGAATAGCCAGGTACTTCCCAACCTTCCTCTTCCCCATCTCCTTCCCCTCCCAACTACTTTCAGCCTCACAACATACCCTAATTGGGGATGCCATAGTCTCACTGGTTTTAGACGGTTGGGAGCAGTTGAGATTCTTGTGCGGTATTCACTATAAAAAATATATATAAAAAAAAGACATGGTCAAGTGAATCAAATACTAGAATCGGACCATGTGAAGAGTCAGAATAACAGAAGAGTATGTAATTTAAATAAAAAATAATTTTGTTTTAAGCCACTTTATTTATACACATATAACAATTCGACCGGTTTCGGTTAGACTTAACCTTCATCAGGAACGTATAAGTATAAACTAAGAAGAGTATGTATTAGACGATGCATGAATGTGAATGAAGCAAGCAGTGTGAGACCAAGACAGAGTTGTATGGCGGTTCGTCCTTTCTGCCTACCCCAGCGGAGAAACGGCGTGATGGTTAGTTAGTTATATTGCCACATAGCTGAAATTATGAGGAGGATACGAAAGGGTGGGTCGGAATTTCAACATTCTTCCATTGATCATTTGCATTCTTTGAAAAGGAAAATGGTATTCTCCTTACCGAGTAATTGGTGAAGTTGCTATCTTCATCCTATGATGGTAACCAGGCATTGTTCAGTGATGATTCTTCATTATCACATTACAAAAGCGGAATAGAGTCATCCCAATCAATTATTTCTAAGCCTAACGGTTTTTATGCAGTGATTCAAATGAGTGATTATAATATAATTAATGCGCTGATATATAATTATAGCCGATTGGTTACATTGTATGCAAATTTGCATTCGTACGGAATACAGTATTGAAGGAAGGATGGTTTATTTGCATTCAACGTCTTTGTTATTACGTGTTTTTATTATTAAAGATTGTCTGTACCATAGAAATCACTATATAACTGCCATTCGCTGGAAGGAAATAAAATGTGAAAATATTAATATTTACAAAGTACCTACAAAATTATTATTTAAAAAAATATTTAGTTCATGTATAAACTAATCTTATTACTCGGTTTCGCCAGAAATTTTAAAGCTTTTTTTCTGATCGAACAATTGAAACATATTAAAAAAAAAATTAGTTAATAGACAAGGGTCAGCACCCAAAAATTCACACCTTTTTGATTTCTAGTACAATCAAAACTGCAAAATATTCATCTGTTAATTCTATACGGGTAGTTAGGAAAATGTTCCAGGTTTCTTGTGAATTCAATTCTTAAACAGTAATCTCTTAAATTATTTATGAAATGCATACTGGCATTTTAGGAAAAACGTTCAAAAATGCCTTTGCTGGTTTTCGAACTGCACCTTTTATTGAGATTTTAGTATGTTTTTCATAGAATTTAAAGGATTAAAGTAAAAAAATTGTGTTAACTGGAAAACTACGCAGATAAATCATTTGTTGTATTGCTTGTATTATAATGTTACAAAGTGACGTTTAGTGTAATTCTTGAGTTGCTGACCCTTAAGGGCCCTTCACACTAGCGACCAAATTCTTGTACGACCGGTCGGTAGCTGAGTGGAGAACGCGTCGGATTCTCCCACCCGGGCGTCGTGCGTTCAATTCCTCTGCTGGCTAAGTCCTCCATCATTGCACAAGCAACATCTTCCGCTTTTTATGATGGCAGTAGGAGTTTTTCGAATATTGTCAGGTTATTCGTAACCCGGGAATGTTTGTCTTACTTAAAAAAAAAAAAAAAGTATTACGAAATCTTAGAGCAAAATCTTAAGATTTTGATTCAGTCTACTCTCCGAGGTAGCCGGGAAATGTTCAAAATATATATTAAGAATTAGGCATTTGCGCATATAGGATCAAGAAAGGGACGCTTAGATGGTTTGAGCATGTAGAGCGAATGAACGAAGAAAGGAGTGTGAAAAGAATATATGATGCGAAAGTGAATGGAAGAAGACGTCGAGGACGCTTGAGAAAGACATGGCACGATCAAGTAAATCAAATACTTGAATCGGGTCATGTGAAAAGTCAGAATAACAGGAGAGTATGTATGAATGTGAATGAAGCAAGGAGTGTGCCAAGACAGAGTTATATGGCGGTCTGTCCTATCTGCCTACCCCTGCAAGGAAACGGCGTAATGGTTAGTGAGTTAGTTTAGAAAGCCAAAAGTGTGTGTTTTTGGGTGCTAACCCTTAAATGATTAAGAGATGCATAGCAAAAACTGTTAATGGTCATCAATTATCTTGATACTCCTATCTCGCCCATCCGACCTACGTACGTCTAAATCATCTAAGTTTCCCTTTTTGAATGTTGTTCATTAGTTAAATTTCACTCAGGTCAGCCTTGGGTTCTTTTCAAATCTCCTCATTCGTAACAGTCACATATAATGATTTTAATAGTGTGAGTACCAACATATTAACTGTCCTCAATCTTATTTCCTTTTCTTTGATTTCACAAATATGTTAATATGAATTCATACGTTTCATCTGAATTTTTATACCCTTAGCTTCTGGTAAATCGTTTATTTTATTCTGTTGATGTACACATGCACTGTTATACACCCATATCTGAACCTTTTTCTCTCATGATTCTCTCCTTGTTAGTTAATCTTACTAGCATAATTAATTTAGTACGAAGCGCACTTGAGGTGAAATATCACAAAACTGCGCTATATAAGTTCACTGTTATTATTATTATTTAACACACATACGCATTGGGATCTCATTTCTACTGCATTTAATCTAGTCCTTTCTCTGCCAGTTCCATTCCGCGGACATATCTGCCAAGCACAGAGATTCACCCACTTGCTCCAGGGATTCACCGCTGTATCGCACGGCATTATTGTATCTTATCATCATTAAATCATTCTGCATACATTATACTACGTTCAAGCTAGACAAGAGAGACGGCAGATCTTCTATGCGGTGATTACACAAATAAGCACTGCCACCAGCACGTACATTTATCAATTACTACATTAAAAAAGTTCAACTTAACAATGCGAATATAATTATTATACATGTGCCTGTGTAAAAATCTATGCAGTTAAATTAATATAAGATCGGTTTATTGGTCGTGCAGTTAAGGGCGTCGGGTTCCCACCCAGGCGTGGCGGGTTCAATCCTGTGCTAGCTAAGTCTTCCATCATTGTACAAGCAACATTTTCCGCTTATAATGACGACAGTAGGAAGAATTCAAATGTTAAGTTATTTATAACCTGGGAGACAAACAGGTGATGCTTTTTGTCGCTCGGTCAACTTATCGATATGATTAGTATTTTTTACGGCCTCCGTGGTCGAGAGGTTAAGACGCTGGACTACGAATCTAGAGGTTTTGGGGTCTAATCCCGGCGTGCGCAATGACGTCACATATATATATATATAGACACGTTATAACGCTCTCAAAGTGGCAAGCAATAATCACGCTAGTTGGTGTGATCGGTGTTTAAGCCGATTTAGTACTAAACGGTCACGCGTCGCTTGAGGTCGTTTCAAGCAAGTATGGAACGCGGTCCGAACTTCGGATCTGTTTCGTTCATACACATATATTCTATGAATGTCTATCTTTGTCATACATTACCGATATTTGAATGATGAATTTACTGGTAACGTGTGTGTTTTGCTTGCCACATTTTGTGTTTATTGTATTCACTATAAAACAATAAAATTTAAAAAAAAACATCAGCATTTTCGCGGTGGCAAAAAATGCCACATTACAAAATATATATATTAGAATCTTAGGCGTTCATTCATTAACGGTTTTACAGTAAACGTGATAAGATAAGGCCCGCTTTAAAACATAACTGTTGGTGCCGTTATCACGCTGTGCGTATTACGAGCCGCCTAACACAACCTACAATACAATCATTATTATATTTGCGCCATTAATTATTTTTACTGACGCAAAATAATTTATTTTGCACATTATTACCAAATGAATTACACTATGAAAATATCTGTTTACTACACTATCGTGACGCTACAATAATTGATCAGCAAATCAATATTAATATCATCTTAAGGGTCAGCACCCAAAAATACACACTTTTTGGTTTTCTAAAACAAGCAAATCTACAAATTATGTATCTCTTAATTCTATACGGGTAGTTAGAAAAATGTTAAACGTTTCCAGTGAATATAATGAATATAACAGTAATCTTTTAAATTCTTTATGAATTTCAAGTAGAACGTTCAAAAATGCCTTTGATGGTTTTTAAACTGCACTTTTTATAACATTTTATGTTTTTCATATAATTTAAAGGGTTACAGTTAAAAAGTTGTATTTACTGGAAAACTTAGACATTTTTCTAACTACGCATAGACATTTTTTTGATAAATCATTTGTAGTATTTCTTGCATTAGAATGCTACAAAGTAACTTTTAGCGTCATTCTTGAGTGCTGACCCTTAAGCATTTTTACTATTTTATTTGACACATTTTAATAGAATGAATCCATCAATTTTTATGTTGTGTATTTTATAGACGCTAAGCCTTTTGCCGACGGCTCGAAGGTCGCCTCAAACTGTTTCCACCCTTCTCTTCTGATTTGTAATAAGTATGTTTTGAATGTTTAGCGCGCCGTGTCCGGCGGGCTCCGCAGCGCCCGGCCTCCCCGCGCGATGGAGAAGGCCAAGGCGTACATCAAAAGCGAGCTGGCGGGCGCGCGCCCCGACCAGCCCGAGCCTCCGCCCTCCGCGCCCCCCGAGCCGCCCCTGTCCCTGCAGGCAGACCAGCCCCCCTTCTACAACAACGCCCAACACAACAACACCAACGCCAGCGGCGCCAACAAAGACAGCAACGCGTTCACCAACAACTCCAAACCCCAAAACGAAGAAGCCAGGGACTACGTCAACAACGCGGGGAAAGACGGCTACAGCGGAGTCATCAAGCCACCGCCAGACAATAACAGATACCAAGATTACTCCAAAGTTCAACAAACCCACGAAACAGACAACGCCCGGCGGGAGTCCTACGTCATCAAGTCGGTAGACCATTATGCTAGTATTAAGAGTGAAGTGAAAGGCGGTGATTTAATGCCTGAACAAGAAGTAGTGGCGGACCTCAGCAGAACTGAGTACCTAGGTGTTAAGAAAGCCAGTGAGTTGATAGTGGATCGAAGGGACTACGCGAAGAGTCCCGGTGGCAGGACGGAGTATTTGGGAGTGAAGTCCAGTGACGGTAGTGATTCTAGAGGCGGGTATCCCAAACAGGACCACGTGGTCCTGAAGGCGGAGGCCGACATCATGGACCCCCGCAGGGCCGAGTACCTCGGCGTCAAGCAGCAGGTGGAACTGGTCGACCAGAGGAGAGCGGAATATCTCGGCGTGAAGCCTCAGCAAGAGCTCATGGACCAGAGAAGGGAATACGGCAACATGGTGAAACAACCTAGCGAGTATCTTAGAGCCAAGCAGGAAGCGTCTGATCCCAGGAAAGCAGAATACTTAGGAGTCAAACAAGACTTGACAGATCCCAGAAGAGTGGACTATTCCACACACAAACAGCAAGGAAGCAAACCTGACGCTTTGGACGGTCGAAATTATGGCTTTAAACCAGACGTCTTAGCCTATAAACAGCAGATCGAACTGCTCGATCAGTCGAGAAACTACGGCCTAAAACCTGGCGACATCGATCCGCGTAGAGACTATAGCGGCGTAAAGCACCACCAAGTGGAACAAGGGATTGACGCCAGAACAAGGGACTACTCCAAACAACAACTGCAACAGCAGACAGAATTGGATCCGAGACGAGTTTACGCCAAGCAATCGGAAGACCCGCGGAGAGACTACTCCAAACAGCCAGTCGACGGGATAGACTCGAGGCGAGACTATTCGAAGCAAGTGGAGGTTCTGGACCAAAGGCGAGAGTATAAGCAACACGATCGTTCTAATGTTTGTTTCATCTGCGGGTCGCGGGGACACTCCGAACAGTGGGTCGTCGTGGCTCGGCCCGAGCAGCCGCCGCCCGAGGAGCCGCACTACCCCTTCCTGGAGGCGCACCCGCCCCCCTCGGGGTACAGGGGGGGCGCGGGGCCCGCCCAGCTGGCCTGCCGCCTGTGCAGGGCTCTGCTGCGGCAGCAGTGGGACTCCTACGAACGAGAGGAACGCCCCCATGCGCAGGGACTGTATTGGCTGAAGAGGCTGGATGGGAAGAGCTTCACGGGTGAGATGTTTGTTAATTTAATCCTAATTCGACTTCTCTCTATTGTTCCCCTTCGGTAACGGTGCATATGAGATATATGATAACAGGTTGTTTTTACTACTGTTTTAACACCTCAGCTGCGGAATGACCAACCGGCTCTAGTGTTTCCTCCCTCTTACAACAAGATCTCTTCAAGATCCTAATATATCCAATAATGAAGTTGAGTGAAAAATATTATGAAAACACCGATTCTGAATACATATATATATATATATATATATATATATATATATATATATATATATATATATATATATATATATATTCCGTAAAAAAGCATTTACTTTGTGGCTTGCCATATTTATAAATAAAACACAAACTTTGTTTATAACCACTTTATTGTTTAATATTACGTCTACCGGTTTCGAAAGTACCCTTCCATTATCAGGACAATATTATATTATAATATTGTCCTGATGATGAAGGAGGAAACCGCTTCATTAAATAATACAGTGGTTATAAACAAAGTTTACGTAATTTATTTATACATATATATATTTCCATATTATTATTTTTAGAATTAATAAATACTTCTTGAAAATTTGTTAAAACGCCATAAAATAGAAACGCTTCATGATTAGTCGAACGAACTCCTACGACAGATGTACCGTTTACGTACGATGTAATGCCGCCTTCATGGCGTTACATCATTTTTACGTAAAACTTCATTTCTTGGAATGATCATAAATTGCAGTAATGCTTGTATTTTTACACATCAGTACGATGCAATAGTAATACGTATTATCTCCTGACGTTTTATAAGGTTTTGTTAAATTAAAAGCGGTAAAATTGAAGAAAAACACAAACTAACAAAATACGCGACTGACAGCTGGATAACGACAGTTTGCGATGTCATAGATAAATACCGTGTAATGCCCCTCTGACGGTACGGAAGACGTCACGCAATCCCCCGCTCCCTACCTCTGAGTGACTGCCGTTTTGGCGGCGTTTAAAAAATCAAACTTTGAGAATTAATTTAACGATGAAAACGAACTTGAAAAAAAAGTACTGGCGTTTAAGTTTGAAGGTGGATACTGATTAAAAAATTAAAAAATGGACTCAAATTCCTTATTACTTACTCTAACACTAGAAACTGCAACGTACTGTAAGCTTGACAGTAACTTCTTTGATCTGCCATTGTAGTTGTCCGCAGTCAAGGGTTAGAATCATGACACAAGAATTTGGGACATTGATCTTGTCGAAATTGGATTGATATCGATCCTATACAAATACACATCGGAATTATGACCTATTCCCATTTGCACATCCTATTTTATGACCTTTTTCGTTGAAGAGGTTCACCAATAACCCCTGCTATCGCCGCCCCGAGCTAAAAGGAACACTCTCTATTGAACGTATCACACGCCGCGCCGTTGTATGGAAAATGATAGCTTTATATTATTTATGCTCATTCCTTCTCTCCGATGACCTCTCGGCCTTTCAATCTCTACGCCAGAGGTCGCCGGGTGTTTGTTTTTATTGTTGGTTATTTTATTGTTGGTGGTTGGTTGTCTGACCTCTTGGAGTATTTTTTTTTAAATATAAACCTCCGCGATTAGGGGTATAGACGTGCCAGCGGGTGTTGCGATGTGATTCATTTAATTATCGTTAGAATATTGAATTTATGATTCAATGCATTATGTAGCTCGATGAATAAAGTCTGGTTCCTACTTCCTACGTACCGATGAAAATCTTAAATATGAAGCGGAAATGCATTTTTTGAAGTAGCATTATATCAGTACCATTTAGGATGCATCTTACCAAAGTTTCGGTTGGATAACACTTATTAGATATTATTTAAATTCGTCGTATCTGTGTAAAAAACTCTAGTGATTCTGATGGGTTTATTAATTTGAAACTGATAATTTTCTGATTCATTAGGCGCCTTTTTTGTTATCATTTATTATTCCAGTTATGACAGTCAGGTTGATCGACGTCTAAGGAAATCCTCGGGTTTAATTTGACACCTCCGCGGCCCATTGTCAAAGATCGCAGACCTTGGATCCGGACGCTCCATTCTAAATGTATCGGAAGAGATTAAGAATCATAGTAGCGAGTAGATTATTTTTTTATACAGCCCTATTTTGTGAAATCAATGTCACGTAAAAATCTAAGTAGAATTATTTTTTAAATGTTTTAAAAAAATACAGATTTGGAAGGATTCTAACGTGTGAAAAATCTTCGAGTGTTATTTAAAAAATATACATATATATATATATATATATATATATATATATATATATATATATATATATATATATATATATATATATAACATATTATTGTCCAAATGTTCACAATCGTTAATGCAACATGTGACATTTTATGTTCTACGGGAATATCTCCGAAATAAGGGTTTTAACTTAAGGTCAGCACCCAAAAATACACATATTTTGGCTTTCCAGTACAAGCAAAAGTACAAATTATTTATTTGTTAATTTTATACGTGTAGTTAGAAAAATGTGTAAGGTTTCCAGTGAATACAATTCTTAAACAATAATCGTTTAAATTATTTATAAAATGCACACTGGAATTTCAGGTAAACGTTAAAAAATGCCTTTACTGGTTTTCAAACTGCACTTTTTACTGGCACCTTCGTACGCTTTTCATAGAAGTAAAAGGATTACAGTAAAAACAATGTATTCACTAGAAAACGCAGACATTTTTCTAACTACGACCGAAAATTTTCAGATAAATCATTTTATTTATTTTTATTTTATTTTTATTAACGCCTTTAAGGCTTTTACATAAATACATTTATTTAAATAAAGGAGTACAATAGATGGGTAGAATATAACATTAAGAGAAAAGTTAGTATTTAACTGCAAGTATATAAATATAGCGTAGGTTTTATAATTATAACTATAAATAACAATAACCTTTGAGTTCTATTGAAAACATTCAAGTAAGCTAGATTTTAATTTGGAAACAGTGTTGTAACGGTAAACATCTATTGAACCATATTTATTGTATTGCTTGTATTAGAATGCTACAAAGTGGCGTTTAGCGTCATTATCGAGTAAATTGAACAAATTAAAGCGTCTTGTTTTATGTTCTACTGTCAGATATGTATATTTATTAGCCATTTGAGAGTTTTCGCTACTTCAGATATCGCACGGAGAGTTTCTGCTTTGTAGAGTCCTACCGCTAAGACCTTTGTTGTAATGCGTCTTCTGTTAAATGCGTCGTTTATGAGAAAGAGTGAGAATTTACAACGAATTAGTTCTGATACGATTTTATGAAGAGATGATTACTTAGCATTAAGCTTTCCGTACCTGAAAGTAAAAATGAAACGTGCGATGCCAAGGGTTGATCTAGTTGCCCTTTTTGATCTTGCTTATCAAAGCGTTTTCATGACATAATCTTTAAAGAAATAAAAAAATAACGTCGTAGAAGCCCACGCATATTATTTTAATTTTTATGACCGATCGGTTTCGCTTAGCCTAAGCATAATCAGAGTACAAAATTAAACTAAACAAAAATACGAAGTGTGCGGTTATACATATATATATATACAGAGGGAGAACAAAATATAAAATAAAAGAACAATGAGGAAGCAATAGAATAACATTTAAATTATAACAAAGGAACAGAGAAAAAGAGACAGAAACAGATTTGACCGGTCTGTAGCTAAGTAGACAAACGCGTCGGATTCCCACCAGGGCGTCGTAGGTTCAATTCCTCTGCTGGCTAAGTCCTCCATCATTGCACAAACAACATTTTCCGCTTATTACGATTGCAGTAGGAGTTTTTCAAATATTGTCAGGTAAGTCGTAACCCGGGAATTTTGTGTTTCTTTTTAAAAAAAATTATATGAATTAAAAGAGACAAAACCTCAACTGAGAAGGTGATTAAAGAATAATGTTAAATTTTATGAGTTACAATGATTACAGGAAATATATCTAATATTGGACTGCTGGAAAAAATAACTTGATTATTAAGAATATGATACTTTCAACGAAAAAAAAACATAATCTTTATCTTCAGTAAAAACATATCGCGCAAAAATCTCGTTTGGGGTGACACGAGAGCCCTTCTTCGTAACGGGAGTCTTAAATAAAACACAAAATCGCAGTCTACTGTGTTCCAATTCAATAATTAAATTAATAAACATTTTATTAAATTCAATTGATAGATTATCAATTAGTCGAAAATTAATCAAAACTTCCTCCGCTCCACCGCCCCAGCAAAACTCCAATCGACTCGGGTGTTTATTATAGTACATTATAATCTCGCCAAAGGGGCAGGGGTCACGCTTGTATGTTGCTCCCGACCCCTCTCGACTCGCGGGACCTTTTGCCACCTGACCCCTCCGTATAGTAATAACGATAGTTTGACCCGAGATACAAATAATATATTATGGTTTATCTCGTTTGCATCTATTTTTATAATATAGCGTCTACCAGTGATGACCGCCGCGTTCATTTCGATGTGCGTAGAATTATTATTATTCTCGCAGTGATGAATTTGAGTTTTTATCCGTTGACTATCACGCTGCGAGGGGCCAGTGGGACTATGACACCCACGATGTTAGGAGATGTTGTGAGATGAAAGGATAGATCAGATAAGCGAGGGAGCTCCTTGGCCCCGAAACAAGAAGTCAGGGCTTAAAACAAGGCGTGGCAAAAAAAAAAGTATTAACACTATAAATAAGGAGTTTTCTCGCGAACACAATTTGAATAACTTTTAAATTTTACGGCCTCCGTGGTCGAGTGGTTAAGACGCATCCAGAGGTCGCGGGTTTAAATCCGGGCGTGCGCCAATACATTTTGTTTGATTAAAATGTGTTATTTCACATTTAATTTATATAAAATAATATATAGTATATTTGCGGCACGTTCCAGAGAGGTAAATACTAGTATCGCCCTGGTGAAAGACCACCATTCAGAATCGAAACGTTGCTTGAAATGGCTTTAGCCGTGTCTGTTGACCAGTGAATAGCCAGGTACTTTCTAACCTTCCTCTTCCCCATCTCCTTCCCCTCCCCACTAGCTGTAATCTCACAACATACCCCAATTGGGGATGCCATAGTATCACCGGCACTAGGCGGTTGAGAGCAGTTGGGACTCTTGTGCGGTATTCACCAATGAAATTGAATGATATTTGGAACGCGTTCTAAATTAGATTTTTTTTAAAGAAAAACAAACATTCCCGGGCAACACAAACACCGTTGGTTAAAATAGCTTTATTGGATAGCCAAATGTTTTCCAAACTTCCCCTTCGCTTCCTGGTCGCGTTCGCCTTTAGGTCACGTTTGCCGATCTCCCGCTGTCTCCCCCAGTTCACTATGTCCAAGGATGCGGTGTTCGCCTCCACATCGTCCAGCCACCCTTCCTTCGTCCTGCTGGCTGCACAGCGAAGGCAATCCATTTTTACGAATCTTGCTATCGACGGCTTTTAAAACAATTTATATGACCCGCGATTCTATTTCGTCCGCTAGACACCTTTTCTCGTAAAGGCGAAATCAGACGGTTCATTTTTCGATCATTTCTGTCTTTCATTTTGCCTCTTTCACTTGAAGTGAAACGTGTAAACACAAAATGAAGCAAAGGTGCCGAATGAATTCATCGGCGAACCGATCAAACAATGTTGGATTTTGGCATTCGGCACTATTCACTTGCACCAAAAATAAACGTTCCCTCGAGTGAACATTCTCCCGAGTGAACCGTCTGATTTCGCCTTAACACTCCAAATATTCTTCTTAGGATCTTCCTCTCAACAGTGTCCAAAAATCTTTCTTATAGATTGGAGTGAGATTGAATTTGGTCCTCCTCCAGATGAGTCTTGATTTGAAATGTTTCAGTGACCATCTTCTGCTAGTTACCCGATCACGTCTTTGCTAATGCACAATAAATTGGAATAATAGATGACGAATTATTTACAGAATTCAAAGTTTTAGATTTGAAAGCAATATATATGAAAAATGCATTACTTCAAATCCACAAAGAAAAAAGCAAGTTGGATTCAGTGAGCACCAGACCAAGAACATTAGGCCAAATAATTACCCCAAACTCAATATAACAACAGCACAACATCACCATTCCTACTCAGCAATTAAGATTTTAAACAAACTTCCTTAAGACATAATAAATAGATGTAAACAACTACGAAATATTCAAAAAACAAGTCAAAGTACACTTTTGAATAAAATAACCTAAAATGTATTATATTCATATGATATTCGTTTTTAATCATAAAAAAATAATTTAAAGAAACCCATGATAGTACTCCCTCCATAAGCACAAAAATTTTCTCATTTAGGGAGGTAATCATCATTGACTAGAAACTAGACATTGTATATAAACTGAATTAATATTATACCTACTGTTAGTATTAAGTAAAAATGTTTATTTTTGTACAATTGATTAAATAAATAAAAAAATAAAATTGATTGCCCCCCTAGTGTTATCGGTCGCATACATTCGTATCGTAGTAGCATCTGTTTAACTTGTAATATAATGTAACCATTATTTTAGCATCGGATCTACGCAGCAGACCATCAGATTGCCGATGCAACGTGTATGGTTTTATTTGCACGATCTTTTACCTCTAAAGATGTCTGTCTGGCCGGTGTTTTTACTAATATTTGCTCGATAGGTCTCTGTTTGGTAGTCTGCTTGTGCCTCTCACTTTGATTCTAGCTGTCGCCCGGGCTCGTGGATTTGCTAATTTTCTTAGCACACAACTCGAAACCTCTGGGTGTAATTTCACGACAATGTTAATTTTCTACGAATTAGCACTGTGTGATGCAATCGATCAATTGACCGTTTGGGGGTGTGTACGTTTCGATTTGTTCAAGATTGAACTTAAAATACGTCATTTTTATTTCACACTTTATTTTGATTTGAATTAAGAAATTTTCTCGAACAATTAAAAAAAAATCTTTCTTATTTTTATTGGTTTCTTATTAGCTTGACGCTTGTCACTATAATTTCAACAATAATAATATAAAATAAAATAAAAATACATGGACTTGGTTCATGTCTGTCTCACTAGGATATACCTGTGTCGAGACAGACGTAGTGTACATAAATTATATAATATATATATATTTTTATTTTTTTATTATACAACAGATATAAACCCAATAACAGTACAATGGAACAACAAGTAAGCAATTTCAAATTATAAACTTTTTAAATGAATAAGTTTTTTGAACTTCTGTAAATTATCTGAAAATATATCAATATATATATATATATAGATGATGTGTTTAACAGAATTATACCTCTTGTCATGCTATGCTGAGCCAAAACATCTGTCCGACCATAGGGTATTCTGAACATTGCATGATTTCTGCTGCGACAGTATTTTTCTGGTACGAATAAGCAGTGGCATGCCAAGAGGTATGGACAGTCGATTAAGTGATTTATAATTTTAAAGCCTATTGTCAAGAGACCAGCATTGCGCCTAGTCTCTAAGCTTTGATAATGTGTCTCCTCGAGTAGTTCCATGTGATGCATGAACCTAGGGTATGTTCCGTGCGAACGCATGTACACATACCTGAGGATTTTTTTTTAATCTGTTCCAACATATTTATGTATTTGGTTTGATGTGGAGCCCAGACAGTGCTAGCGTACTCCAACTTGCTTCTGATCAATCAATGGGATCAAAAACCACCCCGAGATCTTTGATGGTAAATACGCGGGTTAAAATTTCACTATTCATAATATATTTGAAAAAAAATAAAAGATTTTGAGATCGGCTATATGTCATAATGACGCATTTTTTTAACATTCAAATTTAAATTATTGTTTCTCGACCAGTTCGAAATTGCATCTATGTCGGCTTGAAGTTTGTCAAAATCTTCATACGATTCAATCTCCTTTAAGAGTTTGAGATCGTCCGCAAACAATAAGCACGAGCTGTGACGTATGCAATCCTGGATGTCGTCTATCAGGATAAGGAACAATAGGGGACCGAGATTTGAGCCTTGTGGAATACCTGACAGAGCTGCGAAGTTATCGGACTCGTATCCATTTATTGATACGTACTGGCTTCTATCTTTTAGATATGATGAAAAAAATCTCAGTAATGATTGGTTGAATCCTATTTTGTACATTTTTCTCAGCAAGATATCATGGTCTACGCGGTCGAATGCCCGCGAATATTAAATGTAAATATTAATAATGATAAAATAAAAATAAAATACACAGCCCGGCTCGAATGCGCTGAATCTATTGGACAAACTGCTGCCAACTTTAAGCCGATATTTAAGAAGATACATAAGAGTATAATACGGTTATGATTGGATAGTAAAACTTAAGGGCGATCAAGCAGTTATTTAGGCAGTGATTTTTTAAGAAATGAAAAAATAACTTTCTACAAGACCACGGATATTATTTTAATGTTAATGACCGACCGGTTTCGGTTAGCCTAAGCATCATTAGGGTATAAAATTAAACTAAACAAAAATACAAAGTGTGCCGTTATATATACATACAGAAGGAGAACAAAATAACAAAACAGTGGAAAAACAATAGAATAACATTTAAATTATAAAAATAGAACAGAGAGAAAGAGACAGAATATGAATTGAAAGAGAGAAAACGTCAACTGAGAAGGTGATTAAAGAATAATGAGAAATTTTATAAGTTTACGGGAAACATACCTAATATTCGACTACAGGACAAATTTACGTGATTATTAAGAATATGCCTATTCATTTTAATGGAGTTCTTTATTTCTAGTGCTTCTAAATTATTTAATCTGATGTCATCGTCATTTTTGTGAAGAATATGAGCACCGGTGCTTTTATTATAGGTATGATCTTCATCAATAAGAAGTGTTTTCTTTCCCATGTTTGTTGTATTTTATTGAAGTCGAATCAGTTATTGTACTGGTACAATATGTATTGGAGGCTGGGTAGATATGAATCTAATAAGTGCATTTTCATGAACTTATATACTGTGCGTAAATCAGTTTATCTGATAAAATATAATCGTTTTTTTAATGTTTTTTTGCATTTGATAGTTTTTGATCGTAAAATATAATCTGATGCAAGTGGTTTTGATAGGAAACTGGTTTCTTTGGAATTTAACATAATATATTTATTTATGGGTGAGCCTGTTAAATAAAAGTTATTCGAAAATAAATGCTAGCTTTTTTGTATTTTATAAATTTGAACAAATAAATTACAATGAAGTATGCTGTGATTTTTAAAGCTTATAAATCGTTGCCCTGACAAATTGTTTGATTTCACTCAATTGATTAGTTATTAAAGCACCGGTGCTAATATTCTTCACAAAAATGATCATGGCATCAGATTAAATAATTTAGAAGCACTAAAAAAGAAAGCCATTACAATTAAAAGTCATGTATTAATATTATCAGGTTAATTTGTCCAGTAGTCCAATATTAGGTATATTACATGTAAACTCGTAAAATATACCATTATTCTTTAATCACCTTCTCAGTTGATCTTTTGTCTTTTTCAATTCATATTATCTGTCTCATTCTCTCTGTTCCTTTTTTTTTTTTTTTTTATTTTTTTTTTAATTTTTAAATTTTTTTTTTTATTCCCCCTTTTTTTTTTTTTGTTTTTTTCCCCTTTTTTATTTTTTTTGTTTTTTTTTTTTTTTATTTTTTATTATACCTACTGTTAGTATTAAGTAAAAATGTTTATTTTTGTGTACAATTGATTAAATAAATAAAAAAATAAAATTGATTGCCCCCTAGTGTTATTTACGCCTGTCGCATATATTTCCGTATCGTAGTAGCATCTTTAACCACCTGGCTATAACAAATTATTGGCTTGAAGATCGGACTATGCAGTAGACTATCATCAGATTGCCGATGCAACGTGTATGGTTTTATTTTGCACGATCTTTACCTCTAAAGATGTCTGTCTGGCCTAGTGTTTTTTATTTGCTCGATAGGCCCTCGTTGTGTCTGCTTTGTGCTCTCACTTTGATTCTACGCTGTCGCCCGGCCTCGTGGATTTGTTGGTTTTTTAAAGCACACAACTCTGAAACCTCTGGGTGTACTTCACGACAATGTTAATTTTCTACGAAATTAAGCACTGTGTGATGCAATCGATCAATTTAATCGTTTAGTATCGTTTTTGATTGTTCAAGATTAAACCGAAATACGTCATTTTTATTTCACACTTTATTTTGATTTGAATTAGCCTTTTTTCTCGAACAATTAAAAAAAATCTTTCTTATTTTTATTGGTTTCTTATTAGCTTGACGCTTGTCACTATAATTTCAACAATAATAATATAAAATAAAATAAAAATACATGGACTTGGTTCATGTGCATACTCATCACTAGGATATACCCAGCAAGCCAGGACAGACGTAGTGTACATACCATGCCAAATATATATATATTTTTATTTTTTGTTATACAACAGATATAAACCCAATAACAGTACAATGGAACAACAAGTAAGCAATTTCAAATTATAAACTTTTTAAATGAATAAGTTTTTTTGAACTTTTGTAAATTATCTGAAAATATATCATATATATATATATAGATGATGTGTTTAACAGAATTATACCCTCTTGTCATGCTATGCTGAGCCAAAAACATCTGTCCTAACTAGGGTATTCTTGAACATTGCATGATTTCTGCTGCGACAGTATTTTCTGGTACGAATAAGCAGTGGCATGCCAGAGGTATGGACAGTCGGTCAAGTGATTTATAATTTTAAAGCTATTGTCAAGAGACCAGCATTGCGCCTAGTCTCTAAGCTTTGATAATGTGTCTCCTCGAGCTTGCTTCTGATCAATCAATTGAAGAGGGCTGTCATCGCATTTGTGTTATTAAACTCTTTGACCTTCTGATTACAAAACCAAGAAGTTTATAACAATTTGAAGTAAGCTGCACTATATGACTCGAAAAAACGTTAGCCTGGGATCAAAAACCACCCCGAGATCTTTGATGGTAAATACGCGGGTTAAAATTTCACTATTCATAATATATTTGAAAAAAAAAAAGATTTTGAGATCGGCTATATGTCATAATGACGCATTTTTTTAACATTCAAATTTAAATTATTGTTTCTCGACCAGTTCGAAATTGCATCTATGTCGGCTTTGAAGTTTGTCAAAATCTTCATACGATTCAATCTCCTTTAAGAGTTTATTGATACGTACTGGCTTCTATCTTTTAGATATGATGAAAAAAATCTCAGTAATGATTGGTTGAATCCTATTTTGTACATTTTTCTCAGCAAGATATCATGGTCTACGCGGTCGAATGCCCGCGAATATTAAATGTAAATATTAATAATGATAAAATAAAAATAAAATACACAGCCCGGCTCGAATGCGCTGAATCTATTGGACAAACTGCTGCCAACTTTAAGCCGATATTTAAGAAGATACATAAGAGTATAATACGGTTATGATTGGATAGTAAAACTTAAGGGCGATCAAGCAGTTATTTAGGCAGTGATTTTTTAAGAAATGAAAAAATAACTTTCTACAAGACCACGGATATTATTTTAATGTTAATGACCGACCGGTTTCGGTTAGCCTAAGCATCATTAGGGTATAAAATTAAACTAAACAAAAATACAAAGTGTGCCGTTATATATACATACAGAAGGAGAACAAAATAACAAAACAGTGGAAAAACAATAGAATAACATTTAAATTATAAAAATGGAACAGAGAGAAAGAGACAGAATATGAATTGAAAGAGAGAAAACGTCAACTGAGAAGGTGATTAAAGAATAATGAGAAATTTTATAAGTTTACGGGAAACATACCTAATATTCGACTACAGGACAAATTTACGTGATTATTAAGAATATGCCTATTCATTTTAATGGAGTTCTTTATTTCTAGTGCTTCTAAATTATTTAATCTGATGTCATCGTCATTTTTGTGAAGAATATGAGCACCGGTGCTTTTATTATAGGTATGATTTTCATCAATAAGAAGTGTTTTCTTACCCATGTTTGTTGTATTTTATTGAAGTCGAATCAGTTATTGTACTGGTACAATATGTATTGGGGGCTGGGTAGATATGAATCTAATAAGTGCATTTTCATGAACGATTCACTTCGTGCGTAAATCAGTTTATCTGATAAAATATAATCGTTTTTTTATGTTTTTTTGCATTTGATTGTTTTTGATCGTAAAATATAATCTGATGCAAGTGGTTTTGATAGGAAACTGGTTTCTTTGGAATTTAACATAATATATTTATTTATGGGTGAGCCTGTTAAATAAAGTGTTATTCGAAAATAAGCCAGCTTTTGTATTTTTATAAATTTATGAACAAATAAATTACAATGAAGTATGCTGTGATTTTTAAAGCTATAAATCGTTGCCCTGACAAATTGTTTGATTTCACCAATTGATTAGTTATTAAAGCACCGGTGCTAATATTCTTCACAAACATTATCATGGCATCAGATTAAATAATTTAGAAGCACTAAAAAAAAGAAAGCCATTACAATTAAAAGTCATATTAATAATCAGGTAAATTTGTCCAGTAGTCCAATATTAGGTATATTACATGTAAACTCGTAAAATGTACCATTATTCTTTAATCACCTTCTCAGTTGACGTTTTGTCTTTTTCAATTCATATTATCTGTCTCATTCTCTCTGTTCCTTTGTTATAATTTAAATGTTATTCTATTGTTTTCTCATTGTTTTGTTATTTTATTTTATAATTTGTTCTCCTTCTGTAGATATATATAACCGCACACTTTTTATTTTTTTGTTTGTTAATTTTGTACCCTGATGATGCTTAGGCTAAGCGAAACCAGTCGGTCATAAAAAATAAACGATATGAAATTATAAAATTTAAAAATAACCTTTCAAATCCCCACCTTCCTAATAATTTACCTACCTATAATGTATTTTACCAGACATCATTCTATTTATTTGAAATGGGAACTAATATATTTTCTTGGTAATTAAATTCTGTAATTCATTTACATTTACGGGTAGTAATAATAATATTTGGATGATTTGTACAGCGCTGTGTTTATGAAAAATCACCTCAAGGGCGCTGTACAGATCTTATTTTCTATTATTACATTTAAAAAAATGTTCTGAATGAAACATTGATAAATTGGGATTTCTCTTCGCTCAGGTGATTGTAGAACACTTAAAATTATGATTCACTATTGATTTCTCTCATACTTTTCCTTCACAAAGGGACTTTCGGGGTACCTGTTCTAACTCCCACTTTATATGTAATTAATACGTCTACCCCATTTCCTTAAATGGTAAACAGTATGGAAAGGTCATTGCAGTTTATACCCTCCGCACAGCCTCCTTAGTTGCTTCCCCTGGAGTCACCGCCAATATCCGGTGCGGAAGTCTCTCCACCGACATCCTTAAAACATAAATAAATAATAAACAAACAACTAAATAGGAATAAGTACCCACGGTACACTTATATTTTGTCCAATTTAAAAGAATGTCTATTCATTCATATAGAAATACTAACTAACTAACTAACCATCACGTCGTTTCTCTGCAAGGGTAGGCAGGGGACGGATCGCCATACAACTCTGCCTTGGCGTGCACCTTGCTTCATTCACATTCATACATACTCTTCTGTTATTCTGACTCTTGACATGGCCCGATTCAAGTATTTGATTCACTCGATCGTGCCATGTCTTTCTCGGGCGTCCCCGACTTCTTCTTTTATTCCTTCTACATGTCCAAACCATCTAAGCATCCCTTTCTTGATCTTATTCATTACGCTTACATCAGCCTTGTATTCTTTCCGGATATCCACATTTTTAACACGGTCATACGTGGTTTTACCGCACATAAACCTCAGGGAGCTCATTTCTACAGCATTCAGTCTACTTTCATCCTTCCTCTGCCAGTTCTATGCCTCACTGCCATACGTCAGGGTTGGTATAAGCACTCCATTATGGACTGCTAGCTTCGCTTCTTTGTCATTTTTTTTTATTTGCACCAACAGCGTTCAGTCCTCCATTAATGGAGTTTCTGACATACATATTATTAATTTAAGTACGATTTTACATTAAAATATCGGAATATGCATGTGTATTCATTCGTCAAAATGGGCGATAAGTGAAATAACATCTACCTATGTCATTTTTGTGACAAACAAAATGAAGGCGGCCTGGAAAATTGATTAAAAAAAATTGTCATGAATTCCTTTCCATAAATTCCCACGTTACAAAATAGAGCAATGAGAATTATACTTAGGTGAAATAGACACTCAAAAGTAACTAAAATGTCAGAGGAACTAAATTGGCTAACAGTGAAATAGATGCTAACATTAAACACATTGATATTTATACATAATATGAAGAACAACTTTTTACCAATATATTTTTTCTGACAAAATTATCTACAACGTGGATATTCACAGACATAATACAAGGACATGCAAAGAAATCAGACTCTCCAAAAATAATAAATCCAATACATAAAACAGCTTACTTTATAAAGGGATGAAATTGTTATAATGCACTGCCGAAAACCATCGAAATTATGTCAATTAATAAATTTGAAATAGGCTGTAAGAACCATTTAAAATACGTTAGTAATATCAAGTAATCTAGAAGTTATAATATTATTTTGATAAGTCAAAAAGAATATGAATTATAATTAGATTAGAATTCTGACGGCCTCCATGGTCGAGTGGTAAGACGCTCGACTACGAATCCAAAGGTCGCGGGTTCAAACCCGGCGTGCGCAAATAACTTTCATTTAATTAATGTGATTCTTAACACATTTTAATTATTATAAAATAATATAAAGGATATTTACGGCACGTTTCAGAGTGGTATATAGTATTGCCCTGGTGAAAGACCACCATTCAGAATCGAAACGTTGCTTAACAATGACTTTAGCCGTGTTTGGTGACCAGATCTAAATAGCCAGGTACTGTCCAACCTTTCTCTTCCCCATCTCCTTCCTCTCCCCACTACCTTTAGCCTCACAACATACCCCAATTGGGGATGCCATAGTATCACTGGTTCTCGACGGTTGGGAGCAGTTGGGACTCATGTGCGGTATTGGCTATAATTTTTGTTGTTGTTTTTAAATGATACTTTGTAAACTTTGATGTACAATTAGCTAGTATAAAATAAAAAAAACTATCAATTGTGTAACTTTTAAATCTCTGTAAGGAGTCAGAATAACAGAAGAGTATGTATGAGACGATCTATGAATGTAAATGAAGCAAGGAGTGTGTGCCAAGACAGAGTTGTATGGCGTCCTCTCTGCCTACCCCTGCGGAGAAACGGCGTGATGGTTAGTTAGTTAGTTTAAATCTCTGTTATTTTTGGAATATCTTTACATTTTAATTAACATCCCTTATATGTTGTTCTTTTTGATTTTTATTTAATTTTTTTACTCTTTCCTATTTTTTATACTTTCGTAAGTTTATTTAGAGCACTCAAAAATGACGCTAAACGTCACTTTGTAGCATTCTAATACAAGCAATACTGCAAAATGATTTATCTGCAAATGTTCTATGGGTAGTTTGAAAAATGTCTCAGGTTTCCGGTGAACCCAATTTTTTTAAACTGTAATCCTTTGAATTTTATAAAAAAAAAATACTAAAAGGTCAGTAAAAGGTGCAGTTTGAAAACCAGCAAAGACCTTTTTGAAAGTTTTATCTAAAATTACAAAATAATAAGTATGCATTTCATAAAGAATTTGAAAGATTGCTGTTTAAGAATTGTATTCGCCGGAAACCTTCGACATTTTCCTAACTACCTGCATAGAATTAACAGATGAATAATTTGTAGTTTTGCTTGTACTAGAAAGCCAGAAAGTGTGCATTTTTGGGTGCTGATCTTAACTGTATTGCTTAACTGTATTACTGTAGCACTACTTAACTGTATTATTCCGATAATTAACTAAATTTTTGCACAACTTGTCACGGCATGATTAGTTTCTTAGAACAGGCATCTGCCTAGTTAGAAACTAGTGTTGACTGGGCCATAATATATACTTGTATTGCAGTTTACCTTCGACACTTATATAAAATAAATACCTCGCTTACACTAAACTTAGCTTTGTTTTCAAATGTATTATATTATTGTGTTATACGAGACCTGTTCAAAAGAAAAGGTGAATTTTGAATTTTCGCGGGCTGTGTACATTCGATTATCGATTTTGATCCATTTTTTTTAAAAGTAAAAAATCGTAGAACACACAAACGTGACTAACCTTTCCAGTTGTCAAAAACAAACCACTAATCCAAAATGGCTGATAATGCTAACATATGATAAACATATGTGTACCAACACAACAACAACAAAAAATCGATAATCGAATGTACACAGCCCGCGAAAATTCAAAATTCACCTTTTCTTTTGAACGGCCAGTCATAAGTTTGCTTAAAATAAAATAAAAGGTATGTTTGTAGCCATCTCATTTGCGAATTTTCCGTAAAGGATATTAATATCGCTCAATCAATTTACTACGCTGTGTTTACTATAAAGAAAATACCGTCACCCGTGATCTAAATCTCTCATTTCTTATCAGTAATATAAAGATAACTTTACAATGCACCGAACGTGTCAAGTTTCTCGCCGCGATAATTTGTAGATGCATTTGATCGCACGCTTTACACTGCAATACGTAATCTCCGCCTTTAAGTGTGTCAAGTTTCTGAGCGCGCTAGTGATGTTTGCAATCGGTGTATATGATTTTTTTAAAGCAGCCAAGATATATTCGAATGTATTAGTTTAAGTAGCGTGATTAGAGCAAACAAAACAAAATAATGATTGTGTGCATTGGCGCTTATGTGTACACTTCCGACAGTGATGTCCCTAATAATAATAATAATACGTGATTAATGTATATATCGCCATTTTTGTAAAATATATCACCTCGAGTACGCTAGTGATGTTTGTAATCGAGATATTGATTTCGAATAATCAAATAATTCATTCGAATGTATTTGTAATCGGAATACATTATTATTTGTACCGTGTTAATTCGCAAATGGATTAACTTGCACATTGCAATTTGCAATCTTTGCTTTTACTGTGTCAAGTTTAGAGAATACTTGCGATGCTCATAATCGAAATATGCAATTAGAATTAATTTTAACCGGTCGGTAACTGAGTGGACAAACGCGTCGGATTCCCACCCAGGCGTCGTGGGTTCAATTCCCCCGCGGCTGAAGTTCTCCATCATTACACAAGCAACATTTTCCGCTTATTTGTTTGTCTTTGTATTTTTATTTAGATGTATGCAAATATTTTTTTCACACATCTAGGTAAGAAAAAACATTTTTACATTTCACAATTATAGAACAAAGCATAAAATCATAGGTTTTTTTTTTTTTTTACATATTCAGCACAAATCCTCCGAAAAGTGCCAAGGCTTCTTTTAAGGCATTTGGAAGAGTATTAAAAAGTTTCTGGCCTTTATAAAACACGCTGTTTTGAGTACACACAAGTTTCGTTTTGGGAAGCCTAAAATCATGACAACTTGCTCGTAGGATAATTGTGAATATTTACATTATATGAAGGGCTTAGAAGCAAAGGCAGCAATCTCCTTCATTTTAAATTATTTCTCGTAAAGTTGATTTAACGTTTAAAGTTTAATGCACTTTTCTTTTGTGAATATGTTGATGAATTTAAAGATAATTGTTTCAAATTGTTCCTAGTTTAATGTGAACTTATATTTTTGTACACTTCATTCTCCATTTCTTTATAATAATCTTTCAAAAGTTGACAATGCTACAGAACCGTATTTGGAGATTGCTGCCTTTGCCTCTAAACCCCTCGTATATAATATTATTTTGCAGATATTTAGGGAGCATGTTATTTTAAAGCTTGTAAATCATCGTTAAAGTATTATGTATCATTATGATGGCAGTAGGAGTTCTTAAAATATCGCCAGGTTATTCGTAACCCGTGAATGTTTTTCTTTTTCAAAAAAAAGTATGTATTCGTAATCGATATACATTTGAAACTTAGAGTATACAAGAGGTAGCCCAAGCCAAGGCAGTGAAGTCAGTTTTGGACTTGTTTTTGATGATTTTAACATGACTCGGTGCAAATGGGCGTGGCTAAGACTAAGGCTACGGTATTTATATATCCATTCATATCACATATCGACATAATGTTTTTGTGTATTCGTATAGCCACTTTTTCACAGTATTTTTATCAACAAAAATATAGCATCTAACCTAAAAAACCGTTTAGTTGTGTCAAGTTTAGTGGCAAAATAAAAAATGTGGGCGGAGTCCCGCCGTTAACCAGCGAAAATAGCCAGCTTAAGATCATTACGACAGTAGATAGAAGCGTTCCAAGAAATTTGTTGTCTCTTTCTCTCTCATGGTGTACGATGTAAAAACTCGGAAAAAGTGATTTATTACAATTTCGGATGGGTTGGGTAAAACAAATTAGCTATCCCTCCATATATTGTTACTTCAAGATTTGAAACAATTATGTTTTTCCGATAATCGTATTAAAAATAAACAATAGTATTAAAAATAATCTGACTATCTGTTTTTGTTTTTTACTATCAACATCGTTATCGCAATATTTACAATATATAGATACACTTGAAGCTGAAATTAGCTCTTTTAAATATTGATACAATGTTAATTGTCGGATTATACGCTTTATAAAATCTCAGGAGAAGAAAGGTTATTGTTATGTTATCTTATATACGTGTATACTTTTTTAATTCAACAACAAAATTACCATACTGGATGATTTTTTTAAAAGAAAAAAATATATCATTCGATTATTTAAATGTTTTGTAATCGGATATTTCGGTCTGGTCCATCACTAGGCCATCACTGCAGTAAATGTTACGCGTGTTATAAGATCGGAATAGCGATAAACGCTTTATTATAAAACGCCCGGTGTAACAAACCAACATAAGTCGGCGCGTAAAAGTGTCTGAATATTTAAAATTAAGAAATCGTTTCACCGTTTAACCACTCATCCGTCCAAAGTCACTGAAACTGGCGTCCCGCCGAAAGCCTGAACTGTCCCAACGCCACTTGAGTGGCTTCGAATACATGCCAACTTAAAAAAAAACTATTCTATTGCCTGTGTTCATCACCTTTCATCAAAAAATATAATGTATTGGCTGCGTTAAAAACCTTCATTAGTTTTTTGAAATTGGAACGAGAGATGGAAGGACCGATAAGGATATTGAAATAAGGGTGAATGCAGGAAACTCCATTAATGGAGGACTGAACGCTGTTGGTGCAAATAAAAAAAAATGACAAAATAAGCGAAGCTAGCAGTCCATAATGGAGTGCTTATTCCAACCCTTATGTATGGCAGTGAGGCATGGGACTGGCAGAGGAAGGATGAAAGTAGACTGAATGCTATGGAAATGAGATCCCTGAGACGTATGTGCGGTAAAACCATGTATGACCGTGTTAAGAATGTGGATATCCGGAAAGAATGCAAGGCGTAATGAATAGGATCAAGAAAAATAACGCTTAGATGGTTTGGGCATGTAGAGCGAATGAACGAAGAAAGGAGTGTGAAAAGAATATATGATGCAAAAGTGAATGGAAGAAGTCGGGGACGCCCGAGAAAGACAGAACAAGAGAAGAGTATGTATGAGACGATGTATGAATGTGAACGAAGCCATGAGTGTGTGCCAAGACAGAGTTGTATGGCGGTCCGTCCTCTCTGCCTACCCCTGCGGGGAAACGTGATGGTTAGTTTGTTAGAAATTGAAATACCACCGGGGTCCCGAAAAAATTGTTCCGGGACAGTTCAGAGTTTTTTAGGTGGACGTTCAAGGGTTAACAGTAGCAACAATATTTACGTAGATTTTTGTAAGAATTAAATTAATATTATTCAAATCAAACATTTTCTCTCGCATTAAACGGCATTAATGACTAAATACGTACGTGGGTGATGTCATATTTTAAAATGAAAGTGTGCCATAAATATCGTCGCTGGAAAGGCAAAAGGGCTTAAGCGACACTTTGGTAAAAATGAGTTAAATATGCAGTTTTGATCAGTTTTTTTTTTCTGCATCGAATGCTCTGACTCTCGTTTGATTCTGAAGACTTTTGTGGCCCTGCAGCCATCTAAAATATATTTACCATTTGTGAGAAGGCTTGACTCAAGCGACACAAGTTCGGGACTTTTTTTTTTAAACATTTTGTCGCTTCAGGTAACTCAGTGAGAGCATTGTGTTACCTTTTTTTTCAAAATCCAACCAGGTACCGAAGACTTATGAATTTTATTGTAAAACAAAAAAAAACTTTAAAGTGCTCTGGTGTAAACTTCCCGATATGGCGCTTCAGCCCTTTTGACTTTTTGGCGACGATACACTGTTCATTCGAACGTTGTCTTATATAAAAAAAATATAATTATAAAATGTTGTAAAGGGAAAGTACGTGCACAATCATCATCTATCATTTGATTTGTCATAACAAATTATTTTCATCTAGCCAATTTCTGTAGCGGTAATCAGAGAGGATGGAACGCCACAAAACTCCACCCTGGCACACACTCCTTGCTTTACCACATTCATATTTCTCTATTTCAACTCTTCACATTGACTAAATTGCCATGACTTCTTATTTCATCCACTGGCACGTCATAGTTTCTACTGACACGCCTTCGTTTATCCATTTGCCCCTCGTGATCAACTTAAGAGTACCTTTCTTAAGCTTGTTCCTTACTTTGCATCTTTGTAGATTCTCCTCACTCTTTGGGGAAGACCTGAAGCCTATATAAGCCACCTGTAGGGCCTAGAGTCCAATAACCTACAGCCAGCATGCTTTAAGCTGCTGGTACACATGCTTGTTATCTCTGATAGCTGAACCTGCAAATAAATTAATCATTATTACAGTTGAATAATAATAATTGTTTAATGCGTGTAAAGGGGGTAAGGATTTACGATGTTGCATCTGTGACCTACTTTTTAGCATCTGTGACCTACTCTCTAGCATCTGATGATTATTAAATTCAACAGTAAAATTTTACGTACTTTAGCCATTTCAAATAAGGAATCTTATTTATTTATAACTAACGGACTATTGTTCAATTATAAACAAAAAAATACATAACACGAAATGGGAAAAAAGGGCAACAGAGAAAGAACAGCACATACATACTATTATAATGAAGTAATGCCAAAATTATGACAAAATATATGCAAGAAAGAACATTCAAATCGAAGCCAAGGTCTAGTCAAAGTTTTGGTGGAATCGTAAAGAATGACAAAAATCATTTAGACTGCTACAAAAAAAATTCAATACCATGACTTGAGTCAAGAAGTCTTAACGCGATGCATTTATTTTCATGCTGATTTTGTATGAAATCTGACTGGTGGGCATTTTGTGCAGGTGGTGACAACCAAAAGTACCAAAGATCATTTTTTCATTTCAAAAGTCAGCAGTTTATTGACTTAACTAGCGTTGCGAAAAACTTCAATGTTTTGTGAATGCTTCACGAATTGTTAGTTCTTTAAAATGAACCCTTCAATTGAAGTCGAACTCGCGAAAAAAGATATTTAGATTTATCCGCTTGTTTGTTCAGTTCTTTTTGCAACCGGTTCCTCGCCGAAAAAGCACGTACTAGTCGGTAGAGTTTAGAAAGTAAAAAGAACTGGAACCGGTTCCTTGCCAAATAACATAGTACTAGTCCGTAGAGTTTTGAAAACCAAAAGAAATGGAACTGGTTCCTCGCCGAAGAAAAGCGCGTACTAGTCGGTAGCGATTTCAAAGTGAAAAGCACTGGAACCGGTTCCTCCCCACAAAAATCACGTACTAGTCGGTGGACATTTCAGAACGAAAGGAACTGGAACTGGTTCCTTCATTTTAAAATGAACTACCAACTTCAATTGAAGTGTTGGTTCAGTGAAATGAAGTTATTGAAATGAAGTTGATGAAATGAATGGAGGCTAAAATGAACTACCACCTTCAATTGAAATATTTGTTCAATGAAATGAAGTTATTAAAATGAATGAACTCTATAATGAACTACCGACTTCAATTGAAGTATTTGTTCAATGAACAATGAATGAAGTACGAACTGTTGCCAAAAGAAGTAGTTCTTTGAAGCAGTTCTTTCAAAGCGGTCACAACGCTAGACTTAACGGATTTTATGTTTCTTTCCTTATAAGTCATGGTTATTTTCGGAACCAAGGTTTTGACCCCTTTTTGCAAATTGCCTTTCTGACATAGAGCTCGAGGTTTACATAGAGTTAATATTTAAAAAAAAAAACTCTTGTCATCTCAGAAACCTCGGAGTAAGAATATCTATGGAGAGAGCTAATTTGTTTTACCCAACCTATACAAATTTGCGATAAATTACTTTCTCCGAGTTTTTACGTCGTATACCGTGAGAGAGAACGAGACAAGAAAATTTTGGCAAAATTTCACACCGCTTTAAAGTATTGTAACCATGTTCTTTGACTCGTGCGTCTCCCGGGACTCCGCCCACACGCTTTGATGTGCAACTAAACTGAACATAACTCAACGGTTTCTTAGGTTATATGGTATATTTATTTTTATAAGAATACTGTGAAAAAGTGGTTATACGAATAAACAAAAACATTTTGTCGACATGTGCTATGAATGGATGTGTAAATACCGTAACCCTAGTCTGAGCCACGCCCAGGTCCAACCGAGTCAGTAAAACCTAGTAAAAACTGACTACAGATCGATCTACAGCGATACCTCTTGTATATTATTGCTCTAAGTCAGAAACGTAAACGTGTAAATGTCAAACTGAAAACGGGCGGGCTTGTAGCAAAAATGTATCCAGTAGGGCGCGGTGTCAACTTCCTTAACAAAAAGCCTCTCTTTAAACATTATACTTCATTGGCTTTGTCCAGACGGCGCGCGGCTGGCGTATTAGGCAGCATCTCAACTAACAAAACAGCTATGTATAAGTGTATAACATCAATTGGACGTAGCTATGCAGAAAGCGTCCAACCCCAAAAATATGAAACTGAGAAAAAGGCGTTTGAAAATATGACGATAAAAAAGCATTAATATGCGTAATCGGCATTTGTAACGTGAATATCAGTGTTTTTTTCTTTATGAGTATTATTATAAATATGTAATTTATAATCTAACAATGTGTTTATTAAAAAAATAAGTAATTCTTATGTTATCCTACATTTTATAATGTTTTTAAACTTCAATATAAGTCAAATATCTGCAATGTGCGTTATTAAAAAAGTAATTAAAATAATCTATTGCATTTGGAGTTTGGATGCTTTCAGCAGATATAAATCTCGTAGAAATCTATAGGAAAATATGTAAAACTCGATTTTAGCAAATCGTGGGTTGGACCCTTTCTGCATAACTACGTCCAATTGTGACTATAATAACAATATATATTTGGGCCTTTCCATTAGTGTTCAACTTTTGCTTGATACTAATTCGCGTTACATCCGACACACGCCTCCTCCGTCTGGACAGAGATATTGTCTTAGAGCATACTAGAGGTAGCCCAAGCCAAGGCAGTGAAGTCAGTTTTGGACTTGTTTTTGATGATTTTAACATGACTCGGCGCACCTGGGCGTGGCTAAGACTAAGGCTACGGTATTTATACATCCATTCATATCACATATCGACATAATGTTTTTGTGTATTCGTATAGCCACTTTTTCACAGTATTTTTATCAACAAAAATATAGCATCTAACCTAAAAAACCGTTAAGTTGTGTCAAGTTTAGTGGCATAATAAAAAAAGTGGGCGGAGTCCCGCCGTTAACCAGCGAAGATAGCCAGCTTAAGATCATTGCGACAGTATATAGAAGCGGTCCAAGAAATTTGTTGTCTCTTTCTCTCTCATGGTGTACGATGTAAAAACTCGGAAAAGGTGATTTATTACAATTTCGGATGGGTTGGGTAAAACAAATTAGTTATCCCTCCATATATTGTTACTTCAAGGATATTGTAAATAGTTGGGCACATTTACATTTATCAGTTCTGTTTTTTTTTAAACAGTCGTCCTGTATTTCATAATAATTCATACGTCGCGATGTCTAGTGGCCGGTTGTTCTAGCATAAAGTTTGTATGGCCCTGACCTATCTTAACACTTGGCAAATTGTGCACACAAGACTTGTGACTGACAAAACGGTATCGACGAATTGAATCAACATTGTACGGTACAGACAAATGACATTCTTTGATTGGTAAAGAAATTAAAACTTACATGTTTTTTTTTCTTCTTTTAAATGCCAATAATAAAAATAAAATTCGGTTAATTATTATTGTCACAGCCATAGAGTATATAGAGACCTACCTATCCAAGGCAGTGTAGTCAGTTTTTAACGAATTTTGCCTGACTTTTCTGAACAGGCGTGGCTAGGCTTTTTTTACAAACAAACAAATAAAGGTCATAACCTCAAAAAGCGTTCGCATAACAAAACGATTTCAAAAATACTATTAAATGATTTGTAGATTCAGAATATCTTACAAAACGAACAGCATAACATTTGCTTAAATAATAACGGAAGTTTATATAATAAGTCAATATAATGTATTTATATAGTTGATAATACGATTATCCTAACGCGCTGTCATAAATATATAAATCTACGTAAATACATGTGAAAAATTATGTGTTTAACTGATTTTGAATGTATTCATACGAGGCCTGTTCAAAAGAAAAGTTGAATTTTGAATTTTCGCGGGCTGTGTACATTCGATTATCGTTTTTTTTGTTTTTTTTTTTTTATGTTGGTATACGTAGTTTTTTATGAGGTTTGCCGGACTCGGCTAGACCTGGGCGTGGCTAGGACTAGGGTATTTATACATTCATTCATAGCGCATGACGACATAATGTTTTTGTTTATTCGTATAACCACTTTTTCACAGTACTGTTATAAACCAAAATATAGCATGTAACCTAATAAACCGTTATGTCAATTTATTTCGCGTATCAAAACGTCTGGGCGGAATCAATGGAGACGCGGGACACGAAGAACATTCTATCAATACTTTAAAGCGGTGTGATAATTTGGGAAATTTTGTTGTCTCTTTCTTTCTCATGGTGTACGACGTAAAAACCCGGAGAAAGTGATTTATCCCAAATTTGTATAGGTTGGGTAAAAATAATTAGCTCTCTCTCCATATATTGTTACTTAAAGCAATATACCAACCAACGAAAAAAAAATGTTCAAGTAAAATAAATAAACAGTTAATGTTAGTTTTTCACATCGCTTAAAAAAAAGAGGTTCGTATTTGCAATATTTTCGGACTGCGAAAGGGTTTAGATTTGTGGGATATTCTGTGAAGAATGAGTAGTTGCAGAACTTTTTCTGTCTGAAATTTCGAGGCTCTCGAAGTCAATTTCATCATAATAATAATAATAATAATTTTTGGACGATTTGTATAGCGCCGTTTTTGTGAAAAATCACCTCAAGGGCGCTGTACAGATCAATTCTTAGTTTAAATAAGAAAATATACAGGAACACACTTACCTGGCAGGTCCCATCAGATAGACACAATTATTAACTTAAAATTATGATTATCATCATTATTATTATTATTATTATTTTTTTTTTTTCATGAGCTATATAACTATAAAAATAAGACTAGACGCCGTTTTGTTTATTTTTTAAAGCGAAATACGGAAACCGGAAAGTAAACCTAGCTAATTTATTATTTTAATTTTACTAAAACGATTTAAATCTTTATCTCTCTCTGTATCCGTTTGTTTTATGAAACTGCTTTTAACTAGAGTGTGAAATGAGATAACATTGTGTACGTATTGTACTGGAAATAATACACTAAGTACATCATCTGCTTTGGTTTTGTGTGGCTACCGATTTAAACATGCAGAACGTGATAAAAAGTATTATTTTTAAGAAATTTTTTTTTTTTTTTTGTTTTTGTTGCTGATAAGTAAGCAATTATAAAATATCAATTATAATATTCAGAATGATAACGTTAAGAGTTTTCAACATTCTGTTCGAAAATAAAAGTAATGCCATGTTATTGTTTTTGATAAGTGATTCAGCAGTATTACCTGATCTAATCATGACTAACTAACTAACCGTCACGCCGTTTCTCCGCAGGGGTAGGCAGAGAGGACGGACCGCCATAAAACTCTGTCTTGGCGCACACTCCTTGCTTCATTTACATTCATACATCGTCTCATACACACTCTTCTGTTATTCTGACTCTTCACATGACCCGATTCAAGTATGCCATGTCTTTCTCGGGCGTCCTCGTCTTCTTCTTCCATTCACTTTCGCATAATATATTCTTTTCACACTCCTTTCTTCGTTCATTCGCTCTACATGCCCAAACCATCTGATCCAATCATCAGTTCTTAATTATTATTTTATGCCGTCTCATAATCTACTCACTGAAGCCGTTTCGTTCCATCATTCGCTAGTCATACTGTATTTATTTTTTATCTAACTTATTTTTATAGTTTGAAAAAAAATTTCTTTGTTTTTGGATGTACGCTGCAAAATGTTTTAAATGTTGGTGGCTTGTCAAGAGTTTTTTTTTTTTTTTGTAAATGATTTTTATTGCTGTGAACATGTAGGCATAGGCTCGGAGGATAGAACGCAACACACTGCATCTCATTTATATTGCACTACTTACGTCGTAAATATAAAATTTAAATCTAAATATTGATGCATTTCGCATTCTTTTAAAATTTACATTTTAAAGTGCATTTGGAAAAATTGTAATTAAAACTATTAAATGTAATCATGTCTTAATGTGTAATCCATATATTTTCCAGTTGAATAAGTAAGTTTTTCTCCTTCCAGGTGCTGATATGTCCTTCCAAGGCGAGTACGCAGCTCAAATGTTGGGCCTCAACTCGGAAGGCTCCGGAGGCCACCCGCCCCCCTCTCCCGCCGCCCCTTCACCCTCTCCCCTCCCCTCCCCCGCCGCCAGGCCGTCCTCCAGAGACCTGCAACGGACGTCTCAACCGCCGAGCCAGCCGACCACCCCGAGACCCGACCCCAACCGACAGTACGACGCGGCCGTGCGGTACCACCAAGACGCGGCGAGACGGACCCAGGAGCAACCGAAAGAAAAACAACTAGAACCGACCTATCACCCTTACCCGCCTACCAAACCATACCAAGACCTTAAAATGACCGGATCCCAATACGAACATCAATTAAATTTTGCGACCACGCCCCACCACTATCCGACAAAAGTTAAAACCGTCAGCGAATTGAACGCATCCGCACCCACAACGCAAGAAATCAACCTAAAATCGAACGTAGCTAATGACGCCACTCGGTTGCAGCAAGAACAGCAGCAACAACAGCAACATTACCCCGCCAAGTACAACACGGTTCACAATTCCCGCTATGACAATCGGACGACCGCCAAAGGACACATAAGCGTCCCGCCCGTCGCTGAAAAGATTTCGCACTCAAAACAGTACGAGACGAAATACCAAAAGCCGGACGACGCCAAAACGCACCCGGTTCCGTTGAAATCGCATCTGCTGTCGGCGAACATGACGCAGGATCCGGTCGATGGCGTTCTGGATCTCCGGAACATTCCGAAAGAGACCAACGTCATTTCTCTCGGTTCCCAGCACTCGAGTCTCTCCGAGCCGAGCGGGTATCTCGATTCGGCTAAGAGCTCCCACTCCGTTTACTCGGGGAATTCAAACTCCAGTTCGGATCGGGATATCTTGGATCTGTCAATGCCGGATAAGAACTCGGTGACGGAAGTCTGTTATGTTTGTGGGGACGAGTATACTAGGGGATCCCTATGCAATCTGAACACTAAAGAACCTAAGGATGTAAGTACCTTTCTTTTTATTAGTTTATGATGTAAAAATTCAGGTCTTCCATGAAAATAGCATACTTTGAACCTTAGAGTACATAGAGTGGTACCTATCCAAGGCAGTGTAGTCAGTTTTTGATGATTTTTGCCGGACTCGGCAGACCTGGGCGTGGCTACGTCCAAGGCTAGGGTATTTATACATTCATTCATAGCACATGTCGACATAATGTTTTTGTTTATTCGTATAACCACTTTTTCACAGTATTGTTATCAACAAAAATATAGCATATAACCTAAAAAACCGTTTAGTTGTGTCGAGTTTAGTCGTAAATGAAAGCATGTGGGCGGAGTTCCCGGAGACGCGGGAGACCAAGATCATCCTTACAGTACATAAAAGCGGTGTATTATGTTTGTTGTCTCTTTCTCTCTCATGGTGTACGACGTAAAAACCCTGAGAAAGTGATCTATCGCAAGTTTGTATAGGTTGAGTCAAAAGAATCAGCTGTCTCTCCATACATTGTTTCTCCAAGCTTTGAACAATAGTAATTGTCATTAAAAAAAAATTAACACCTGGAACAAGGTTGAGAGAATTAGGGCGGATGTAAATTGAAAGAAGCTCTTGAATATCGGCTTTTAACCCAAATATTTCCATAACAATAATATTACCTCCAGGTGCTTAAATCCTTCTAATGACCTTCAATGCTTAAAATCCTTGTTTCAACTTCAAAAGAAAATATATCGAAAAATTTTTTTGTTTAGTTTGAAAAACTCCATTTTATTTAGTCGATAATTAAAATAAAATCCTTGAAATTTTATAAACACAAATCAATAAAACAATACTGTGGCATTAAAATAACACTGACATGTGCTAATTTAAGGCATATTATAAATTAAATTAGCAAGGGATAGTTCATAATAGTAACCGTAATAAAACATGGAGAAATAATAACCTCTGAAAATTTTGAGTTTCACATTCAATAATTTTTTAATTTTATTTTTTTTTAATAATTTTTATTTATATAAAATAAACAGTATATAATGTTCTTTAAACTATTACATATATGTATACATTTTTAACAAGAGTACCCAGCCCAGGAGAGAAATCAATTCTCGTGTTTGGGTTGGGGAGCAACGATATTATGTTGTAAATATGTACTCGTACATGTAGGTAGATCACAAAATTATACAATACAATTCAAATCAAGAAATATACAAATAGAGAGTTCGGTTCATTTTCGAAAAAAGATCAATGAAATTTTGAGGTTGTGTCTAAATTGTATTAATTTAAATATTTTTTTTATTATTTTTTATTATCATTATTATATATATTTATTTATTTATTTATATTCGCCCTCATGGGCTTTTACATAACATAGATATAAAATAAAATAACAGTGACATAAAAAATAACAATGACATAAAAAATAACAATGCGCCCAAAAACATTTGATGCGACGATTTGATTACGCCCAAGAAAATTAACACTAGTATTTTAGAAAGAGGTATGTTATTATAGCCTTCTTGTAACTAGATTCAGTGCAGTTGAATATATCTACTATTTCTGCGATAGAATTACTCACTGCACAATATATATACATAATTATTATTATATATATATATATATATACATTATTATTATTATTATATATATATATATATATATATATATACATTATTATTATTATTATATATATATATATATAAATATAAAAATATATATTTTCATTTTTAATTATTTAGAAAACGTGTTTACTGGTGGAGTTTTCCAATATTTTTTTGAAATTTGATTTAAAAGTTACATAATTTTTTTCGAATTTAATTTTCAACGGGAGAGCATTAAAAAATTTGATACCTTGATAAGAGTAATGGTTTTGTGAGGCACTCGTTTTAAAATTAGGGATTTCTATGTTGCCAATTGATCTTGGTCGGACACTAATTTTGGTGGAAATTGTTGAATTGAAATGGTCTTTGTGGGTTTGTAACAACGCATTCTTTTTGAAAAGATTATTTAAACTAAGGACTTTAAATTTGTTAAACAGTTCCGTAGTAGGAAAGAACGATGGTTTGCGTAGTATAACTTTAATAATTAATCTTTGTGCTTTTTCAAATAATGTTATCTGTTAAATGTTTCAAATATAATTTTTTAAATAATGGATTATATATTTCAAAACTAAAAAAAATTCGTGTCTAGAACAATTTTGAGTCGGCCAGCAAAAAACTATAGCTTTGCATGGATCAGCAGATAACATTATATAACAATAATAAATTATTAAGTGGTTTGCTGTAAATTCGTAATTAAACCAGGAAATACAATTTACTTCCTGTAGCAACTTAAAGCGCCTGCAGACTAATTTTTATAATATTATTATTATTTAGTTCTGCTAGTTTTAGTTTTTATTTTTACTGACAGCTGTTTTGGCATTCAAGGCCATTATCAAACTTTCTTGAACTAGCCTTGAATACCGAAACAGCTGTCACTAAAAATAAAAACCGAAACCAGCAGAATTAATAAACATAAAATTTACTTAAATTATAAAAATTGAACACAAAAACTATAAATAACCTGCAGACTACCCATTATAACATTCAGATTTAAAGGTCAACACTCAAGAATGCCATTAAACTTTACTTTGTAGCATTCTAATGCAAGCAATACTACTATTATAATAAATGATTTATCTAAAAAAAAATCTATGGGTTATCTGAGGTTTCCAGTGAATACAATTTTTTAACTGTAATTCTATGAAAAACATACTAAAATGTCAGTAAAAGGTGCAGTTTGAAAACCAGCAAAGGGATTTTTGAACGTTTTTCCTAAAATTCCAGTATGGATTTCAGAAAGAATTAAAAAAATTACCGTTTAAGAATTGTATTCACTGGAAACCTTAGACGTATTTCTAACTACCCGTATATAATCAACAGATAAATAATTTTAAGTTTTGCTTGTGCTAGAAAGCCAAAAAGAGTGTATTTTTGGGTGCTGACCCTTGACCCGAGCGCGTCACAATCGATAGTGTGTAGATCGCTGAGAGATAAGCTG
Organism: Drusus annulatus; assembly: GCA_022651775.1. Taxonomy (NCBI): domain Eukaryota; kingdom Metazoa; phylum Arthropoda; class Insecta; order Trichoptera; family Limnephilidae; genus Drusus; species Drusus annulatus. The sequence goes on along the minus strand of JAGWCC010000370.1, from coordinate 607,465 downwards.
ATAAAAGTTTGTTGCGGGCATGTCCGAGTTCTTAAAATTTGTTGGACTTGCACAAGCCGTCTCGCATGTAGACAGGCGTAAGTACTAGAGATACGATCATATATTCACGGCCGTAATTACTGAACGCTATGTTCTAAATTATATTTTCGATAAAGATTTTTCTGGGCTGTGGAATTCTTGTCGACAATAACAGAGATGTCAAACTCTGTTTCTTTTCCGATCGGGCGACTAAGGATATAAACGGGTAGTCTGTAGGGGCCTTTAGGATTAGAAATACTATGACCTCAACTAGTTATAAGAAGCATAATTTGTTTACACTGTTTCAATGGCAGCGGGCAAAGCAATAATATTACATATTTATATTTGTTTATGTTTTTATAACCTGTAAGAACTCATAACAAGGAGAGTGCAAATATGATCTAGGCGCTGTATCAGTTATGAGTGCTGTTTTTTTTGTGACATTGGACGTTCTAACAAACTGGTGCAAAAGGTTTGGATAAGTCGAACAATTAATTCATGTTGAAATTAACTTTAAAGCATTAATGCTTATTTAAAAAAAATATTTAAATAATATCAATAATATTTAACTAATGTCTCGATTGTGACCATTGTCTTCTTATTTTCTGCCTTTTTCTGTTTCATATTTGTGTTGTTGATTATTGATATTATTTTAATTAATTGATGGTTATTTGGTCGGCCTAAATGCAAATAGAGCTCGGATTGCCAGTATAATATGCATTTTGATATCGAAGGCGTTCTGCTTTAATTTCTGAAGTATTAACATTTCGCTTTTAGTAGGGTTAGTGATGAAATTGACCGATAAGCATAAAAAGTTTCGGTTGGGCGAGAGCTGCCAAGAATCAACAAAACTCAACACGTTTGGTGAGGAGGCCGCAGGTTCAAAGCTAGAAGAAGGGCTAGGTTAAACTAAAAACAATTCTTGGACGGCATGAAGTAGCGTAAATGTGAATTAGATGGAGAAGAGTTCTGGCTGCCTAGGAAACAACTCCACTCTGCCGGTCTGATACTCCCTTCCAGTTCCTAAGGATGTGGATACGACAACCCAGGCGTAGACCCAAGGATAGAGTAGAAGATCGGAGTTCGAGTCTCGGTTGTGACCACTGTCTTTTTATTTTCTGGCGTTTTCTGTTTCATATTTGTGTTAGCATTAATGCTTTAAAGTTATTTCTAATTTCATGTTTATTATTTTAGTTTTTCCTTATACGTGTACGTTATTTGCCTCACTAGACAATACCTGTTTTGAGTTGTCTCATATAAGTCTCTTTGGTGGTCGGCTGTCTTCCCCCTCCTTGCTACATGCCCTGTCCGGGGGAACCGCCCTAGTTTACGCCGATAATAACCGTGATGTTGTAATTGTTGTGTTTCCAGGCGTCCAAGAATCAGCCTTTCTTCCCGATTTTCAACGAGCAGCACCCGCGCCCCGCACGCTCGCGCCCCAAGGATGCGCAAGGTCTCATCCAGGCCTGCGTGGCCTGCCAGCACCATCTGTTGCAGCAGTGGCACAACTTTCAGGTCAGTATCTTCAAATATCTCCTCACTCGATTATAAATTACTATTTTTCAAAAACCTACTAACAAATGTAGTTTTTTTTGGATGAGAAAAGGTTCATCTAATAATTCTCCTTGCTTCACGGTGTTTCCTATGGCAGAGTTTACTGTGACAGATCAGCATTGTGAGGCGTTTGGCACAGTCCAGGTGGGCCGATAGATAGACGTTCTGAGACAAATAGACTTAATAACTATAACTGTTTCTATCTACCCACCATGATCACCATCTCAGGCTTTCCATTAAAGCTAGAGTTAAGAAGGTTGTTTCATCTAGTCACTAGATTCTTTGAACAGTTAATGCAGCATCCCGAAGCAGCTGAATTGCCTTATCAATAGGTGTATTCTGTAGGGCTAGTTTGAGGTTTGAGTGCATCGAATGATAATATTACAGAATGTATCATGAAATTATGTTAAAAATGGATAGAGTAATTGTGCAATGAAAGACTGGATCTCCTGTAAAACCAAGAACTGAAGTTTGCGCTCTTCTGTACACCCTTTGAGTCTTATTTGCACCTCGTTCTGGAGAGGTAGATACTTTAAATATTGCCCTGGTGAGAGACTACCTTTCAGAATCGAAACGTTACTTGAAATTTCCATAGCTGTTTTTAGTGACCTATTCTGAATAGGTCGCTACTTCCCAACCTTCCTATTCTATTACCCCTCCCCACTTTCTTCAATCTCATAAAATTCCCCATACATTTGGAACTCTTGTGCAATAAGCTTTAAAAAAATAAATTCATCTTTCACATAATAACATAAAGAAAAGTCCAAAAGCAAAATTTTGAAAACCTCCTTCTGGAGTGGAAAATACAGATTTGGCAAATTTCTTATTATTTCAACAAATTTTGCTGTGAATCACGTTCTAGCAATAAGCATAAAACATGACACTAATTCAATATTCTTGTTTATTATCTATTTTCTTTAAAATTATTAGAATTGTTGTTTAAAAGACAGTATATTCTGTTGCTTCAGTGCCCAACCAGTTTTAAGAAATCTGACGAAACATTTTGAAATCCATAGTAAATATTGATGACTAAGGTTTTGTACTGAATCCAAAATTTGCTATGTTAACACAATCTGTCCTGTTTTTCATAATGCTCTAATGATGTTCTGTTGACCTCATAAGGTCTGTTGGTCAAAACAGCAGAAGGTCATTGAGTTTTGTTTTTGTTGTAGGAAAACTAAAAACAAATAATAGCAATGTTGAAATTAATCGGGTATATTACATAGCGCCTTTCAGATTGCCGAGATTGAATAAAACACAATTATTTGCATTGTTACTTATTAGTTTCATATCTACCGCGCCCGGACCTAATTAAACTATTGTGAAAAAAAAACTTCACAAAAATATTTGTACTCTACTGGATTATACTCATAGAATGTACTATTTTTTTTAAATATAATATATTGTCGCTGGAAAGGCAAAAACGCTTAAGCGACACTTCGGTCAAAGATTAATTAAATATGCAGTTTTGATCAGTTCTATTTTCTGCATCAAATGCTTTGACGTTTGTTTGATTCTGAAGACTTTTGTGGCCCTTCAGTCATCTAAAATATATTTACCATTTGGGAGAAGGCTTGACTCAAGCGACACAAGCTTGGAACTTTTTAAGCTTTTTGTCACTTCAGGCAACTCAGTGAGAGCATTGAGTTACCTGAGTTAACTTTTTTTCAAAATTCTACCAGCTACTGAAGACTCATGAATTTTAATGTAAAAAAAAAAAAACTTTAAAGTGCTCTGGTGTAAACTTCCCAAAATGGCGCTTCAGGTCTTTTACCTTTCTGGCTACGATATTAACAAATAAGAGTCAATATTGCAAAGTTCTATAGCTAATAATGGGAATGAGATTGTGAGTTGAACGAACATGCAGTTGTGTTGACCCAGAAATTTGAGGCAAAAAAAAATCGTCCAAATTTTACGATGCCCGAGTTCACTATTCGAGCGTTTTTGATATGATATGTGCTGTTGGTCCAGGTGTTGTGATGTTGATTGTTTGAAGTTTAACTGATTCGCCGCCAGCGTCCCCGATCGAGTACGTTCCGACTTAGTTCGTTTACACACTAATTTAGCGGCATCGAACCGGTTAATAATCATTGTGAAATACATATTGTTTCTGATCATTCTAGGAATTGAACTCACGTTAACATCTTCTGAAATTGTTACTCATATCACTGTACTCGACAACTTATCACTTTTAAAAGCTATTTATTGACATTTCTAATTCATACTAAATATGTCTAGCTGTTTAGTACCCTCTCTTCTCGTAAACGTGTTAAATACTTGTACAAACACACTTCAAATTTAAAAATAAATTGCACAAGATGGATGTTTTGTTCAAAAGATTACTCAAATAGTATGTCAACCAGACTAAAACCATAAATACTAGTTGTATTCTTTCACTCCATCAACTTTGGCTATCTTGATATATTTATGATAGCGATCATTATTTTAGATAGTTTTGATTTGTATACATAGTATGTATTATTTTCTCCTTATTAGTTAATCTTATTAGCATAATTAATTTAGCAAAAAGCGCACTTGAGGTGAAATATCACAAAACTGCGCTATATAAGTTCACTGTTATTATTATTATTGACTTTGTCTTACTTTATGCACTAACGCACTTGAGGTGAACTAACACAAAACTGCGCTGTATAAATTCGTTGTTAGTAATATTTTTAAAACACGCCAACAAATTTTTTTTGTTTTGATTTTCGTTATGTCACTTTCAGTTTTTTTACTATTTTATTTGTGTCACCCATTTAAAAAATAATGCATGGAAACCAACCGGCTTAAGAATTTCCCTTCAGAAGTAATTTCATTACAACCTCGATGAATTTTCAATAATTTATCGATAAATAAATAAAACAACCACTTATATACAGTGCTGCCAGTCCGGGTGACATTATTATTAAATTTTATAGACCTTGCCCAAACAAATGATAAATTTATTCAATTTGATTTCTTACCAGAGAAAGGCTTATCTGATTTATTCTGTATCGCTGGTTTGCAGGTTATCATTGAAATTTGACTTCAGTATTTATTTGGTGTTTTTGATGAGTTGCGGCGCGCCACGGAGTGTGTGATATGTCGTTGGAGATAGTGAAACATAATTGATATAAAACCGATATGGACTTGTGAATTCATTGATGTGATTAACAAAAATAAAACATAATAATATATGTAGCATTATTTGCTTGTCAACTGTGATTTTTAAATTTGTGAAAACTTTAAATAAACATTTGTTTTTCAATGTAGGTACACATTTTATGCTTAAAAACGTGTAGGCCTTTTATATAGCATATTAAAGTGGCTAGGGTCAAATATTTTTCATTTGATTGTTTTTTTTTTTTATTCGAGTAATAATAATTGGAAGAAAATTAAAGTTTTGAAATCTTATAAAGTGTGTAAAGATGTTCTTCCGTTTAATTCCCTCAGCACGGTGGTGCGCAATCCGCAAGCACATTTCGTGCGGCCCACGACATTTCGTGCCGCCCACTCGGTTGATTAAAAAATCTAAAAGAAATCCCATAAATTTGAAATCATGAATTTCTTTGGTCAAAATTTATACATATTGCAGCTTTTCCATTTTGAAAAAATATTTTATTGTGTGTGTTCACGATTCATCAAAACCTATCGATTGACGTCTCAATATCCAGACCACATCCGGAATTCCCCAAATGGACAAGCATCCCTGCCTTCGAGTATCCAACTTTGGACATAGGCCTCCCTCAAATGTCATCGATTTTACAGTCTTGGCGGCTCCCACCCATCCTATTCCGATAGTTCTCTTTCGGTCTTCAGCTCATCTAATCTGTGGGTGACCTGCGTTTCTCTTTCCGACCCAAGAAAAACATCATCTAATGATATCTTGTACTAAGGTTGATGCATATTTAATCAGAAAGGAATTCTGAAATGTATGCTCGCAACACTTCTAATTTTTAAGTCAATATTAACACATAAAATTAACAAAATTTTATACGCTGTCTGAATTTTTTTTTTGTCAGAATTCCTATCGCACTTATATTCATATTCACGTACATAATCTTTTCCATGTGTAGTCTTTATAAATAACGTCACTACTATCATTTATGGCACTCTGTTGTTATTAGTAATGTTATTACTGATGCAATAATATTATCAGTGGCATAGCCACTATCTGGACAGTTTGGGCTGCCACTGGAAGCCCTCTTGACTGAAAGCGTGGTGCCAATACACTATTTCGGACATTTCTGTTAAATCTAAATTTTGATACACACATAAAAACAATTTTTTTATTGCCTCGGCCCTGGGAATTTGCCGCTAAGCCACAAAATATGATGTTATTAATCTTTGATAATTAGAACAGATATTGCATTGCCGGGGATCTTGTTGGCGCAGTGGTCAAATGCATGTAGTGTTCAAATTAAAAAATTAATAATAACATAAGAAAGTGACAATAAATCATTTAAACAGAAAGTATTTAATATATAATTTTAATTAATCGATTTTTCATTAGTATGAATCAATATGCTTTGAATTGGATGAATTTTAATTAATAAACAGGCGCCATCATAGCCTATAATGGAAATGACACTGTGAACTGAAAATAATTGCATTGACCTAGAAATTCCAGAGAGAAAAATTTCCTTTCTGAGTTCTGCTAGATGGTTCAGATTATTGACTCAAGCTCCTCTCTGTATATCCAGACTGCGACACTGCATAAAGGAAAATATTTCATAGGCCTTGTTTGAAATATAAATTAAATAAGATCTTGATCTGATAAAGTAAAATGTAAATATTGTTTTCAAATTCTTATCTTCTCTTACAATTCATTACTAATTATTATATTAATTTTGTCAGCTCCTATTATCTTCACTGCACTTGAATCAACTTTTATCTTATCTTACGTGTAAATCCAGATTTATTGTTGCACCTAAAAATACACGGGTTTGTCATTTCACTATCTGTTATTTTGTTGGCTTCAAGTGGATGAGATGGTGATGCAACATTATTGGAAAATATTTCAGAATATTTCATTGTCTTTGCTTCATTTAGTTGTTTCCTTTTCCTAGTCGGGTCGGGGACCCATTGCTTTGGTAAGAAGGGCCCTTTTGGGTGTTTTTTTTCAAATTGCTTTGTCTTTTTGAGGCATCCCTGATTTTTTCTTTCTTTCAGCTGTCCCATTCTGCATATTCTCCCGATACTTCTTTTTTGTATATATCCAAACGTGTTTCTTGATCTTGTTGATTACGCTTACATCGGCCTTTCATTATTTTAGTATCTCCACATTTGTAATATGGTTGTACTTGGTTTTACAACACAAACACCTCAGGGATCTCATTCCTACTGCAATCGGTCTACTTTCACAGGACTGTGGACTGTAGGTTAAAACAAAGTACTTATTTATTTTATTTAATCTAACAATGGCAAGCCACAATGTAATTGCTTTTTACACCGAGATGATTTTCTTTCACGAAAATGGCACCATAAAAATCGGTCAATTATTATTAGTCAATATAAAATATTATTTCATCTTATCTTTATCAAATACCGGTGGGGACTAAATTTACAATGCACATAATATATTTTCTTTGTATCTTTGATCACTTTCAGAAATAACGTAATGGATTAATACGATTAGCTATCAGTTTGTGAAATCTTTACTTTAAACACACCTACTGCAATATAATACTTTGAAATGGTTAAATGAGTAAAAGTGGCCAAGAGTGTTTTGCGGGTATGATAGTATCTGCTATATATATATATATATATATATATACAGCCGAACTTGGTTATAACGATCACGGTAATAGCGAGGTCACGGCTACAATGAGCAATTACTTAATGATATGTTGGTTCGGCCTTATTTTCATAGAATCGTGTGGGGTTATAATGAGGTCACTTCACTGATATA